>CP135562.1:8750001-8983013 GCA_032401905.1 Swietenia macrophylla | reverse complement strand
ATTTAAAATTTTTTTTATTGTAATTATAATTATAAACATTATAATTTATTAAT
The DNA here is from genome assembly GCA_032401905.1 of Swietenia macrophylla. NCBI lineage: Eukaryota > Viridiplantae > Streptophyta > Magnoliopsida > Sapindales > Meliaceae > Swietenia > Swietenia macrophylla. The sequence goes on along the minus strand of CP135562.1, from coordinate 8,982,960 downwards.
TTTTTTGCTATCATTTTTGTTAAATAAATAAGTATAATATTTATAAATATTATATTTTATTTAAATTATAAAATATAATACAATTAAATAAAAATAAAATACTCACTTTAAGTTTTTTTTTTTTAAAGAATTAACTACCATACATACGTACATATATATAATTATTAATTTAAATATGTTTAGTTGTTTCAAATCCGACCCGGACCATCAAGAACTCAATTAATTACCCATCTCAGAGGGCTTGCCAAGCTTCTTGTTTTAATGGAGTACATTTGAAAACTCTCGACTTAGGGCGCACCACCGGTCCACCATTAATTAGTTACAGTGTCTCGTCTCGTACGCTCTCGATCGATCGATCGATCGATCGATCTCCCTTATTGAAATTTCGACTTCTCTATAAAAATGGCGAATCAGCAACCGTCATTGCGGCCATGGTTTCTCGACTCGGTACCGTTAATAGTCGTTCTTTTAATTGCTGCTCACGTCTTCGCTTTGGTACTCTCGATACTTAGTTGGTTTCAACTAGTTTCTTTAGATTTTGTCGAAACATGTTGCGAAATGGCGCGCCCACAAAACAGATCGTTGATCCTGTTTATTTACTTGTCTTAGGTTTACTGGATTTACAGATTAGCTACTGAAAAACAGCCTCAGCGAAGAAAGGCGCATTAAGGAACATTTACTTTAATACGTTGATAATTACAGAAGGTTTGTGGCTTCGTTTTTGCTTTTTGTAAGTGATCGTGTTCTACATTGAAGAAGGTTATATTTTGAGGGAAATGTATTCATTTCTGTTGTGGTTTCTTAGGCTTGTTGAATCCGTGTTTACTTGGATTGCGCTTGTTCGAAACAGAATTATGTGGATCTATTTAGGATTAGAGCGTATTGGTTAGAGGTTTTAGTTGTACATCACTTGGCTAAATCTTAGGAAGTGTAATGTTAAAACAGTAGCTATGATATGCCTATTGATATGCCATTGTATACGTTAAGGTATTTTGTCTGTTAATTCCTTGTTCATTTAGTATGGAGCGTCAAGAACCATGAAAATGAAACTGTGATTGATTGTTTGTAGTTGTCTATATTTGTTATTCTTCTTCAGAAACATTATATTGAGCTTGGATTACATAGCATTGCTTGTTATTCTACAGTTTTTTATTTAGTTTTTCAAGAACTGAAAATTACTATCTGTTACTGCCAACTTTACCTCTTGCTAGAACAGCATTTGGTTGTTGTTGCAGTTAGTATTGGTGTTTAGTTCATTTTATTTAGTTTCAAACATGTCTATGATTGCTCATACGTTTAATGGTATGACAAGAAGTCTGAGGATTTGCTACAGTTTTTAGATGGTTAGTATTCAGTTAGTTGTTCTGCCCATTGCAGGCTCTAATGTTGGATGATCTGATATGAAATGGATGCCATTGTTAGCTGAACATTAATGCTTGAAAGATAGAAATTAAGTAATTCATGCTTTCATGTTGACTTATGGCTCATGGAAAATTATATTTCTTTATTTGCAACATTTCACCTAGACATGTAAGTATATTTTTGTTTTTGAAATGCTAGACAGTTCACACAATTACCATGTATATATTTTTCAACAGTGTACTGCACAATTTGTGGGCATAAATGGAATTCGATGTTCCAACCTTGTGTTGTTGTTATTTTATGATAAAACATTATACATGCAATGATCACGTTTTAGGTAAAAGAAGTGTTTCCAACAAAATCCTCTACCACATTAGCTAATTAATTTTAGTTATGATCTAAAATTACTATTTTACTTCATGAACATTTTCTCATTCCTTTCATCTTTTTGTTGAACTGTGAAAACCGTGGATGGGGCTGTGTCTCATTTTGCAAGTTGGTGAGATTGATGAATTAGTAGATCTTTTAGCTACCTATGATTGGTATTCTGGTGTCTTTCCTGACTGTAGCAAATTTTAGCTTTGCTAAGGGTTGGCATCTCTCTGGATAACTGTCAAGGACAAGTCTATTAACTGCTCGTTTTTTCAACTCAAGCTCTAAATTCTTTAATAATGTTGTTTATTGGTGGACAGCTTCTCTGTCGTATAGAGAATATTAAAGTTTAGGGTGTTGCCTGAATTGATAATGTTGCTTATTGCTATATGTTCATACACCATATGCTTTGGATTTTTTTCTTTTCTCCATATAATTTTGCATCTCATATAGTTGGTACAAACGATATTGACACGATTACCTTGTTGTTGTTCAAATTTTTTCTTTAACAACTTTTATATATCTTAAACAAATTGGAACCAACTATATTGTCTTTTGCAGGAATTTCTTTCACCCATTGCTGAATACAATGGTACATAGACAGGGTTTATACAAGGCTGTAGCTGGCTGCATTAATCTTCTGTGGAGCGAAGTTCTCTTTATGTTAGATTTTTTGCTTGTTCCTGGTATGTACATTGTTCTTGTGGACAGTTTGGGGTTTGCCTTCATAATACATCCTCTTGAATTCTTCACTTGTCATTGCTGCTATACATAAAAAAAAAAAAAAAAAACATTTTTTAGTGTATGGTTGTTAGTATTGATTTTCTTGCCAGCACATGGATGGTTATGGTATTGTCTTGGATCACTCTGTACTAAAATGCAAATACATCTATAAATTAATGGAGGTCTACTTTGCACACATAACCTAATGGGACTAGATTAGGTAATGATCCGAGTTTCATCAGTTTTTTGTAATTTTCAGGTTAACTAATGATCAGAGATCTGTTGTGAAAACTAATTCCACATTGGATTTAAATCAGTTGCAAATTTGTTGGCGTGCCTAGTGTCTTATGTTAGATGCCTATATAACCAATATTTGTTTGTATCATGAATAGCACCAATATATCTTCAAGAAATAAAATAAAATAATGCAAAGGTAAATTAAATAGCAATGCTCAAACCAGTCGAGTGTCTTCTTTTATTGTTTGAACCACTCTTATTGATTAGAAATGGCACCAAGTTGGAATCGAACCATTGTGAGCTAGGTGAACAACTGAAAATGGTTGCACTATACTGGAGTTATAGTTCTTGGCAGGTCTTGAAACTCTAGTTTCAAAACTGCCATTTATGAGGTGTTGTTTGATCAGGTGCAAAGAGTAAACAGTGTGATGAATGTGTTAAATAGTTAATGCAAATTCAATTTTGCATCCTGCATTACCTTTCCTATATTACTGTTTATTCAATTGAATGGTCACTTGGAAGACATTGATATGAGTAAGCTTCTGTAAAATTCTTTTTGAGCCTATCTGGTGATGGAAAACGAAATAAAAATAGTGAAAAAGGAAGGGAGAAAATCTTGCCCATCAATTGGGTTCCCATTGAGATTCCTGACTTGTTCCCCTTAGAAGTAGCCCAAAACCTGCTAGTCCAACAGATATACACAAGCAGGCAGAAGCTGAATAGGCACTCTGGTGTTTTATTTTTGGCCATATGCCTACTAATTCGAGGATGAGGTTTGAAATATGACCCTAAACAAATTCCCATACGGGTACATTGCCTTCTAGGATGGGTGTAGTCCACATATATCCAAAGGCAGTCATCTAATCTTTTGGATGTGGCAGGTTTCAGTTTTCTGACTGCATATGATTATGTGATATTGTGACATCTCTTTATTGGCATTTTATCTACTGGATACTTTTTTTTTTTTTTTTTCAGAAGTAGTTGAGTAATGAACTGTTTCTTCAAGATGTTTGTACTCTGGGAATAACGTTGAGTGTCAATGGACATAAAATTTAAACTAAGTTTGTACCATTTGATTTTGTTTCCTTTTTCTCCTCTAGTTGAATCCTGGCAAGACATTAGTGTCACTATTTAGTAGATCATAAGTGGCTTAGGCTACACAAGCTAAGAAATATACAATAACAATTATTTAGACTTTTGTGATATTTTTACAGTAGGAGCTAGAAAGATGTGCTGAAATTTCGCACAATGAACAGTGTGATTGTTAGGAATTGAGAAGACCTTGCTGGTTTATTATTTTTTTCCAATCCAGGCATCTGTAGAGCTTTTCAAGGATGTATTTTATGCTGTTTATACGGGGTGAGTCCGCTGTACAATGATTTAAATGTCACAGTCACCATATTTTCAGTCACGTTTACAATTTTTTTGTTGGTTACATTTCACAATTTTTCTTTAATTGAAAGAGCTAACTTAAATCTAGTATATTTGATTTTGTAAGGTCCCAACTTGTTACATTTTAGAATTCTGCAAGGAAATTGGGAAGTATGACGAATATTTTAGTGCCTGGAAAGCTGTAGGAAGCTACTACCGCTGTATTCTAGCTTTACCTTGGTGTCGAAGAAAGAAAACACTTCCTAACCACAAATTAAGAAGATATCATAAAGTATTCTTTTTCTTTATTATCAAGCTGATTTGTAGGTGATGCTTCTTATGTATTTTGTCTTTAATTTTCTTATTAGAAATTAATCGACTTTAGGATGACATCTCGTAACAACTAAAGTAACAACAATGGAGCCAACAAACTTATGTTATTTATCATTGATCTCTATTTTTTGCAACGTGTGGACGAACCAGTATTATAATATCATAAAATAATCCTAATTTTTCTACTGGACCTGTAACTTGCTCGGCGAAGCTTTAATAATTGTCCATGGCCGTTGTGAGTCGCCGTGGGCGCAGAACAGGTCCCAGTCTCACCAACAACAAGCGTCGTGTCAATTTGGGCAATGACGCAATATGCTACGTGTCATAAAGGAGTCCCGCTCTGAAAACTTTGTGCAGCAACGCCGGGAGACCCAACAGTTCTCTTGTATCATTAAGCTTGTATTGCTCTCGCTACGTGTCGCTATCTTCATCGTCAACATCGATAAAGTCAACATAAGGGTCGATGATATGGCTCCCTTGCAGTTCCTGCCTTTGTTTTTCTCTGCAGCTAGAATTACATGATTGCCATACTCTCTCTCTCTCTCTCTCTCTCTCTCATGGCGTTCTTTTTTTTCTTTCTCGTGCGTTGAAATTAAACTAAAGTAGAAAGAGTTTATCTCCTGTTCAGGCCTAGTTGATGTGGGCCCGTGCAACCTCCAAATGCAAAATGACACGTTGTTATCGTAAAACAATAGTATTATAATGGATTCCAATTTGGACTTTATGCCGAAAGAAAAATTATAAATGAATTTAATACAGTGATTAAGGGTAGGGATATGATAATTATTACGATAATTTAAGTTTGGTAGAAAATTTGATAACATAGCTGTCCCATTTTGAAAGGGGCTTCATCGTAGTTTCCTGGAAAGTCAGGGATATGTGGCAGTCTTCTCATATAGTAGTACAACGCATACCGTTGCTCTTCCACCGCACATCACACCGCACACTCACTCCACTCTAAAACAAAACGGAGAGTCGGTGCGATATGGCATTTGGAGAGGAAGAGAGAGAGGAAAGAAATTAAGATACAGCGTGCGTATTTGTTGTCGAGAAAAAATATCGTGACCATGTGCCCTACTAAGCAAAAACACCGTAGTTCTACCCCGGAAGTAGCCGGTAAATGCTCCACCGCAAGACTTCCCGATTGGATCACCGAGACAACCAACGGCGGATCCCTTCGCCACGTCGACCTTCACAACGGTGTCAACGGATGGGCTTCACCGCCGGGCGATCTCTTCGCACTTCGCTCCAAAAACTATTTCACAAAACGACAAAAATCCCCCGCCGGGGAATACCTACTCTTACCTGTCGGCATGGACTGGCTCAAGTCCAGCACCAAACTGGATAACGTTCTTGCTCGCCCCGATAATCGTGTATCGCACGCGCTGAAGAAAGCGCAAGCTATGGGTAGGTCTTTAAAGAGCTTCATTTTTGCTGTGAATCTGCAAGTTCCAGGCAAGGACCAGCACAGCGCCGTTTTTTATTTCGCCACTGAGGATCCTATCGCGCCCGGTTCTTTGCTTTACCGTTTTATTAACGGAGACGATGCGTTCAGGAACCAGCGGTTTAAGATCGTGAATCGGATCGTGAAAGGGCCGTGGATCGTCAAAAAGGCGGTGGGGAATTACAGCGCCTGCTTGTTAGGCAAAGCGTTGACGTGTAATTACCACAGAGGTTCCAACTATTTGGAGATTGACGTGGATATCTCTAGCTCGAAAATCGCCAACGCGATTTTGCACCTCGCATTGGGATACGTGACGAGCGTGACGATAGACATGGGGTTTCTGGTGGAGGCGCAGACGGAGGATGAGTTGCCGGAGAGGTTAGTCGGTGCTGTTAGAGTTTGTCAGATGGAGATGTCCTCGGCGTTTGCAGTTGACTCGCCTCAAGCGGTTACGACGTCCTCGCGCGGATTGGGTCCTGCCAGGGTTAATCACCATAAATCCGGTGAAGATGATGACGAAATTGATGAAAAATGTTGACAATTTTATGTTCTTAATTTCCGCATTTTCTAATTTACTTCATTTTCTGGGGTTGAGATTTTATGTGATATCGGGTTCCCTTGTTTACGGGGAATCGATGATCGTAGATAATAAGTGGCAACAAGTAACAATCCCTGCACATTTCACCGACCCCTCTTGTCTCAAAAACGATAAATAGGAAATGAATCCATTAAAATTTAGAAATGCCTGTTATTCTGATCTCTCTTCTTCCTTGCTTTTGGGTTAAGTTTTGTTAATCATTACTGAAATGAGGAAGGACTGAAAGAATATTGAACTCTGCTGCTTTTGTTTGTTTGTTTTTTTTTTTTCCTTCGGTTCTGGTAGGTACTTGTATGTACGTTTACGTCATTTCGGGGTTTGATAGTTTTGTAGGGGGTGGGGAAGAAGGACTGCATAGATTTTGGTGGTGGGGTTGGATCTGCCAGCTTTTACTATGTGCGAGTAGTGACGTCTCAGCTGAAGGTATCAGTTTTAGCTCCTTGAAGCTTTAGTAAAGCTGAAAGAACAAATTCCATGTTGCCCAGTGACAGTAAATTTAGGACTTAGTTTGAGATTCCAACAGGGATTTGATGTTTGGTGATTTACTCAATTTCAAATATTATTATTCTGAAACGATTTATGTCTATGGTGGTGGCAATGGGCATTTGATGATGATGGTGTGAGTTGGCTCTGGAGTGAAATTGGTCTGCAGAATCTAAATCTGAGCTGTAAGTGTGGGGACAACTGAGAAAGGCAGGTAGTTAGATGTAAATCCTATAATCGATCTTTCGTTCGGCAGAGAGAAGTAGGACGACTGGTTGGGGTTATGGTGGTGTGTGCCAAAACTATGCTCCATGTCCTATCCTATCCAAACTGCATGGTTGAAATTGATTGCACCCGAGCAGTTTTATTGCCAGTTTAAGCCGAAATAGTTACTTGTTTCATTTCCGGGGCAATTCTAGGCCGAATCAAATTGGCTCCACAACTGGGGGCAGTTCTTTGTTTTCTTGTCGAAGGGAAGCAAAGAAATGCTTTTCTTTTTCTTTCTTTAATAGTAAATTATTGCTGGGATGCAGACTTGATCAAAAGCAAATTATTACTGGGCTCTAAATTTAATTAAAAAAACGGAAAGAGACTCACTTTGAGTGAGAATCCCTGCTCCATCTTCAGATTCCCATCGGTTTCTGTAAAACCCATACAGTTGTCTAGCTTTGTAAATTGTATGTATGCAAGCACCAGTCAGATTTTCCTTTTGTTTCTTTACTCATAAAATAATTTATTGTCAACCCTGCTTCAAGTATAATAAACCACCACGTTATTCACGGTTTCTTGTTTTCTAAAATCAGAAGTGGGTTTTGGAAGCAAACGTGGTTTTAACTCAACAACGGCGTTTGCCTTGGACTAATAAACACGTTGCTGCAATTATTTAATTAAAAAGTTAAATTCTACTTACTTTTTTTTTCTGCAGGTTGAAGAACCAAGGTGGTTTGACCCACCTCGTAAAACAATTTAACGGCGGAGATCTTTACTCCTGAACTGAGCTTGAGCATCACATGGGATTAAATTAATTGCTCGATTTTGTGTTTGCATACCCCATTACTATGCGCATGCCTTTTTCTGTTGCCAAAAGGCACGTAGACAAATTTGGTAGCGGAGAGGAGAGGAGAGGAGAGGAGAGGAGAGGAGAGGAGAGGAGAGGATGGGCGGTTCAAAACATGATGGCAAACTTTATTTTTCGTTCAATCATTCATGCACTGTTAGGGCCTTGAATTCAATTCATTCGTTCACTTACCCCATGCGCAAGTCAAAATACTGATTCAGACATTTAATTGATTGACATTTAGGCATTAATTATTTTGATTTTGGTTCCTCTTCTCAGAAATCGGTGTCGTGCTGCTTATTAATGTTGTTGTATGCTATCTTTTTCCAACTTCTTTCCATAAAGTTTAGGCAAAGTCTATGTCACTTTTAGCCTCGGCTGGGCAAATTGAAGACAGAGAGTTGCGATTATGTCGTAGGTTTGTGGATGCGTGGAAGTTTATGCCAATAACTACTTTGTAATTAGTTAAGGAGAGAGAGAGAGAGAGTTAAAATGGCAAACTAACAATAAAATTTAATAAAAAATAAAAAATTAATTTTGATAATAATAATAATTTACTCTTGTGGGCACCACAGTTGGCAAATAGTTTGAATTGGGCCGGGTTTTACTTGTGGGCTTTAAAAGTATAATTACTTAATTTTTTATTTAAAAAAATTAAAATTGAGAGAATTTTTATTTTTTACGGGTTTAATGTATGGATTAAAATTTTTTTATTAATTTTTAATAAGATATTAATACGTGACATAATTAATAATAAATAATTAAAATTATATATTAATAAAATTTAAAAAATAATTATATATTTACGATATAAATTAAAATTTTAAATTATAATTTAATATTTTATTATTAATTATATTTATATTAAATTAATAATTAAAAAAAATAGAGAGAATTCTAATATTGTACACGTTGTCTATCTTACCTACGCCCTGGGCGTATACTTTTCAACTTCAACTAACTGAAATGAAGTGAAAGAAATTTCAAAGAAGGTCCTAACCCGTTTTATACGAACCACGACCGTTTCCAAGGGACAAACGCGATTGGCATAGAAAAATTATGGAGCTAAAAGACCTAGCTCTCCAATCGCATTGACTCAAAGTCTGTGTCTTTGGATGGATGCGAGTCTCTTATTCTATATATGATTGTTGACAGCCGATATTACAACACATCCCTTCAGTCATTCCTTCCACAGCATACACAATTATCAGTATGTCCCATTGTCGATTGCTCGTTATTGCCTTATTTTTCTCTTGCTATCTGGGCAGTGCATTTGTGCATGGAGCAGTGCTAAATGTCAGTGAAATGGAATCACTTGAGCCTGCCTCAACTTGCTCGCCTTCTCCTCAAGGTTGCTGCTATATATACAATATTTTCCCATTCTTCGTCATTATTATTAATATTATTATTTTTGGATATCTGGGTGCTTTAATCGATGCATTTTCAGGTTCTGCAAGGGGTTTACAGATAGCTCGCACATATGGACCCTGTTCACCACTTAGCCAAGAGATGAATTCAACTGCTCGTAATTCCAGCCAAATTCTTATCCGAGATCAATCAAGAGTTAACTCCATCAATTCTTTAGCCGCCAACAAGCATCCCACAGATGATCATGGGCAGCAAGCTAAGCTGGCATTTGGCAACCGTCACATAGGCGGAGGCAATTTTGTTGTCACAGTAGGTTTTGGCACTCCCACCCGTGATTTTACGTTAATTTTTGACACAGGCTGTGATGTTACTTGGCTAATTTGCAGACCTTGTTCAAGGAATTGCCTTTCCAAAGATGATCCCTTTTATAACCCTTCTGTCTCTTCAACTTTCTTCAATGGCACAGCCACACCAAATTCTCCACCTTCCTTTAATATTAACTATGCTGACAATTCGTATTCCCGGGGATATTTTATCCGCGATACCCTTACACTAACTCCTTCGGCTGTGTTCCCTAACTTTGTCTTTGGTTGTAGCCAAAAGAATAGTCCAGGAGACTTTGGCAGTGCAGATGGGCTTTTAGGCGTTGGACAAAATGGTCTTCATCCTCTGGTACGTCAAACTTCCAGCAAATTTGGGAGAATATTTTGTTACTGTCTTCCAGCAGCTGATAGTTCCACAGGATATCTCTTGTTCGGACAAGAGGCAATTGAAGTTTGTCAAACCAGAACATTTACACCGCTTTCAAGTCAAGGCAATAGTCCATACTATTTCGTAAATCTTCTTGGCATAACATTTGGCAAACGAAGGTTGAATGTTTCCTCGTCTGCGTTTTCTACACCAACCAGAACCATATTAGACTCTGGAACAGTGATTACTCGTCTTCCTCCGTCACTCTACTCAGTGCTCCGCTCTGCGTTTCAAGAATCAATGTCCCAGTACCCTCCAGCTCCGAAATCGCCGCCATTGTTGGACACATGCTACAACCTGAAGAACTACAACAATTTCATAGTACCAAGCATGGTGCTACATTTTGCAAATTCAGTGGATGTAGATTTGAACCCACGAACAGTGATTTGGACAGATGGTGATTCTCGTTGCTTAGCTTTCGCTGCAAATAAACATGAAAATGACCGGATCATTATTGGAAATTATCAGCAACTGTCACTGAACGTACTCTATAACATTCCAGAGAGGAAGGTTGCATTTGGAACTGGTGATTGTGGCAAGTGATGACCAACAATGGATGCAAGAAAAGTCTACTAGACAAGAAGTCTTTTTTTTTATTCTCATTTTGTATTGCTCTTTAATTTAAACCAATTTTCTACTTCCTTTTGTTGTATAAGTCTGAACGAATAAATTCAAAACTAAGTCAAGTCCAATGGGTAGTTCTATATTGGGATAAAACTGGACCCTAAACCCACGTGAGATTCTCCCGAAAGACAGAAGTCTCGCCAAGTAAAACAAGTCATGTAGGTCCAATTCCAATCCATGCTCTTGTATTATACAGACTTATGGCCATCAATAATGCAGTACAAGTCAATAATGGCCAGCAAGACTGAAGACTTGACTCAGTACAATTAACTTGCACGAAGGGTTGAGTCGAAGTCTTTGGCATTTAGACTGCAAACAGATTTTAGTTCCTAATCTTTTGTAAATTTTATATTATTCCTTAATTAGCAGGAGGCCTGAACGGGGTTTGGGTAACAAGATATTGACCGTGGCGAAACACCGTCCTGCAGCTTCGGCGATTGAACCGATGGACACATGCTACAACCTTGACGGGCATGATCTGAAGAATATTATTCCATCCATGTTTCTGCATTTTGAAAATTCCGATAATTTAAACTTGTACCCTTCAGGAGTTGTTTTCAAACAGAGTGATTCCCAAGTTTGCTTGGCTTTCCCCGGAAACAAAGATTCAAGTAACTTGGCAATCATATGTAATCAATCAGCAGGAGAATACTAAAATACATTATGACACATTCGGACAACAAGTAGGATTCAGTTCCGGTGATTGCCGCAATTGATCCATGTACTCAATTCGTGCATGAATCCAACATCGTTGATAATCCTAAACACGAAGGAGATCAATTGCCTAAAATGATATTGCAGCTTGGCGGATAAAATTGTGAAATATAACTCAGGCATTTCTCAGAAAATAAATTTCATTGCAGAAAATAGAAGGCATGTTAACTTTTATATAGATACACGTGAGGACTGCGCCGCCTATAAAGTAGACTTTCATATTTTTGGTATTACAAGGCTTTCATCTTTACCAAAATCGTGGCCCGCATCAAGAGGATCCATTGATTTCGTCAACTTATAATTCGACATCTTTTTGCGAAAGGATCCGGTGGAAAGTACGTGAAGACTGAATTGATAGATGCACCAGCTTCAGTAAACACCGAATTTGGAACTGGTAATTTTTGTCCACCGACACTAATTCCAGTCATTTCGAAGTCGTAACTAAATGATTCTGAGATACTTCTTGTTATTGGCATGCACTTGATGTACCTGTTTTTGATATCATCAGTTCTGCCAAAAGTTAAATATGGGAAGTTTGTGATGCAATAGATAACGGACTCCGGCCGAGGCCCATTATTCCGGCCACCGTATTTTAGCGTATATTCTGTAATTTATCCTTCGTTTCTTTCCCTTTCAGTTTGTTCATTTGTAGTAAAATTAACAATAATATGACTCCTTGGGAATTCGGATTTCACACTTTCAATCAGGACCATCCAAAATTTGATTACGTTTTAATTGACCAATTCTCTATAAATATGAATGTATAAAGTTCGATGTAACCCTAGCAAATGTACACGTAGTAAATGGGAAATAAAGGAATAAAATCTTTACAGCTAGTGTACTGAGTGTCCTTGTTCTTGTCCTATCTTTTTGCCTGAGGATCATCCTCGCTGTCATCTTACTCTGCTCTGCTTATCCAGCTATTTCCACTGTCAGCAACTTCAACGTATTGATTTACATTGGGGGGTGGTGGTAATCGGAGTGAATTTGATGAATTTATTCTTTATATCATCTGTTTTTCCCAAGGTTACGTATCAAGTGGAGCCTTAAAATGAAGGTAGACAATTTGGGAAGTTTGTGTAATAAGAGATATCGGACTTTGGTCGAGACCCAAAATTCCGGGTGTTCCACTTTGGTCGCCAGTGTTGTCGTCCGCACATCCGAATATAAAATTGTTTACATGTAATGATTTGACGCCGTTGTTATAGTTAGCCTCTTCTTCGAGAAAAAGCCGTTGGACTAAGAGTCGTCTGCATACCCGATCGCAAAAATGCATAATTTCTTGGAAGAGTAAGCTGAATCATTGTCTGCATGTATAGCTTTCTATATGTTTCAAGTAAAGTTAGAATAAGTTTTTGACTTGGATGGATCGTCTACGGGTTTTCTTTGTTTAGAGCAATGGACAATGCAGGGTTTGTACTTGAGGAGTCCAATTCATATCGTTACCAGAATCCAAAAGAAAAGAAACATACAGTTTTGACTTTGTACTCATCCGCCGTTGAATCGTTAAGCTTGGCAGGAATGGAATGGCTTTTGTTTGTTTTAAATAGTAAGGATTTCAATTTCTGAAAGAGCCTGAAATTCTTTAAGGCGACTCGGAGTTGGTCTCTATGCAAAACTTCTTCCAAAGGAGTGTTTGCTTTGCTTTGATTCAGCGTAGAGCATGCCCCGTACTTGCTGAAGAATTCTAGAGTTGCTTTTCCGGAAACTGAAAGTCTGAAACGTGAAGACAAAGCATTTAGTCGAGTGTAAACGTAATGACGGCTTCAAAATATATAAATGATAAATCTATTACATAACTGATTGCGCAGTGCTCAACTGATAACAATTAGTAAGTATTTAATGTTAATTATGGAGAAGAACTGGAAACGGTATTGTTTATTACAGAGAACTGACTGAGACAATGCAGCTGTGGGAGAGTTCGTCGGCATAAGAAGATAAGAAAAGGCATAAAAAAGGAAGAGAAGCCTGCAGGGAAATCCTCAGGAACATGGAGAAAATTATGCAAGCGGCCATGGTTGTTCTCGCACATTACATTCCCCTATCTTTCCTAGCCTCATATGGGCAAATATCTGGAGACGGAAATTCAACTTCATCCAAATGTAATCTAGCTTTTTCTCTCCATTATTTGAAATTTATTGAGTGGAATATTTGTCTTCTTCCCTTTTTCTTTTCCGTTGGCCATTTAACTGAGCAACGATGGTTTTAGCTTTAATTTTCTTATTCATGTGTTTGCGGTGCCTTTGGATCACCACTTGGATGTTTGTCCAGATTGAGGCCTTGATAAAAATATATATAGAATCCAAAATTGATGGTGTTTCTCATCAAATGGTGTGTTATTAATATTTGTCATCAATTGAACCACTGCCTACACAGCCGTCAGGAATTGAAGCAAAGGCCACTACCTACATGGTTCAATCGAAAGTTACAGTTGGGCACTATACTGGTGATAGAATGTACTTGTCAAGATTGTTTGAACCAATATTATCAATGGAGAATTGAAAATGCTTGAAAGTATCGTTAAAATTGGGAATTACACTGTTAATTACTTAATTAACTGATAATATATGTTTATTAACGAATCTTTAGGTTCTGTATGCATAACCTTCAGAGCCTAATTATCAAAGAAAATGGCGGGTCTATTGAAACGCCTGATTTTCTCATAATTATCATTAGGATTGCAGTCTCCTTCAATCGATAGACCATACATACAATCATTTTTTTTTTTAATCACATCTAATATTATTCCTGTACATCTTGCAGCACAGTGTTGTAATATTCTGTTATTTTCAATCTTACAATCGATATCACAAAAGCCATGCAGGCTTGAAGAAGATATTAATCTTCATTAAGCTGTCCTTAGTTCTAGCTGCAACCGCCGGAAGCAAACCCAACCTTCCCTCCGGCAACATCATGAACAACCTCCAGCGTGCGTTGCTGCGTATTTCCGAAAATTGCTACGTCGCGGGCATCACTATTGCCAGCAAACGCTAGACAAACCTGCGACGGGCTTTTGACGTACAGAATTCCTGTCTTGTCAATGCTCACCTCAAGGCCACCACTGAAAAACATGCTAATCTTTGGCACTGCTATTGTTGTATATTTACTGAAATCATAGCACGTGTCAAGAATAGACAGAGCTGGTGCCGTCGGATACGTTGACATCAGTTGACGAAAAGCTGTCCGCAAGGCAGTGTATGCATCCGGCGGCAGACGCGTGATGACAGTTCCAGAGTCGATAATCGTGCTGGCCGTTATAAAAACTGAAGTAGCAATGGGTAGTTTTTTACCGCCGACGCTGAGTCCAGTCAAGTCAAGGCCATAGAATGGTGTGCCTTGAGTCGAAGAGGAAAACGGGGTGAATTTCGCGGATTTTGAGACGCCGCCTCCGTTGCCGAAAGTGAGATGACCTGTTTTACTAGCTGACGACGGAAGACAATAAGAGAAGAGTTTGTTGTACATCCGGGCAGTTTGGAAGACTAAAGAGATTTTGTCGCGGCCAAGACCGAGCAAACCAGCCGAGCCGCCAAATAGGCCACGGTTGTTTTGGCCGCAGCCGAAGAGAAAGTTGGGGAAAACATCTGAAGATAGGGTCAGGGTTTCTTTGCCGAAGAACCCAGCAGAGTATGACAAGTCACCGTATTGGATGCCATAGATGCACGTTGAAGACGCACAACCGGGTGGTTTACCTGCACATACATAGCAAGAGAATATGGAAAATGATCTTCAAATTAAATTCATTAACATGCTTATGCTGTTGCTACATATTAATGAATCAAAGATCACTGTATTTACCCGTTGCTGATGCGAGTGAACTGCAGGTAGGCGACGAGCAGGAAATATTGCTGTATGTTTTGGACGCTGAGGGGTCAAATTTTGTTTCCTTTTGTTGATAGCAATATTTCACGCAAGGCTCGCATTGTGTCCAGGTGAGAACACTTCCCGTATCAAATACGAGGGATAAATCTTTCTTCGGAGAACCAAGACCCACCGTGACAATATAATTGCCTGTACCCACCAATGTGCCGTCCTTGGCAGGGAGAGTGGCGGCGTCCGTCTCTCTTACGTCACTGGCGCCGGGGACTGATTTCTTGGAGAGTTTAGAATGAATTGAGTTAACTCTAGATTGGTCTTGGAGGAGCATCTCCGTGTGTGATGGAGACTCTGCTGCTTTGTCTCCATTAGGGGGCCGAAAACATGGACCGTGCTTATGTACGACTTTCAAAGATGACTTCTTGTCATCGGCTGAAACATGTAATTAAACTATGATTCATGATACACTTAGTAAGACCAGACATAAGTACAAATGTAACGCACCAAATATAAATATTTGAAAGCATAGAATATTAAAGTTATGACTACAAAGAGGAATTATACGCTTTCACATGCGTTTATGACTCATGGACCAAACCCAGTGATCTCGATTTCCGAAACCCGTTAATCTACTTTTCCCACCATTTCTCGGCAATCATACATTAATCACTAGGACTCTTTGTGGAACTTTCATATGCAAGTATGTCTTTAATGTTCTCATAAAACTTAATTAACCATCAGGGACAAAAATTACTTCTGTA
This sequence comes from Swietenia macrophylla, assembly GCA_032401905.1. Classification (NCBI taxonomy): domain Eukaryota; kingdom Viridiplantae; phylum Streptophyta; class Magnoliopsida; order Sapindales; family Meliaceae; genus Swietenia; species Swietenia macrophylla. The sequence continues at coordinate 8,966,950 of CP135562.1, read as the reverse complement.
GCAGAGAGAAAAAGATATATAATTGACCTTTAGCTGCAGGACTGCAAACAGACGATGGAAGAAGAGAACTGAGTAGAATTGTATGCGTTTGCTGCTGGCTTTCTGCAGATTCTCTTCCTTCGAAAGCAACGCTGTCCTTCGAAGAGCAGAGAAGAAGAAAAGCAGAAAGAATAAAGCTAAGGAAAGTGGAGGAAAAAATGGTAGGGGCCATGGACTTTTCCTCCCTCAAGTTGGCTCTTTACAATTTCCAGGCTCGGTCTAAACTTGGTTAGATTTATGAGCTCTCGGATAGAAGTATTACCAATGGATTATTAATGATTTCACGTCACTGTTTCAACAAACTAATCTATTTCAATCTCGGGCTTAATTTCTCTATGCGTGAGACCACTCATATACCAATCAAGGGCCATCTTGTCATGTGAAGAAATAATTGTTTCCATTTTCTAGGTACAGAAACTTCTGCCTGCCCCATTTTTCTGTGTAGCTTTAATTTTTCTTAATATTCTTTATTATCGCCTAAACTTTTGACTAATTATTCCATTAATCATTGTTACTTTCTGTTGCTGCTTTCTCACTTCCAATCAATTTACATCTTTTGGGTATTGCCGATTACAAACGAAACTGTTATTATTGTAAACATCTTATGATCTTCTTAGAAAGTTGCCCACAAAAGAAAGCCATAAATGGACTCCAAACAAGCCAATGCATTCTCCGCTACAATAACAAGAAGCTAGCTAGCTAGCTAGCTTTCTTTAGGTAACACATATATTTGCGTGAAGCAAGAAGGAATCGGGTCCGTGTACCTCGATGTATATGCTGCAATTGGAACGTCATATTATTAATGAATTGATTTCACTTTTAACTTGTAGGGAGAGGCAATTAAGCTACAGCATTTTCTTTACTGCTATATAGAGTTTGACATGGGTATACCATGTAAACGAAGCCAAGTTTGTGTATGATTCACAGTTCAACTATTGTTGTCTCGTTACCTGTAACACATTTCATCACGCAGAACCCCACCATGAATTGCTGAAGCGACCAATCGGCCAAAGTTGTAATCCCACTAATAATTGAGGAGTCCCCGTATGAGTTCAGAAAGCATATATAAATGATTACAAATGAAAGCGCTATACAACCAAACCCTAGATATTATCAACAAATATAAATGATTCACATCGCAGAAACTTCGTAAAATATACATGTACGAATGTCCACCTTCCACGTGGAATAATACCATCAACTTGGTTGCATAGAAATCGAGTGAATCCCATGGGTTTGTACACCGTTGTCACCAGCCTACGATAGATAGAGAGGAAAGTAGTGGGTCTGGCACATGACCACTTATTCGTGAACTTCTTAGTATATTGGAACCTTGTTAACTAAATGCGTGGGGCATTTGATTGGTGGGTAGGATCAGAATACGCAGAATCTTATGGAAAATTTTGGTTAATAATTTTATCGCATTGTAGAGGATAAGTTCATTTAATTAATAAAAAAATTTATTTATTAATTAAAAAATTAAAAAATAAATTTTATTTTTAATTAATATAATAAAAAAATTATAATATTTAATTTTAATTTTTTTTATTTATAATTAATAAATAAATGTCCCTTCCTTTATTGGTAAAATAATCTTACTTAAAAGACTCGTCAGTAGAAGAGATTCTTGCAATTTTGTACATTTATGAAAGTTTTTCATTACAATATTGAGTAGTTAAGGTAGAAAAAATGTAACTGGAATCTCAACACAGAAAGTGAGATGGATGATGAAGATGTAGGCCAGCAAGTTCTTTCAATTAAGTGGTGGAAGAAAGCTGTAATATGTTCTTTCCAGTAAGGGGGTGGAAGAAAGCTGTAATCTGTTCTCATTGTAAAAGCAAAAGAGATCGGTGGACAAACGACTCGTCCCCATGTTTTGTGTATATCCACGGCCCATTTGTCTTTCAATTTTTTCTTAATTTCACACATGATAGTGTGGGCAAGTGAGGAAGAGAGAAAGAAACAAGGTGTCATGGTTCAATTTCTTTCGTCACAGACTCACATCAAGAAATAAAGTTGGTGCGTAGGTGGGATTGAAGACTCAATGACTGGCCGCTGAAATTCCACATAAATTAAAGAGAACCATCTCCTCTTCTTCTGATATAATTTAGTGAGTGACTGTGAGAGAGACGGGCATGCCTAAACTTCCGTAGTGGCGGCTTGCGATTAAAAATTTCTTTGTGAATTATTGTGCGTGATAGCTTTGCTTGTTGGCCATTATTATTGAATCCTTTTTAGTCAAACTTGTTTGATATTCTTTTTTCTTTGTATTCACATCACATTTCAGGCCATTGGCATGAACGTTGGATTAAAAAAAATTTTATCAAAGCTTTTCTGGAATTATTGGCTCAATGAATGGTAGAAAGAAAAAGCACTCAAATCAATCAATGGAGAAACAAGACACTGTCGGGTTTTGTTCTTTCCAGTGGCATTATTCAAATAAATCACTTGTATCCTCAACAGGAGAAGTGCTTCTTTTTTAAATATTGATTAATTTAGCTGAGATTCTAAATCAAACCAACCTAATTTAATACAAGGATAAGAAAAAGTCATACTTATCTCAAATCCACCACCACCATATTTCACTCCAGAATGTAATTAAACAACGCAACAATTGATTGGGATCTGACAGCACTAACAAAATTAACTGAGATGCCTGTCATAGCTAACAAAACTCGTCTACATATTAATTATAGAGAAGTTCGAAAACAAAAACAACATAAAAGGGAAAAAAATTAATTAAACAACACAACATTCACTCCCAACGGTGGTTTCAATAGACAAAATCCAAAAAGTCGTCCGGAGGCTCCAGGGTTGTCATTGACAGAGATCTGCACCGCGAGTTGTAATCTGAATTGGGGGAATAACTCAAGTAACTACAAAAAAAGGGGCTTAAACAACTCATTAGTTATTCGTCGAAAGGAAGGACTTCTTCCGAAACATCCAGCACCTCCTCTACTTCTATTTCTTTGGCCTCGTACTCCTCTTCCTCGTCGCTGGCTTCCCCGTCCCTCAACCTCTGCCTGTCCAGTTTTTCTTCTTCGTGCAACTGCTTCCACTCGCTGACCCTCTTCTCCCATTCATTCTTCAAAGACCTCCGCTTCTCACGCTCTTGCTCGCTCAATTGCAGAGACACATCCTGATCTTCTGCCTCATACTTCTTACTATATTTCTTCAAATTCTTTGCAATTTCTTCCTCTTTCTCAGGAGTCAAGAAAGATGGTGGCCTTGGTCGCCACAAAAACTGCCAAAAAAAGAAGTCCAAGTTCATTGATGTTCAGATCAAGAAACAGTTGACATCCCCAGTCAAAGTTACAAGGAGTAACTTTTAATGGTGGTATCGACAAAAAATAAATAATTCCAGCCAATGATTTGTCAAGGACAATGTTATCTACGACTTATGATCTGCATATGCCACCTTCACACAATTTCACAATCCTAACATGAAGAACCCATAAAAGGAAATAAATTCAACTAAAATTGATGAAAATCGTCACTTCCAAGCATTGCAAAATTATATATCACTAGCTGAATCCCAAAACCCTAATGGGCAAAGCCATACATGGAACAATGCATCTCACCTGGAAAAAGTGATCCTTCAGTGTTCGATAAAGCAACTTGCCATTGAAGGACCATATGTTAAAACCATTTTCCATCTCATGAACTGAAGTCACAGCAGTTGCAACATACCTATAAATGAAAGCAGGACATACAATTACAACCAGATTATAAGTAACAAGTGAAGTATAAAACAGAGTAAAACTTTTGAGGACACATTTTCAAACATTAATTAGAACAGTCCCACATTCAAGTTATCAATCAAAATTTACCTCCCAGTAGGATCCCACTCTACATCTGTAGTCATAAAATGTTCAGTAGTTGCCATGGTTTCAAGCTCATCAACATTGTAAAATTCCAACTGACCATTGAAACCTTTGAGTCCAGCAAGCACAATGAAATGCCCAGATGGTGACCAGAAAAGAGCATTTGCCTGCTTGCCTTTGAGAGTAGCGAGCTTTGATACCCGGCCAGTGTGTTGAGCAGTTCGCATAGAGTAAAAACTGATATCGGGCCTTGGATTATCACCATGGATGACAGCAAACCTGTGGCCCTTTGGCTCCCAAGCAAAGGCAATGATCTTGTCATTTTTATTGTCAAGCTCCAAAACCTCAATTGGTATGTCCCTTTCTTTAATTCGGAACAACTCAAAGCCTGTGTATGTGCTTTTTTTTGTTTTGGTATAGCGATCAACCTTCACAGCAAGATAGTCCCCGTTACTTTGCCAGTACATCTTGCAATCACTAACACTGAAAAGATTCTTCTGCCTCAACTCCTCTTTACTAGGAATTTGAACAAGACTCACCTAGGAAAAAAAAATCACAAAGGAAATCAGAACTGCACACATCAACTAAGAGGCAACTACAATTTAAAACAAGCACTCACTCTGGCTGGCTGGTTCCCACCACCAAGCTCAGGAACAAAAAGTGCTAGAATAGGATCAGTTGGTGACCAACTGAAGTCCATAACATTCTCGACCTTCAAGGATTTCTTGTCAATAAGGCTAAAGGTCTCGGTTTCATATACAGAGATCATATTTTTCCCAAGTTTGGCAAAGTACTTATCTTTTCCACCTGCCCATCTGGAAAATTTCACATACTAATCAGCATGGACAAACAATCTCATTCAAGACAAAAAGATCAAGCAGATTGACTAAAAAGTATAATCACCTGAAAACAGGCCAAGACACTCCTGCAACACCCCCCGTCCCTCCAACAGCAAACTCGTCAGCACTTCCTTTAAAATCTCTCATCACTTTCCCCGTTCTCACATCAAAGATATTTATCACAACCCTCTAAATATTGAATTACAATCTACATCAGCAATGGCCCAGAGGCAACAGCAAACCACACAAAAGAGAATACCAAAAAAAAAAAAAAACAAAAAGTAAAGCTAAGTAGAAACGTCTCACATTCGCATCACGAGGGTTGCTTGGTTCATGGCTGCTGTAGGTCACCAAATATTTCTCATTGGGGGAGAAATCAATGAGTTTAACCTGCAGTTAGACCAATAAGGGTCAAAAGATCAAGATATAGAGATAAAGAGAAGATAATATATCAAAAACAAAAACTAACCTGAGGGTGCGCATAACGCATTAGGCGATTGAAAGTAGTAGCACCTCCCCAAACAGCAGCACCCTGCCTGTGGACAGTTGCCAGGTAGGTCCCAAGCGGGGACCACTGGACAAAACTTTCAGTCCAGTACTGTTAAGAAAGTAGATACAACCATCTGTCATTGCACTTTTAGAAGGAAAGAAAGGTGGCTAACTAATCTGGTATTAGAAATATAAATTCCACAGTCAAAAGTTCGTAATGACATCAAATTAAGATTTTCTGTCTACTCACACTGCGCTTGTAAACAGGCTCTGGTTTCAACTGCCTTGCATCATTCCACAAAACTTCAGTATCTGAGCCAGCACGAATCACAAACTGATCTCGGGCTTTTTCATCAGTAAGCCACTTTTGGAGATTTTCCTAAAATCATACGAGTAGATAAAATCAGCTCACACGAAGAGATAAGCAGGAAAGGTTAGCATTTAGCATGTAAAAGTGAAATTCCACCAACACCAAAAGAAGTACCACAAATGTATAAAGTATATGAAAATACTTGGACTTAAAATCTTAATGTTCAGAAACCACACTAACAACGCAGCATACATGCAAGTTTATAATAGGTTAAGAAACACATATAACATGTAAGAATAAAATGCAAATATCGAAGCAGAAGGTGCATTCTTCAGACAAATGTAAAAGTGTGCTGGCAGTGTGATAGAAAGATGACAATGAAGGAGAAAATTCTACAACAAGCAGCTCATACTACAACATCCACAATGTATCAAAGAAAATAACAAACAAGTTCAAGTAGTTACTCCTGGAGTGTATGGCTTCTTTTCAGGAGGTGCCCATTCATCTGGAACTTTCATAAACTTATCGAAGTCATCAAACATGTTTACAACAAAAATATGTGCCTTGTCCAGCCTGTAGCCATTTGTTTTCTCCTTAGCAAGCTCAGCTTCCTACAGAAACCGAAAAAGTATTAGGTTATCATGCACCAAGATCCACAAGTTACATAGTTAAATTCTGAGACAAAGGACTAATAAGGGAAAATAGCTTTCGGACCAAATCCAAAATACAATTCAACTGCCGAGAAAACATCAATTTCAATAATAGCAGCATGTGGGATTCTGCTATTCTATTCCTTCATTAGAATATGGGCATGCAAAGATTAGAAATAGAAGCACTCCAAAGGAATTTAAAGCCATAATATTCTTTCCCCAATCAAAGAGTAAACCATAACATAAAAAAATAATCTTTCAGACAAACAACAATATGCGTATCAAAAACTAAAACCTCTGTCTTGCACCATCATTGATTCTTGCCTATACAATATAGTTCCTGTTACTATGACAGGATACCCCTAAACAAGATAGATAGGCTTCTCAATAGATGTTAAGAAGACTCCATCTGTAGGTTAAATAATGCAAAATAACTGTTCTATGACAATGCAAAATCAGCTCCATCCATAAGAATCTGATTCACATAACAAATGGTAAAAGATCAATTTAGAAGAAATGCAGCCATATCCAGACTGCACTTTTTTTCAGGTTACCACACGCCCCAACCCCACTGTGCACAGACCAAATTAAAGAAATTTCCCGCATCATTGGTATGAGCAAGAATTGACCAACCTCTTGCTTCTACAACAAGAGACCATATACAAATTGTACTTGTCCATAAACAAAACACGGAGAAAAGAACACATCTACACAACATAAATATGGGTAGAAGGGGAAAGATAAGAGAAGACAGATACGTACCTGAGAAGTATTATACTCAATGAAGCAGTAACCTAAGGTCTTCTGGGTCTCAGGATCAAAGGGCATCCAGAAACCATCCTCTTTAATAACACCAATCTGACTATAGATTTTTCGAATAACACCCTCAAGCTTCTCAAACTTTTCTCGAGAAACAAGAGGTAAATTATCAACAACAATAATATTACCAAATCCAGAATCAATCTCCTGCTCCTCATCTTCATATACATCCCCATCATCACTACTCGCAAGAAAATAAAGGATAAGAATCAAAGTATATACCTAATCAAGCTCAAAATTTAGCTGTCACGTACTTTCCATAAAATAAAGAAAACAAACAAAAGAAAAGAAGAAACTTGTGCATTCTACACAGCAATTCCACAAAGAATTGAAAACCCTATCGCTCAGTCAGTTGGTTTGCCAATCATATTAAAAGCCTAACAAGGCTACAAACAAGGGAAAATCAAAATTACCAAACAAGTAGCAAATTTGTTTCTGACTTACTGTTTGTTTTGGGGTTTAGATCAGCTATTTCACGAAAATAAAACCTAAATTTTCCAATAAATTTAACAGAATAATAATACAAGCACCGACCTCGACAAGTTCATGTAATTACAAGAACAGTTAAAACACATTAGCACAGACACTAGGAATTCATTTTCCATCCATTTCCTAAGCTTTCCGGGCAACCAAACGGAAAATAAAAAATTTTGGGCGCGAAAATCAAACCTAATGATGCCAATATCTTCCCCAGGCGGGAGTTTAATGGAGTCTAGATCAACTTCGGAAAAATCGATGCCGAGCCGGCTGGCTGTTGCTTCTATCTCGTTCATTAGCATAACGTCCGCCATGATTTCTTCCCCTTTCCGCCTCACCCAGTGATTCTCTCAAATCCAAGCTCCGTCGTGAATATTAGTTGATTACGTTTTCCGTAGAGAACGAGAGCTAGAAAGAAAGAGTGAGTTTCTAGGGTTTTCGGTTAAAGGCTGTAGAATAGATTAGGCTATTTACCTGAGTTGGGTTGGGCTTTACACAAAGCCCAATTAAATTTGGCCCAACTGATTGCTCTCCATTTGCATGTCCACTTAAACTGTACTGCTATATGCCCCCCGGTATTTGCTAAAAAGGCCCAGTCTCCGTTTCGTTTATTGTCACGACTAATACATTTTATTGCCATTTATCATCTAGACCTCTGTTTTCTTAAGTTTTATTAAATAAGAGTATAATTTATCATATTATATCAAATAGGACCCAAATGGACCCACAAATTTTATATTTTAATTATTGAAAATTCAAATTATTATGGTGGAATGAACTTGGACTTGCAATACATGATGATATTATGTACGTGAAAGTTGATTAACACACTATGAGCTTGAGCAATTATTAGACAGCTTAGCATTTTGGAGTTTGCTTTGGTACTAAATTGTTCTTCATCCATTAGTTACTGATCATGTTTGTCGAATCTCCCCTTCCATTTTCAGCCTTTACTCCAGTGCTAGTAAGCTTCAAAATAGGCTGTCCCCACCTGTCAAAGAAACTGTCTTGATCATTTGCAAAATTCTCTACTTGCTTCCTTGTTCTTTCATCATTGAAGTAGCCTTTACGCCGGTACTGATTATCGAACACGAAAGGTGTTCTGGGATTGTCGTTAACTGTTACCGATGCTCTTGCGACTTCTGGGCATTTTTTTCCATTAGCTCACTTCCGCAAGTGCGGTTAAGAGAAGTGTCAATCAATGTCAGCTTTCCCTTCTGAGTATTCTTGAAACCGCTCAATGAATGCGCCGCAGTGGGCTGATCCAATTGTGTGAGCTCCTGCATAGCCAAAGCGAGGACACATTGAGATTTTATTTCACAGCAGTTGTGACGTTAAAACCACAATCACAACAGTACCGAAAGAGCCTGAATTACACCTGATAGAATAACGAGGTCATCCAAGGACAGCATTTTTGAGGAATAGAGATTAATCTTCTCCTTCATTGTGAATGTTGCACATTGTTGGCCCTAACGCTTGCAGCTGTAGCTATTCTTCCATCTCTGCTGCCCGTAGGAATCTGAAACGCTGGTCCACCTGTCAGTTTTCAAGTCTTTATGAATGGAAACTCAACCGAAAGAATTATGCAATGCAATGTTGAAGAAACAGAAATTCTTATGACTTCAACAGCATTTCTTGCAGCCAAAACAAGTATATCAGCGCCAGAAACGGTTTCAGGACACAAGATTTCAAGAAATCGTTTTGCTGGATCACTTCGCTGTGTCCCATTGCCTTGTAGCAGTACAGGTGCATCACATCCCTAAAGATTCCAGTAAAAGTTTCCAGGTTTTTATTTGCAGTGACTACTTGAGCATGCAATTTTTGGGTCTCAGGACAAACATAAGACATGTTTTTACATAAAGAAAAGCACTGACCTCTATTAAACAGTCAGAAAAGCAGGCGAAGAAGCTACCTGAGGATGGTTGAGTCAACAGAGGAAGCTGAACTCGTTGTGTTTTTAACCTGAATTCAGCTGATGTCTTGAAGCTACATAGAAGTTGAAAGAAAGATCGGCACAAGAAGAAGCATCGAGACAGAACCGAACAAGAATGAAGGATTTGTAGACATCAGCTTTGGAGAAACGAAACAATTACTAGTTTTGATTCCATGAGAAGTTTTTCAGGATTGCAGAGAGTCAGAATTCTGATTTGATTTATTTACGATTTAAAGCTCCATTAAATCGACTTCATAGGATAGGAGCAAGTGAGGAATTTTATTATCATCATATAGTCATTTTCTTTTTAAGCTTTTTTTAATCAAATAAGCATCTATTTCTCTTGTTTTCTTCATATTTTATACAAAGTCTCATTGGACAAAATACCAACTTGTACATGATTGTTTGTCAGCAATTCAGCTCAAAATTGCTAAGAGTTCAACAATGAATTTCTCAAAATTATGTATAAATTCCCATACCTTCATTTGCACCAGAAAAATTACTACTCAAAGAATTGCTTGTTCACGTGACAATATATCATAAAAGCTTTGGAGAAAATCACAATGAACCTTGTTCCTAGTTGTCTTGGCTGGCTCAATAAAATAACAACCAAACATGGCTTTCAATTTCAACGGATTGATGAGTTAACAGATTTACAATGTAATGCATTGCCATTTGCCACCCAGAAAGTTTAGGAAAAACTAAAAGAGAACAATTGATAGTTATGTGTTACATTATGCACAAAAAATCTTCACTACTTTTCATTCTCTGCTGCTCCATCTTCTTCTTCAGCAAGTTCTTCTAGTTCATCCACATCATCAATAGGAATTTCTTCAGGATCAAGATCACGACCTATACATGTAGCAGGAATTAGTTCCACAGAGTATCTCATGTTATCATATTCATCATCAATCAAGGGCAATGATGGGCTGCAGAAATGCAAAGTAGCTTTAGCCCTACAGACCATATCCAAACAAAACAATAATTGCTTCTGTGTTTACCTCCCTGATTCATATAAGAAGGACTCTGGCTTGGTGTTCTTGATTCTGATGCATTTTCAAGAAGATACGGTAGTCCTAGAAACTGCAAGAAAGACTCTGTTTGGGGATTCCGAGGATTTTCTGCACCAATAAAAAGCAGCATCAAACATTGTTCCAAATTTTGGTTTCTTGGACTATCAACCATTTCAGAGGTCATAAGACATACAAGTTGCAAAACCAGGTCTAGTTAATATTTTTAACAGAAGAATGAGCATTTGAATCACCAACCTACTTATAAAAAGAAGAACATGTAGCATATAAACAGATCTACATATCATTCCATATAATCTTAAATATCAAAGATATCTGCTTCATAAACATAGTAATAGATCTTGTGGCACTTTGCAAATGGAGATACTGGACAATGTATGAAAGTTTATCATCATTCCAGCAATGAAACCAAAGCTTTTGCCATGGTACTTGGCAAGGAATTCTGAATTTTGATCTGTTAGGTAAAGCAAGATAATGCAAAATTAAAATATGTCACAGCATTTTAAACTATTACCAGAAAAGGAACCAATAGACACAGATTGAGAAGGATTGTAACAGGGAACTGTGCGTGCAAACTCAAAAGGTTTCACTCCTCTTTCTTCCATCCTGCTTCTGACCCACTGACGACAATCTTGCATGTTAAGCTGCACACCCCTATAATATTTGGAACACAGAATTACCAGCTTCTTCTCCAACAAATCAGTAAGTGATATATATTTTCAAACATTATACCCCAGATTTGCACTTTTAGAGGTCAAAGGGAAGACAGAGTTGAAATTCTGTGTTATAGCCAGCCATTCTTCATCATAGTGAACCTGATGCGGCCCAGGTCCCGATTCAATTTCAACAACCTAAGAACTCAACAAGTGCCAGAACTGATGAAATTAGCTTCCATTTCCACCTCTGATGAAAAGTATACTATTAGATTTCAAGAAAAATACCTGTAAGAATTTGCGCCCTGGAAGACACTTATCAAGAGCGAGAAATTTTGTAAGTGGACCATCTTCTCCATGTTGAACAACAGCAGCAAATTTGCAGTGAAGGTGAGCAGAAAACCAATAAGAAGGTTTCAATTTTTCCAACAGTTGAGTTGCAGGTACACTTCCGAGAGTCCCATCCTGAATCTGAATATGACAAATTGCCATCAGAAAAAAATTATCATTTCATTAGCAAAAAACAAATGATCCAAAACAAGGGGAAAAAAATTTGACAACACAGTGAATCATTTAGACAATGTACAACAACATACAATATTGACACCACCAAGAGCTTGTAACCTCACCAACGCAACCTTAATCTACTACAATCACCTCTTTTTCAAAATATTGCTTCTGCCGTACAAGTTCCTTCCAGTTCCCATAATCAGTAATTCCACGAGGCCAATCATGTGAAAGGAAAATATCAATTGGTTCCTCAACCTGCATGAGTTTGTGGACATCATATTCACGGACATGATATACAGATCTGATAGTACTCTCATTATAGGGAGGCCTCTCATAGTGTCCTGTTGATAAAAAAAAAAAAAATTTACTCTTCCACAAAACTGCAGCTTCATGATTTACAAATAAGAACTTCAAAGACAAAATGCAAGATTATGTAGAATTCACTCCCAAAATGTCAGACAAATAACCAACCTAAATGATAATGGCGCGCATTGAAAATTCCAGAAAGTCCACCAATTCGAACATTGCCAAATTTGATCACTCCAGCAAATCCCAGAAAGTATATATTCGGTGCTGCCCATCCCCCATAATACCTTGAGAAAATAATAATAATAATAAACTACTCTGGGTATTTTGACAGTACAATAACCAATTAATAATATCTAAATTAAAAATAATATAAACACTCACAATTCCCACAAATAATTAGAAGCTTCGTGATTTCCACCGATAAATATAGTGGGAATCGGAGCGACTTCTTCGCCGGAATAGTACTTCCAAAACGACTTCATTTCACGATACTTCCGCGGCACGTTTAAGCTCTCAATGTCATTCTCATTTCTCACGGCCTAATTATCAAAACAAAACTTAACCAACTCATTCGGTTGTTAATTTGAAAACTAAAATTAAAACTTGCGAGTACCTGAAAATCGCCACAGCAGAGAAGGAGATCGATTTTATAATTGTTGATCTCCTCCATGTATTGGAGCGTTTTGTAAACGTTTTCTAACTCTCCGTGCATGCATCCTTCCACTGCTATCCTCATTATGCCTTTTTTTATTTTGTGGTTCTCTCTAACGTCGATAATTCAATCAAGAGGGTTTAACCAGAACCTCTCTTTCTTCTGGTTTTGTGTTCTTCTCCCATCTTCTTTCTTGTTTGTATTTATTTGGGCCCCGAAAGCCATTCTTAGGCCCATTCTTTGTGCTTTGGGCCTCGAGAGTTTACTTAGCGATTCTTGTGTCTAATGTTGGCACATGAACCGATATGTCGACAAAACTTTTAGGACATGAGCGACGTGTAATCCGAAATTTTTTTATTACAGTGAACTTTTGACCATTTTTAACAAATTGGAAAGAAAATTTTGTGGACAGGAATGGTGCACCCATCCAGCAAGCAACAGCAAACAACCTGTTTCACTCTATTTTCCCCTACTCTTCTCCCTTTCACATGGCGTTACTCGCTTATTCTTCTTCTTCCTTCTCCACTCTTCTCAATCTCTCTCTTCAGCTTCCTCTTCCTTAACACAACAACAACACCACAGAAGAAGAAGAACAAGTCATGGCTTTATCACTTCACTCATTTCTTTCTTGCACCACTCCCACTTCTCTCTTCAAACCTGTCCTCAATATCCCAACAACTAAACTTACAACCACAAGTCTAGCAAGTGTAAGGAAGACGCTTAAATCTATGAAAGCTGAAAAAATTAAGTTTACAAAATGCCATGCAGTCACGGATTTGAGCAGTGTGTCGTCCGTTGAAGATGATCATAAAGTTCTGGTGGGTCCTTCGAGTGAGGAGGAAAGGAGAGGAGAGAGATTGGTGGCGGATTATGATTGGACAGAAGAATGGTATCCACTGTATCTCACCAAGGACGTCCCGGATGATGCTCCGTTGGGTCTCACTGTGTTTGATCAGCAGATCGTTTTGTATAAAGATGGCAACGGGGAACTTCGCTGTTATCAAGATCGATGCCCCCACAGGTAACCAGAAAAAAAGAATCCTTGTTAGCTTGCCAACTCAATAATCATGAGGAAATTCCGTTTTCTGTTCTGTTTTCTATGAATTTCACAAAACTGAGCGTAGTTCATCTATGATACTTAATATGCAATTGCATTGATGATTCCACTGTCAACTAGCTGAAAAATCCATGTCATCTGTTTTTGCATGGGTTTAATAAGGTGATCATTAAGCATGATGGCTACATCATTAGTATATCAATTGTTTTCAGATAGCATTGCTTAAATTAGTGTCCACATGCAGTGTGGTGCAGAGTGCATTTCTCGAGCTCGACATGGAGCTATCCTGTGGTAGGAGTAGTTTGGCATTTCATGGTAATTGATGTATTCCATGCACATTGCTTTGATGTAGAACATGGAATGTAATCACTGTGCTCTTTGTAGTTAGCATTTTAGATGGACCTGTTTGTTAGACTTTAGTAGTAGTACTTGTTTCAATGAGAATTCCTTTTTTGATGTTTTTGGTTCAGAATTTTCTTCAATAATGTTTTCTGAAAAAATATTGGATTGGGCTCCAGACCGTGATTGATTCCTAGCTTTAACATCATAAATATATTAGCTGTAGAAGTGTTTCCAAATATTAATCAAGAAATGTGAAGGTAACAAATGATTTTGTTTGATTCTTTTATGTTAGTGAATATCTATTTTTAATTCCCTTATATTCTTCTGAGTCAAGTACTTACTGGATAGTCTCAGTTCTAGACTGGAACTATCAGTGTGTTGTGCTGCTGAACGACTTGTGTCATGCATCCTGAAAATATGTTGTACTGTATTCATGTGCTTGTGTGGTACTTGGCGCAGACAAATGCCGAAAATGTCAATCATGTACCTTTTTTAACTTGAGGCCTTGGGATTGTAAGTCTTTGACTTTAGCTCCACTTGATATAGGCTTGCAAAGCTTTCTGAAGGCCAATTGATTGACGGAAGACTTGAATGTTTGTACCATGGCTGGCAATTTGAAGGGGACGGTAAATGTGTTAGGATACCTCAGGTTTGTCTTTTTTTGCCTTTGCTACCTATTTTCTGAATTAAAAATTGCCCTGAACTTCCATATTACAGAATGACAGTGTTGATTAATTTCTTCACCTCAGCTTCCAGCTGATGCAAAAATTCCTCGGTCAGCTTGTGTTAGAACGTATGAGGTAAGAGAATCGCAAGGAGTTGTATGGGTATGGATGTCACAAAAGACACCACCAAACCACGATAAGCTTCCATGGTTTGAGAACTTTGCTCGGCCACAGTTTCAAGATACTTCAACAATCCATGAACTTCCATATGATCACTCCATTCTCCTCGAAAACCTCATGGATCCAGCACATATCCCAATCTCACATGATAGGACAGACTGGACTGCTAAAAGAGAAGATGCCCAACCCCTTCGCTTTGAGGTCACTGAACGTACAGATCGAGGATTTGTAGGGCGGTGGGGCAAGGACAAAGATGGGTCACCAGCAAACATTTTACGATTTGAAGCACCATGTGTTCTTCAAAACAACAGAGAATTGGTCGACGAGAAGACTGGGGAAAAACACTACTTCTCAGGTTTATTCCTCTGTAGACCAACTGGACAAGGAAAATCTATGCTTATTGTAAGGTTTGGAGGAACTAAAAGATCTCCCTTGGCTAAGTTTTTCCCCAAATGGTACTTCCATCAGAATGCAAGCAAAGTTTTTGAGCAAGACATGGGGTTCCTCTCTTCCCAAAACGAGGTTTTATTGAAAGAAAAAGTTCCGACAAAGGAATTGTACCTTAATTTAAGGTCATCAGATACATGGGTTGCCGAGTACAGAAAATGGATGGATAAAGTTGGACATGGAATGCCTTACCATTTTGGGCACAGCACAATTTCTCTGCCTAAAGTACCTGCTGTAGTAGAACATGCCCCTGCTGGGCTTGTTGCTGGAGTATCAGCTTCTTCGCCTGCAAAGGGCGGGGTAGGAACAATGCATGCTCCAAACTTGGCGAACCGGTATTTCCGGCATGTAATACATTGCAAGGGTTGCAGCAGTGCCATCAAAGCTTTCACCACCTGGAAAAATGCACTCTCAGCAGTGGCTGCTGCGCTTACTGCATTAGCTATTCTTGCTTCGGGTAGGCAATGGAAGGCGTTTTGCTTGGTCTCTACATCTTTATGCTTAGCTGGAGTTTATGCTTGCTCAACTGCCATTGCAATGAACACAACAAACTTCATTAGAACTCACCGGAGATTGTGAACCAGCAATATTCTTTCTTCCTCGAGTAATGTTACAGGTGATACTTGATCGTTAAATGTAAATACTGTTGCTATTTATTCATATTTAGATTTCTTGTTTTGCAAAGTCTTATTCTGTTGTCCTACTTCTATTTAATTCCAGGTTAGATAGAGATCATCTCATACATAAAACTATGTAAAGACTTTCTCTTCAATTCGGGGCATTCTTGGGAGCTGTTCGACCCCATTTTACAACTCTCTTTCTTGTATCCAATGTCAAAATTGAATCAAAAAAATGTACAAATATCACACATGGTAAAGCTGAATCCCTTTCAAATCGAAAACAATACAAGCTTGCTCAAACATATCAAATCCCCAATTGGTAGACCTAATCATTTAGCTGAGCTTTGCGGCAGAAATCAACTGTACAACATTGACTTAGGCACTGACTTTGGCAATTTGTTGAGCATAAACCCAAAAAATCCCACCACATTCAAAATTTGGCGCGCAATGCATCCGGCTCTACCATGATGAGAAGCAAATGACTACTCTTCCGAATAAAATAATCTACGAGCTTTTGGGTTTATGAATGCTGATTCATGTGATGACCTGCTCGCCCCATTTGTTCTAGCACGGGTGCGCATGGAAGTCTCTGGGATTCTTGACAATCCAGTGGTAGTATCAACACCAGAGGTTGAATTCAAACTTCCAGGCGATACCTCAGATTCAACTTCTTCAAGTGTCTATAACAAAATAAACAAAAAAGTGAGGCTATTTGCACCCTAAATAATACTTTTAACACTCATATTATAGCAAAATTTTGCATTATTAAATTATTTATTTATGTAATTTACTATTTTGAACATTTAATATAAATAAATAACTTATTATTGCCCTTAAAATCCCCAACAACCGCACGCGCGTGTACATATGTGTGTGCGCATAATCAAAATAAAATGTCTAATTTCAATAAAACTCTAATAATACTAACTAATAACTAAATCAAATTTCAAATAAAACATAACAAGTAAAAAACTAGTGTGATCGTAAAATGTTTCACACATTCTCTTCTTTCCTCTTCTTCTTTTGCTAACTTTCTTGGTAAAATACTTCTCATCAAACTCTTGTGTTCATGGTACTTTCTAGGATGTAATTAGCCTCGCCCAAAAATAAAATAGTTTGAATTTTATTTTAAAAAATATAACAATGCAAACTAATTTTCTTAAATTTAGATTCATGAAATCATATGTACAATAGGACATAGACAAAACTCAAAGGTTGGTGGCCAGTCACCAGATTAAGGCCTTTCCTCTTCAAAGATATAGTGACCTTGATGATAAATTATCACATACCAGATACCTCTCTACCGTCAAAAACATTGTAACTAACCTGGACAGCTTGTTGCAAAACATGGTAAATTTCTTTAGCATGTTTTCTGATAGCAACAAGGTCTTCTTGCTCCTCTAACAGCTCTTCAAGATGATTCTCTCTGCATATTTAGCAGCAGCATAGTCAAAAATTGCATTTGACATTTCATATACCATCACACAACATTCATGGAGTGTTAAAAGTATTGATATCTATTGATAATGACTACCTTAAGATAATGTTGGAAAGCAGAAAAAATGAAACCTCAGAAAAAACACAACTTTTACGTCAATATATGGCCTTTTATATGTTTACGTAAAATTGACATCAAAGGAAATATGGGCAGTTAGAAAGTTATCACGATGATCAAACACGACACCATTAATTTAAAGCACCCATTTTGAACAACACCAATATCCCGATCTAAAAGTACGAATACCTTCATCAAAAAATCAAAAATAAATCATGCACATACCTGTAGAGTTTTTGTATAAAGGTGTTATGAAGGTCCCTTTTTGCATGATTGACCTAGTGCATTTAAAGAGGAATAAAAAATCTTCATTGTCGTGCTAATGAGAAAGTTATTCAAATATAAAGCATAAATTTGAACAAGTGATTGGTGAACAATGAAGAAAATCCCATTAACCTTACCAAAAAATGCATTATGGCTTTAGGAACCAAGTCTTGAACGTTCTTTCTAACAATGTCATAGTAAGACCGCAAGAGTAATTTGGTTACAATTATTTCAACTGCTTCACGCTCTGTCATTTCAAGTGGCCTTAAGATGGATGGGGGCTGTGATTACCAGGAGAAAATGAGAAGATCCAGAGAAAGTGATTTTTAGAACCAAAAATGACTTAAAAGAAAGAAAAATCAGAGAGATATCACAAGTTACATATAAAGATGTCCCTATAAACACTTTAATACAGAAAGAAAAATCAGAGAGATATCACAAGTTATTTATAACGATGTCCCTATAAACACTTTAATACCTCTCTCAATTGGATTGTTGATGGTAAGTGCTCAACATTATCAAGAGTATCACTTGGAGACATGCTGGCTGGACTCTCTCTGGGTTGTCCCTTGCTCCCAAATATCGATGAAAAACCCCAAGTCCTTGAAGAAGATGAATTACCACCTACATTAAAAGTTCAAGCTATCGCTACTATTAGCAATTACGCCAAAATATTGGATTGCTATTGCACAAGTGCATATCATAAACATGGGGTTGGCTACGGTACCCACGGGTACCGTTGCCCCCTTTTTGTTTTTTTGTGTGTTGGACTTAAAACAGAGTTTGTAAGATTTGATACGAAAGAAAATTAAATATTAAAACAAATAAAACAAATGATAAATAGTACTTAAAACACACAATAGAAAATTGAAGCATGTTAAAAAAACTTGAAAGACAGCTTTGAAAAGAGTTGAAACATCCTTTAGGAGAGTTGAAAAATTGGAGGGTGATGGTACCCAAGGGTATTGTAGTGAATCCCCATAAAAATTCTTATAAATTTCAGCTAGTATTGTAACCCTTACACTGCTAAGAGGCCTTTTCCCATAAACTATTCACATCCTTTAGGAGAGTTGAAAAATTGGAGGGTGATGGTACCCAAGGGTATTGTAGTGAATCCCCATAAACATTCTTATAAATTTCAGCTAGTATTGTAACCCTTACACTGCTAACAGGCCTTTTCCCATAAACTATTCACAAGTTTTAATTCTAATCAATCTGGATTCACCCCAACAATTTCAATACTATCCTTGAGAAAATAACAATAAATATCATTATAATCTATGTGACAAAACATAAAATTTCTGAAATTTAAAAAATTGCTCTTGGAAAATATAGAAAATAATTTCAAACACCATATGCCACTGCAATACAAAGAGTAGTGCAAGCATTACCATACCACATCCACCATCACTTACATTCAACAGACTGACAATCTCTTTTATCCATTATTGTCTTCAGGCAGCAAACTTATCATTCTAACCCCAAACGTGGAAAGAAGAATGAATCCAAAATAAGAGGATAAAGAACATAAACAAAATTTGGAGCATAGACTTGTTATGAGCGCTGACATAAACAAACTTTGAATTCTTTGAATAGTAAGCATTTCCACTGTTAGAATCACATGTTTCTACTCCCTCAAACTTTCAAAATTTTAAAAAGGCCTTTTATTGGTTCTTACAGACTATATATGATGATCATCCTCCAAGTAACAAACATAAATGAACAAAGATAGGAGTGTACCAGCCGATACAGCTCTCTGAGTATTCGACTGAGAATGATTTCCCTGCCAAGGCCAAGCATGTAGTAAATAGAGTATATACTTGAAGGCTCAAAACAATGGCCCAGGACCATCTATCTATTTGCCTAAAGGGTAACAAATATAGCCTCATGAAAGTACTGTCTACCCATTCTAAAACAATGCTTCAAAATTGGCACAAACAAGGCAAAAGGCTACTATTTATTTAAACTGGCATTGTCACCGTTTAACTCTGTATCCAAATTTCAATCCTTTCTTTGCCTGAAACAGAGTACATGAACAATTCCCAGATGCTGCCAATTTGGATATTAATGCTTTATGCTTGAGCAGCAACCACAAACAAGATCAAGCCACCGCCCAAGGTGGTAAAACGCTTAATTCAAGAATTTCCAATTCTCAAAGCAGTTTCTACTCAGAAAAACCTATCAGAAAAGGAGTTGACAATGCAACAGTATGATGTTTATGGTTTACTTATTAAATTTCCAGCTTTTAGCACCATGAAATATTTTGGATGTCCATTTGCAGATAAAAATGGATGTATTCTTCCCCCATTAATGCCAATGAAAATATTTCAGTGTGGGAAAATTTACCCAAATCAAAAATCAACTAATTAAAATGCTGGCTTATGTATAACAAGGTAAAGGGCTCAAACTGGAGCTTTCGCATTTCATGGCCATTTATGCATGCTTAAAGATTAACAATCATTTTTTTCCCTTTTTCAGGCTTTTAGTTCGCTGTCACAACTTCTTTATCTATGAAGCCTCTCTTCTGAAAGAATGGAGCTTTATCAAAAAAGTTTAAAGGTACCTGGCTAGGTAACACACTATTCACAACTGATTTAGGAAGCACAGTTCGAGATCTCTGGCCCACTTCAGATGTGGTTACTCTTTCAACATCCATACCATCCTAATCATAAAAGGAAAAAAGAATGACAGCACAACAATCATAATTAGAGGTAAAACTGTTGATAACATCGTAAACTAAAAACTATAAATTGAGATTCATTGATATGAATTCAAATTTAATTTTGTTTTGTGAAATTTTATATATTTGGATCGAATTTGAACACAGGAAAACTTAAACTTGAAGATTGGATTCAATTAGATTATGACTCAAACACACCCACTATATCCACATGATTCAAATTTAAATTCAAAGTTGTGATTGATACCTGCAAAGACCTCAACTGCTGCATAGCGACTTCAACAGCTTTGTTCCCTCCAATAAAATTCGGGTGCGAAGAATTTATATAGTCCATCTGGAATTTAAAAAGAAGTGTATCAGTCAGTAGAAGCCAACTACAAGAGTAAATGTTTCAAGCACAAAGATACATTAAGTCATGGGAGATTAATAATATCAGCTACACTAGTAAAGAAGCCTGAAAAATATGATGTGGCATACACAGTAAACTAATAAACATAGACGTATTGACACATTCGATCTAATGGAAGAATTGAAGAAATCAAAAGAATCAATGATTTTCACTTCAACAGGATTAATTGATCAAAGCTAGTTTTCATGACTTGTGACAACAATCATAGTGTTTATTATATCCCAACGAAGAACTTAGTTGTAACAGAACTAACCATGCTGTTAAGAAATTAAAATCTTCAAATTACCTCCATCTCAATAAGATTTCCTATCATTCTCTCAGCAGGTCTTACACCATCACGCAGAAACTTTGCCATGGCATCATCTAGACACCTTCTCAAAACAGGAAACCTTTGCAACTCGGTTATCTCACAAGCACGGCTCATCTGCAGGAACAGACTTATCTTCCGGTTCATGATAAGAAAGCATTGAAGTTTATAAGAAATTCAGTCACAGACAGTAACTTGTTCACCTTAATAAGTTCATCATAGACAAATCTTAGACACTGAAGGCAAGGGTCTAACAATCGAGCAATTTGTCTCCTAACGAGAATTTCAAATGGGACCTGAAACACCAGTACCAGAAATTGTCACTGAACGAACAAACATGCAGTCTAAAAGATCAAGACATTAGGCAGAAATGGTAAAATGTAAGCACACTGTAAATTATCATGGTGAACCTCACCTCTGGCACAAACAATGCATTTCGTGGACCTGTGGCATTTTGAATGGCTGTACGAATATCTTCATCACTTAGATCTTGACATGGGTCCACTTCCTGCCAAATTTCTAATGAAATTATTAGCCATGGGATGGTTACTATCTTGTTGAAATTGCAATATTTTTCAGCAGATAAAGGAGGTACACGAACTCAGAAGAAAAGAATGAGCAGAAGAAGTTATAATCAGAAAAAACCAATTGAGATTATATGGCTTCAACTTAAACACATTAGAAATGTAAAAAATGTGCATGAATCTTTCGAGACTGTCAAGCGTGCACATGGAAAATTGATTCTGCACCTCCAATGTCTTTACAAAAATGGATTGAAAAATATAGTGAATCCTTGCTCCTCCAGACAACTCTTTTGTTGACATCTCCTGACTTTTTCCATCCACCATAGCAGAAAAAGCTGTTTCTCAATGAAGACGTAACAAAAAAGGGGAAATTAGAACAAGCTAACTCATGAATACAACACAAACTTTGCAGATGAACAAAAGAATTTGAAACCTAAAAAGTCTATTGAAGTTAAAAAGAACATGTCCACAAGTGAGAATCACAGACCCTGACAAGCAAAAATAACAAGGTCCTAGTTTCCTTAATGATAGATATTTGAATGGATGGACATTATGAAAAAAAAAATGAATATTTACGAAATGAAAACTCACCTTGACAGTATCTTGTCAGAATGTTCAACAGAATTGTTGCTTGCTCAGCCTAGACAATGGCATGTGACAATGCTTAGAGGAATAAATAGTGAAAAAATTCATAATCCAACAAAATTGTCATCCCGTCTTAAGACATAAAAGTATGAACACAAGTGTATGTTTGCTCGTTGACTGGCAGGCTATAACTCAAAATAGGCATTCCATCAGTATGCACTTTAGTTATTATCTGCTGCATTGACTCCTGAAAAGTGTCGATATACATAGTACAAAAACAAGCACAACAGCACAGCATCCATAATAACCAGTCAATGGCTTTAACTTTGATAATAATTCTTTCTTATATGCAAATGATAACAACCCAACTACATAGAAAGAGCCAGTTCACCTAATGTAACCTTAATCATCAAATATTAACTTACTTTTGATTCCATAACTTTTCCATATTTCTGTATCTCTTTTGAAACAGCAACCAAACGTGAATTCAGCTCAGCCTTCAATCCTGGAAGGACTATTCTGATATGCTGCTCTAGGATCTGAAACAGTAGCGGACAATGAAACAGAAAAGAGGGGGCAGGGAAGAGTGAGAATTAACTAAAAGTAAAAATAGATAGCATATCATTTCCTTAAAACAACCATTCTAAAGTAACTTCCTTTTCTTGCTTCTCTTTTTTCAGTTGGCTATAATGCACACAGGAAAAAAAATAAAAATTATGGGCGGAAAAATGATTGTAAAACAACCTGATTCAGCTTCTTTGCTAATTGGGGAATACCGCAACGATCAGAGAGACCATTGTACACCTGCAATATTTATGGCATTTAAAAAGTGCAATATTGCAAGGGTCAGATCAAAATTAGTAAAATAATGAAGTTAAAATCACATATGAGCATTTAAAAGTACAGGATGATCACGGAAGAATTGCTCCTCATAGGCAAGTGCATCTTGAATACTCCGATTTTTATTAATGTCCTGTGACAGACAAATGAAATTAGGCCTAAACTAGCTAATTCAACTCAACCCAAAGAATGAACCAAATATATACTCAGCCAATACAATAAACAACTTATTATCATTACAAATAACTAACAATTTATACCTCCTGACTGCGATTCACAACTCCAACATAACCCAGGCGAAGTGGTACGACTTTACCGAGTAGAAAGTTACAGGCATTAGTGCCCCTGTCCATTATATCAAGCTAAAAAGGACAAAAGTACCACACAACATTGTTACTTTCACACATGGCAAAGACGGTAACAAGAATAGAAGAGAAATTATCAGATTACTCTAAGATGAAGAAACCAAACCTTAGTGATCACACCAATCGTACGGGAACCTGTTAAAAGGAGAATAGCAGTTCAACCAGATCAATAGAAGTAATCCCGACATATGATTAAAGACTATAAATTCTTAAGAGAGTACTAAAACCAACTGCAAGTACTGTATCTACCTGATGGATCAGCTTCTCTAGCCATCTGAAGTGCATCAGAAGTAGCCAAATCAGAATTAGCTGGACTGACTGCCAATATGATACAGTTTTCTTGCTTTATAAACGCCATAATCATTTGTCTAATTCTCGCTTCAATATCGCTCGGCTGGTCCCCAACTGGAACTTTGGTGATGCCAGGTAAATCAATGAGGGTCATATCAAGAACATTTAGCGATGATATCTTTAAGCAAATCTGTTTATCGGAGACACCCTTATTACTACCAACTTCCTTGTCAGTCTCAGCCTGCACTGATTGAAATCAACCTCAGCAGTAACCAAAACAACGCAGCTAAAACAACTAATTACCACTCAAGTACGAGCAAATACGACTCTTTGTATCCTACATTTAAGAATTAGGACTCTAGTATAGAAATAATTCAATCTTTGTGTAGTGTGATTTTTTTTTTTTCCTCTTAGTTTGATATTTTTCCAAACACTATTGCAATTTACTTCAGTATCTCTACAATGCTGGTAAAACAATAAACAACTAAAGAAATTTCCATGAAAGAATTACCAAAATTTCTCGGCGAACTTTGTTGAAATCATAGAATCGCTTTCCAGGCAAGTGACGAAATTCGGCCCAATCTCTACCATCATCGTCAGGTTTTCTCGGCCGATTCTCAAGCATCAAAGCCAACGGCCTCCGCGTGCAAATATCGCAGCCACGAGGCAGAAAGTCACGACCTACCAACGCCTCCAGCACGCTCGACTTGCCACTGCTTTGGCTTCCAACCACTGCCACCTGCGGCAGCGATATCTTCGACAAGTCGCCATTAACGGGTGTCAGAATGTCTTGCAACCTGTTAATAATCGGTATCACCGAAGAACCAATCGTCGTCGTCGTCGTAGTCGTGGAAGCTGTTGCGCCCCTCTTTGAACTTGCTTCTTCGCCCATTTCTGTTTGGAATTCTGATTTCAAACAGTGAAATGATTTTGCTGCTCTTTTATAGGAGAGTTAGTGGAGACTCCTTGTAGACCAAGAAAAAGAAGATGGTGGCGAGTATCTAAATTAGCGTGATTCTGCGAGAAAATGAAAGCGAGGAGAATTTCCGCAAACGAAGGACTAAGTTTGAAGAGTACACGGTGCCAGACTGTGACTGTGACTGTTACAGACGGTAGTTGGACCCACAATGACTCGAGCCGTTCAATAACTGTGAAATTTCCGGTTACCCCGAGTTACTTGCTACAACCCCGTCTTTGTGTAACGGGGAAGATTCAAATGCTAAGATCTCTTCAGGCTTTGGTTATTCGAATAAGGAAGTTTAAGAGTTCAAACAGTTGGTAGTGCGTCGAACAAATTCATTTGTATAGGATTTCACTAGTCTAATATTTGAAGTAGAACCGCCAACCATGATTGCAATTTCAAGCAGTAAAATTTAATTTTAAACAAGAAAATAATTATTTTTTAATCATTTTAAGAAACAGATAATAACAGTATGATTTCATATGTGGTGTCTCAAAACTTAAGCCATCTCTTCTCTTTTTCTCTACTGGCAACTTCATCTGATGCAGATGCTTGAGCTGCCTCGGCTTCTGCCAAAGCCTTGCGGGTTTCATTTAGCTTCCTCACAGCAGCTTCATAAACAGCTTTCTCCTTTTTGTTCCTCAGAACCATCTCTTCGAGCTTCTCAACCCGGATCCGCAAATCCTTCACTTCATCATCGTAAGCAACCAGATCCCTCCTACTTACCTTCTTCTCCTTTGCAGACCCTTTATGCCACTGTGTTTTTGGTAGACTACCATTAGGAATTCCAGCATGAACTGCAAGCTGACTATTAATGAGTGAAAAAACGTCTGGCCTTGATTCCTCTTCATCTCTTTCTGCCCGAGCTGCTGCTGCAAACTTCTTTTCCCGCTTTCTCTTACCACCTCTACTTCTTTTCTTCCGTTGACTCTCCTTGCCTTCTTCACTTTGATGTGATTCCAGAGCATGATCAAGAGATTGTTTTGCTGGGAGGACTTTCACAGAGATAGGGTCCAACATTCCCTGCCCAGAAGCACCTAAACCCATCCCTTCGCGATAACCCATATTGGCCATCATCTTCGAAGCTACTCCACGGGTGTGGTTCTCCCAGTTCGCAAAAATGACAGTGTCGGTCTGGATGCCCCCTTTTGAGTTGATGTTCTCATCAAATCCTAAACCTTGCGGGCTATCTTCTTCATAGTCACTTGAATCATATTGTTCCGAGCTTAAATAACTCTGTTCTTCATCACTGGTTTGGGCATACTCGAACAATGTCATGGCCTCAATCCCAAGCTTTGCAGAACTTCCGTCATCCCTGAAGACAACCTCCCCCATCTTGAGTTCATCATCCCATGATTCAAGTTCAGCTTTTCTCCAAATGCCCAGCCTATTATCTGAGAGAGCCCAAATCGTGGATCCCACCAGTGACTGCTCCCAAACTGTTGGAATATACTTCTTTAAGGAAGATAATGGGACATCAATTCCTGTATACATAAGACTCACATCACCTTTGAAATTCTAGAGAAATGTGATCAAATTATAATCACAAGAAAAAATAGGTAATGAGGTGGGGAGCATAAGAAAAAATAGCAGTTGTTTACATTAAGTGCTCGTTTGGCAGTGCTAATTAGCACTACATAAGAACTTATTCATGTTTTAGGCTATTGGAAATAAGTACTTATTAAATTTAATTATCACTAGAGGTGATTTTCAAAATTAGTATACAACTACATACTAATTAAAATAATAATTCAAGTGTTTTATAAATAACATAAAGTATGTTAATAAAAAAATTCAGAAAGTGCAAAGTAAAAACACTAAAACAAATAAACACTTGTGCATTTTAGTGCTTTTTCTTTAACACCCCCAAACGGACCCTAAGTAGGTTACAAAACAGACAACTTGTTTGGAGTACGCCAAAGAGGACGTGGGAAAATTTTGGCATTTAAACTTTTCAGTATGTACTAGAACCAACGTGTAAGGAATTGGGTTAAAAAAAAACATTTGACAAAGTGGTTATGACACAGTGGTAAATACATGAGCGTGCGTGTCTGTGGTTTACTTCTGAACATAAACAGAAAGGAAATAACACAATTAGTTTACAGCTATCATTATATCTGTAGGAACAAAAGAATGATTAGAATATTTTACTTCTCCACATTGATTTCATATTACCAAACCAAACTGAGTTTCTTTGATTTTCAAGATTAAAGTGAAATGGCTAAAATTAATGTTATTTTCAGCAGTTTCTTAACAATGCAGCCATAAAACAGTGGAGACTTCAGAACATATCCCAGGATTTATGGTCCCCAAAAGACAACAGTTACAGCATACCATGAGACATGCGGCAGTTACTACCAAATCGGCATCGCTGCTGCAGAAAGAACTTGCATATCTGCACTAGGTGATCATGCATTAGTATTATAACTGACAAAACTTCTACCCCATCACTTTATACTCCAATCTCCATAAATTTTTTAAATGCTAACACTAAGGGGTGCTTAACTAGCTTTCCAGAAAATATTTCCTTGCTATTTTAGTAAAATCAAATCTAGATGAAAAACCAAGAAGTCATGTGAAAAACTAAACTAAAAGGAGAAAAAAATTAAGCACACTAAGCCAACTAAAACAAACTAGTAATTCAAGTTTTCAATCTTAAAGCTTGTTGCATCAGCAGTTATTGGGCTAGTTGTAACCCACTTTTATCATCATTATGAGGAAAAGAAAAGTATCTGATGAGCAAAATCTTGCTTTCTCTAAATCTTTTAGAAAAATGCTGATATGACTGAGAGCAGGTTTTAGTCACAAGCACATGGAGTTGCCTACTCTAAGTTTGTAAACTACAAAAACAGATAGATAGAACCAATTTGGAAGGCAGTACTTTTTGAAAAAAAAAACATAAATAAAGAGATTGATATGGAGAGAACAGAAGACTAGAATTTGTACACACCAACATATTTTCAGACGTAGGAGTGAGGAAAGAAATCTTTGCAGAGTTGGTATGTTCCAACCCAATAATTTGACCATCATACCAACGTCCATCATTGTAACGAAATCTACATCTTGATCCAACAGGGTAGGGTTGATCCTCTAGTGGCTCTGGCTCAACATCCGTCGGATCAAGAGGTTCTGCCTTGACATCCTTGGTGATAGGACTGGAACCATGTAATACTATATCAGCTTCTCGCAATAACCGCATACGTTTAAGGTGAAGAAGGCCTTCCTCAGCATCTTTAATTGCCTGAAGAAGCTCCTTATGAACCTGAGAAATTCGTGAATAACATCAAAAAGTTGAAGAAATGATTATAATCAGACAAAAATATAGCCAAAAACTTGTTGAAACGCATAATGAACATGCAAATATATTTTTAGATGTGTACATTTATCGGCATTCTACCAGAATATAAGAGTTCAACGGGTAAATTTCAAATGTTTGATTCCTTTCTTTTTGTCATGTGTGTGCGCTTCTCATGCAAGATATATTATTACAAACAAAGCAGCAAATATGCCACAAATTCAAAGTGATGGAACTGAAAGGAGGAAACTTTGAGGTCATTCTATAATAAGAAATTTTCTAGGGTGACACCCATGGCTTCAAATTTTATGATATCAAAACTAAAGTTTGAGCTACTGGCATCTCTGAGCTATGTTAATGTGCCAATTCTGTATTGAACCAAAATTTTGGCTTAGGTTTTCTCAAATTTTTGAAAGAGCACTACAAATCAGGATAATATTTTAACAGCATAACTGAAAGACGAATCGTAAAACAATCATCAAATTTCAGGGGGAAATGTTACAAGATCAGAAGGTAATTACCTCGAGAAGTTCGGAATTGGTGGGGTCAGAAGCTAAGGCGTCTTTTAGTGCAGAAAGCGAGTCTCTTTGTTCGTTTAATTGTTGCTCCAACTGATTCTCCAGAACTCTCTCCTCTTCGTCCGCCATGGCCGTGACTTGTTCGATGTAGAAGCCGCACGCTCGCTTGCTTACGAGTTACAAGGGCAGGAGATTAAAATCCGACCCAACCACAGCCCGTCTTTAGGCTCAAGCCCATTTATCATTTTCTAGAATTTCCATTTACGCGCTAAAGAGGCGCGTGACTCGGTCGTCCTATTTTTTGAAAAAAAATAAATAAATAAAAAATGAGAGAAAGACGAACCCTAATAGGCTTCCCGCTAATTAACCGGAGTTTCAAGTTTGAACCCCGAATGTGTAATCAAAGCCGCTATTTTTAGTCCTTCCAAATTCAAAGCATCATCCCACAAGCGGCTCATCATCCAAATACCCACAGATGTCAAGCACTCGCTCTAAGGTAAACTCCGTTGCTCTGAATCAATTTTTTTAAAAGCTCTGAGACAACACCCTGTCTTCATGATCGTCTCCATTGCTGGCGCTGAGGATGCGTGCGGTGCCCAAATTTATCTTCTTTCTTTTCGAATTTCGGGTTTCTTTACTTTTTTTTTTCAGGGACCCGAACAATAAAAGGTGGAGGGAGAAATAGGAGTGGACACTGACACAGCTGCTTTATTTTGAAATGGAATGACCAGAATTTGCCTTTTATTTGAAAGTTCAGAGCAAAACCTAACAAGTGAGGATGGGGCATCATAATTACCAACAAAATCATCAAGCAATCGACGGTTTGGTGAATCTGTTGACGAAGGCAAACCATGATCTCACGATGGTTCAGTACAAGCTCGAGAAAGAGTTTCAGCAAATCTATCCTGACAATGTACGAAGGCCAAATCTCTTTTGTTTTTTAAACCTAACATGCAAATCCTTCTTTGTTTTAGTTGAAATTGTAACGAGATTTTGATTTTAGGCGAATCCGATGAAGCTGGTTTCTAGAATCAAGAAGGTACAGGAAGATTTGCCAATCTTGAAAGAGCAGTGTCGTGAACTTTTAGCAGCCAAACAGGTACTGAATTTGGAGCAAAATGTTGTAAATTCATTGCTTAAGAGTATTTTAATCGGGCAGAGTAAAATTTTGGATAGAATTAGGACTGTAGAAAAGCTAATTTTCATATCTAATATTAGCCTAAATTTTGCATATTGAAGTTGATCTTGCTTCTTGAATTCATTATTAGGATTTAATTGATAAGGCTCGTACAGTTCTTGTGGGGAACAGAAATTTAGTGCAGCGAATGCAAGCTTCCCTGGACATTCCTGTTACTAGCGAATCCGAGGATCCTGGATTTGCCAACTTCAAGCAGGTACTAATTCAATACTAGTTCTTGAAATTCTGCATTATGGTCGTTAAGATATTCTTATTATAATCAATAAGCTCTCTTATATGGTATGGAACGTTGTTGGTGCCAACGGAAGAATTGAAAGCTTGTATGTTTTAATAAAATTCCGTTAAGTTTGAATGTCCTCTCTGGGAACACTTGGCCGTTGCATAAATATTGTCTGGATCTGTTGTTTTTTAGTTTACATTATAACTTATCATTTGAAAGTGCAATCAATTACTTTTTGTTCATTTAACATTTATACTTTATTGGGTCCAAGAAGATAAATGCATTCCCCGGATCTGTTCTAGAGATGTCTGAGCCAGAGAATGGAGAAATGCCATACAACCCAATTTTAGGTCATTAATAACCTTTAGAAAGATATTCCCAAACCTAATTATCCTTTTCCATCTGTACTGGAAACCAATTAAAGCATTATAGTAATTGAATTTTTTAAACTGAACATTTCTATCGTTGGTAATATGCTAATTTGGAAGGTTGCCTATTTCCAAGTGGTGTCAAAAGTGTTTGCACCATTTGCCAGCAAGCAACCAAGATTAACCTACCACGTGGCTTTGCTTACAAGAAAGTGCCCAGGCAGAGATGTTTTCTGGGTAGTTCTTGTTTCACTAAAATCTACTAAAGCCTACAAAAATATGTCGTGTATCTTGTTATGCTTACCTGCACACTTCTTTATTTTCTTTGTCATTCTTTTTGTTTTCACTTAATGCAGATCATTGATGAGTGGACAGTTCACGTGAGATCAAGAACAGGTAAGCATTTACATCTGATTTCTATGTTTTGTTCGTTTTTGCTGGTGGAGTAATTGTCAATAACAGATCATTCTTCATTTTGTATGGGTTAACTGTCTAGAAGGAAAATCAGAATAAGGGAGTGTTGCTATTGTGTGTGAGATATGGCATTATGACTTTAGGTGGTCTTGAGATTGTAGTAAAGGTAGATGAGCCTGCATCTGGAAGTATCAGAAGTGATGTGGTGATTACTTGTGGTCATGATTACGGTCCCTCTTCCTTGCATTTAATCATCAATTACAGTTAATCTACTTGTTAACTCAATAAGCATGGCAGTAGAAAAGGAAGAAAGGGGAAGCAGACTTCCTCAAGCAGTTTTGGTTACCACTTGCCCCATATTCAGATTTGAAATGCAAATCCAGAATTCTATCCGGCAATAACTTGTACAATGTTGTTTCATTATGCAGGAGATGAGGAGCATGACTCAGATTCTGAGGACGTCAACAAACTACTTTTCTCAGCTATTGTTCAAAGCATCTGATCAACTTCTGGGTATAATGAACTTTTGGTTCCAAAGCATAGTTTTTCAAGTTACAAAGAATGTCAGAGATTTCAAAATCATTAAAAACATTGAAATGAAAATTTCCTCCATTTGCAATTTGTTAGTAACAACATTAATCTCCATCTTCAGCAAGTCCTAAAAGCATGTTTATAACTTACGATTGTTGTACTTAAGACTTCAAAAAGAAGGTCGAGATTTAGAAGTGAATGCTTACTATAATCTCTCCAAGAATGGCCTTGCCGCATTTACCAAAAAGATCCATACCTATAATATAAACCAATTTCCAAATTCATAGATCACTAATAAAGGTAATGGTCTAAAAGCTGGTATTCATACAGTCTGGTGCAAAAGAAAATTACAATATAATGGCTTAAAACGTGTACATTACTAGCAAATTGTTTTCTTTTGGGCATGTGTGATTTTCAATTACAAAAAAAATAAAATAGTACATGGAAAGTTTTGTGCTGTAGTCTGTAGGCTTTGAGGAGGCTATAACTGTAGTCAGGGATAGACAAACAAATTGAATTGAGAATGAAATGTCACTTCAACCTTCTCTTCCAAAACGTAGATGGTTTTACATGGTAATTGACACTGTGCCTACTTGGGAATAGGTGGCTCTCCCAACCACTTGGCACGAAAGCCTGTTCCCTTACAATCCGAACAGCACATTGAACCCTGGAGAAATCATGACAGGAAGATCGGTTTTACAAAGTTGAATTGATATGTCTTTACTTCAAATAAGAAATTTAGAATACAACGTGTATAAGGCCATCGGTTCAGGCAGCTTAAACTACCTTTCCTGCACATATTACACAACTGGTGTTTCTGGAAGGGACTTGACAGAGCATATTATCCCCGAGAATAAAGAAGCCCGTACCACCACACCATTTGCATTCAGTATGTCCATTTGAGTCGCAAGAAGAACACGCAATAGGCCTTGGTTGCTATAAGCATCAGGAACATAACATTGGAGATATTAGAAAACAATCTGAGTTTAACAGGCGAGTCTCTCAGTAAATTAAGAATGCAAGTCGACCAGATTACAGTCGTGATTGAAATGAAATTGCTAGCTATCTTTAACTGTTGCTACAACCATATCCTATCATTGTTTGTATCACGTACAGTCATTTATCACCATCTCAGAAACTTCTTCAGTAATTCAATTTTACAGTAACCAAACAAAAGAGCAGAATGATCATTATCTCGAGGATACAAGGGGCACAGTGTTTCTGCAATTCACCCACTTTGGAAAACAAAAATCTCCGAACGTTAAACAGCGACAAGTTTTAGAGACATTTATTTCTTAATTCCAGGCAACAAAATTTGCATAAATAGAAATAGAAATATTTCCTACCACAAATAAATGGTACCTGAGAAATTAACCAAGCTTGTTCCATGCGCCTAGCGAAATTCGAGGAGCTTCCATACGAATCAACCGTAGAAGCTCTCACAACGCAAAACCTAGCACTAGCCGACCTGCTCGTGCTACCAACACTTGGAGGACGTGGTACAACCCCAACACGCATCGGTAATTTTTTTGTTAATGAAGCAAAATCCATCTTATCAAATGATCTCGTCACAACTGCTGCAACAGGTCTACAACAACCACAATAACTGCTCGCCATTTCCTCTTGCTTCTAAGTTTTTTCAGAGAGAAACAGGGAAGGAATTTTCTCGCCGAATTATCCTTTTGGACGAGGAAGAAAACTGTTAACCTTCGCAAGGCCTACTTTTGTGTTTGTTTTGACTTTGAACCTTCATTTTTCCAAGCTTTGGACGGTGCAGGGCTGCTCTGTTCTGCTGTACATAGGCCCATTTCGAAGAGCAGCTTTTGTTGATTGGGCTGTAACTCAGACGAGCCTTCCTTTGTATTAAATTTTATTAATAAATTATTTAATTACATTAATTATAAAAATATTTAATCAATAAATAAAAATAAATATTTTATTAATAAAAAATTTAAAAATTAAAATAAATTTTATTATTTAATTTTTTTTTTACTCAGTTGAAACTCACCTTAAATTTTTAAAATTTTTATTAATAAATATATTTTTTTATTAATTAAATAATCTCCTCATATATTTTTTTAATTAATTAAATAATTTTGTAACAAAGAAAAAATTTTACACTTTTA
The DNA here is from genome assembly GCA_032401905.1 of Swietenia macrophylla. Taxonomy (NCBI): domain Eukaryota; kingdom Viridiplantae; phylum Streptophyta; class Magnoliopsida; order Sapindales; family Meliaceae; genus Swietenia; species Swietenia macrophylla. Next base: position 8,933,653 of record CP135562.1, on the reverse strand, counting down.
AGTCTTGTGATTAATTAAGTATTTTACATAATCTGTATAACTTTCCCCCTGTTAGGTTTTGGGCTTCTTTTGTTAATTTTTATGTTTGACTTGCATGATTTTGAGGAAGAAAGAAGGAGGAACAGCAACTCCATCATCTTCTCTTCATCCAATCTGTTAACTAAGTTGCATAGTTCTTGCTTCTTAATTTACTGTACACAAAAACTTCAGCTGCTGCTCTGCCAAGAAGATTTATTAATCACCAAATGCAAGCAACCCCATCAGCAGAACAACATTATCTATCATATGATTATATTTGTGCATGAAGAAAAGAAAACTAATAATTATAATCAGTAATAAATACTCATTATGTTGCAGCAGCAATCAAGAAGATGACACTGTCGGCGCACCAAAAAGGTGACGTTCTGTGTGACTTTTTATCAGTCATTTCATATGCAATTTACTTATCCCATCAAAAATTTTTGATAGAGATCAACTCTCTTTACAAATCATACTTGCTACCTTACAAGGTAAACTGCTGTTGTTACGAGGGGTCTAATCCATAACTCTCCCATCTTTACTTCTTCAAATGGCAAGCATTATGAACTTCACAAACCAAAATTTCAACTGTTGGGGTTTGGCTTCTCGATAAGTTTCGATGACATTCCAAGATTCTGTGTCTGATTTTTATCCTAAAATCCGACACGGGATTTCTTGTAACGTGATAGAGCCAAAGTCTGATACAATGCACACAGAAAATTGGAGGCCTGTTCAAATCAATTATGCAAAAAGCTAACCAAGCTGTCGGCCGAAGTTAAAAGCCCATTTGATTTTGACCCATCACCTGTACGTACCAAATTTAATTAAGCAGAAAATTAAAAAAAAAAAAAACAATTTGAACTATGCAAATATTAATGCGTGCCCTGTTCATATAGTAGAAAAAAAAGGGACGGCTGAGTTGCCTTGTACGAGAACCGCTTAATTTATTCCATAGTGATATTAAATAAGACTATATTAATTGTCATTGTGATTTTATTAACAACGAATTAGTTCAAACGCAATCAAATCTAGAGATTATTATCAATAAAATAATGGATCCGTTGAAGAACAAATTTTGATTAACATTACAGTGTCTCTTCTCAAAAGTGATACCCACACATGCATTATTATATAATAATTCTTTAAAATAAATATTTGTACAAAATAACATAACAGTGTGTGTGTGTGTGTGTGTGGTATTATTATTATTGTGATAAGATTTTTTTTTTATTATTTAAAATATAAAATACCTGATAATAAGATATATTATTATTATTATTGATCCACCGTTTGAGTCCCCAAATTGGGCCATTAGTAAACATCCGAATACCAATCATTGCATGGGGAACAATACACTCCTTCGAGTGATCGTAAATTGGCAAAGCCCTACATTCCCACACCCCCCCCCCCCCCCCCCCCAACCCTTCCTCGAATCATACGTACGCTTGCTAAGTCATCTGCCAACGGAGAACCCGCGTAGACAGACAAATACAAATACGATAGACATTATTTATGAACTCCCCTCTCTCTCTATAAATTCTCCGTTCATCTTCCTCCCAAAATCTTGAATTTGCAAACCCCATCATCAGCATGGAAAGACACCAACATGCTGTAATTTCTTCGCCAGCTTCGCCTGCGCCAACAACTTTCGTCCAAGCAGATGCAAACACTTTCAGAGAACTAGTCCAGAAACTTACCGGCTTGACCAGTTCCGACACCGAAAAGCTTCCAGTCACTCACCCTTCCAGAGTCTCTTCAAAACCTTCCATCCCCGTCGACCCAACCGCCCCCCGCCGCTCACCGTTCAAGCTTCAAGAACGAAGACACACGACCAGAAAGCTAGAAATCAAGCTCGGTCTTCCTCCTCCGCGTAGCTCATCGCACGGTCATTACTCTCCCCGTCAAACTCACCGCGTTGACTCCTCTTTTCCCAGCCCCGTGACTCCTCTCGGATCGGATTATATGTTCTTCCCCAGCTCAGGCACCGCGTCGCCGTCGTCTCCAGATCTTTCGGAGGAAGAAAAGGCGATTGCGGAGAAGGGTTTTTACTTGCATCCATCGCCGTTGAGTACGCCGAGAGGGAGTGACCCGCCAGAGCTTTTGACACTGTTTCCAACTTCTCCCAGTGAGACTAATCGAGACTAGGGTTTATATTCTCTTGGCTGATCATCAAAACGAGTTGTTGTTATCTTCCATTGTCAGTGAGGTGTTCTTGGTGTTGTTTGTGTAAAAAGTTTGAGAATTCCATTAACGATGCTGTTGATTCATTCATGTTACATAGTTTAGAAACATTATTCCATGTTCTTCTTCTTTCTTTCTTACTGCAAATTTTCTCGGTCTGATAATTCACGTTACGATAACACTGTTAATTCATGTTTCAACGGGGAAGACCAGTAACCGATCTATCGGCAGTTTGGGCGAAACTGAACTGACAATGATTTGGCTATTATAATTATTATTTTATATAAAAATTAAAATAAAATTCCAATTTTCTTCCCTTGTAGCAACCTCCCGTCTGGCGTGCGGAGTCAGTTGCAATTGGCGGACGGCTGCGGCCAGTGTGAGCCATCATAGTAGGAAGAAACGATCTTTGTGTTGACGTTGGAGGGCTGATGCTTGAGACGGACGGCTGTGATCTCGCATTCAAACTGGAAAGACTCGAGATAGGACACGAGACCGGAAACTCATCATCAGATAACACGCGGCACTGTGTAGAAAAATTCTCCCAATTCCGCGTAACATGATAACAATCCTATCTCGTAATCAAAACGCAGGGTTTTGACGTAGTACGCCAATATAAATAATAATATATACTGATAGCAATATGTTGTCACATCATAACCACTAACCCCAATCCAAGTGAGAACAAATAATGATTATTAAAACGCAGACAAGTAGGATTATTGGTGCAATCGGAACGGCAGATGGAAAGCTTCTGTTGGCTTTCAATCTTAATCGTTTCTCATGTAGCTTTCGTACACGACACCGTTCTCGACACGTAGCAATACACTATACGGTCTTAGAATATTAATTATGAGTTGGTGTAATAAATATGTGTATTAAAGAGCATAAGCTTGCCAATGCATTGAGCGAATGGTCTCATTCATAGCAATGAACACTGACAAGTCGCGCCCAACGCGTACTCTTGACGGGGACCTTTCAATTTGACCCAATGGCCCCTAAAATCAATGGAGTCATCTATTGTCGCAGGAGATTATTTAGTCCACCCCCTGCGAGGAAAATTAAGAGGTTACAGTGACGATGATTAGCACTAACATAAAAATAAAAAAAAAAAATTAAGTGAGATTTTGATATATTTAATTAATAAAATAAAAAATTATTTATTAATAATAATAATAAATTTAAAAATAATATTTAATTAATATAATAATAATAAATTATATTTTTTAAATATTTTTATTTAATATTAATAAATAAATTTATTTATTTTTATTAATTAAATAATTTTACTACTCAATTATATTCGCATGAAAATTTTATTTTATTTAAAATTTTTTTAATATAAACATATAATTCGTTGATTTTTTTAATAATTAAATAAATTTTAAAAGAATAAACTATAAAAATTTTAATATTATATTAATTTTAAACTAAACTTTAAAATCTCAATTCATCAGCCGTGATATGTGTATTTGGCACATCATATGGTATAAGTTAGAACAATTAGTCAATGAATTGTTTGATTAAGCTTTATGACTTACAAGAAGTTCAAATTTCGCTCGATTCAATGATTGTAACATGGGTCCAATAATGTTACGTGAACAAAGCTTCTGTATCTTTATCAATCACACTTGATCATGATTTACATCAATAGGATTTATCCGTAGTCTATGTGAACGGATGTATTTGGTGAATAGATTTGATTATTAGGTCCAACAACGCCTCTTCGAAGGCCCCCCCCCCATAGGGCGGCATATGCTTATCTAATTTCCGAGGCAAAATCTATCGTACTAGCTACATAATGGAAATTTGTCTCAGCAATCACCAAACTTTATCTTTTCTAGACGAGTATGATTCTCCCTTCCCGATACGTGCGCAAAGTCAAGCACTTCATAAGTATTGTCACACAAGGGCGAGACAATTAGGATCGTGAAAACTCGACAGCAATGGTTGGGGATGGACACATGTATATATGTTCCGTGAATTCGTCATCAAAAAGACATCAATTCCTTGTTGTTATCATAAATGCCTTTGAATTTTGTTAAAGATAGTGGATTTGAGCATGTGGGTTGTAGACTACTACTCGCATTTTCTACAAAGAGCTGGAGGCAATTTCTTTCGCTTTTACTAAAGCATGGAAAAAAAAAATTTATAAAAATATATTTTTTTATTTTATTAATTATTAATTAAACTCAAACATCACATAGAATATAAATTAATAAAAAATATATATAATAATTTTTAATAAATTAATTTTTAATAAATTAATGATACCTTTGTGATTCACCCGTGACATCAAAGCTAACACACTAGAAGGGCACATAGTTTGGCACCGTATGTGGGCTTCTTATTTCTCAGTTTACGAATCTAACTAAATATAATATTTGGGCCAATTGTGTACATAGCATAATCCGAACTCTGATGGGTCTTCGAGAAGCCTGCCGGCCAACAGAAAACACATGATACAAGAACAAATGAACAAATTGGTTCAAGTCCAAAGTCTAAAAAGGGGACTTTCTTCGAATATGAATAGAAAAACCAGAAGAAAAAGGGCATGAAACTAATGGGTTTCACATGGCACAATTAGCCTTCAGCAATATCGGCTAATAAAATAATAATAATAGTAATTAGCACTAAGAAAATAAATGATCTAACAGTGGATGGACGGTGGACGGCGCCAGGCTCTCCATTCCACCCAACTCGCCAATTCTAATTCTATACATTTATGGCTCATGCTTCACATGGGCTGCAAATGCTGGTGTTTTCATCAAACCCTAATTTCTGAATCTACTATTAAGTTGTACGTACTTGCATGTAATTCAACGTGTTTCATGCACTTGTACACATTATACTGTATTTTTAGAAGTACGATAATTTAAAATATTCATTAAATACTTGCTTTATATCATTATATAATATTTGTCCTCAACTCGAATTAATAATTAAATTTTACAAATTAATTAAAAGTAGTATTTTATAGTATCTTTTATTATTTATTTTTAATAAAATATTAATATATATTATAATTAATATAAATAATTTAAATAAAATTTATAAAATAATTTTATTTTTTAAAATATAATTTAAATTATTTATTATTATACAATATTCCGTGCTTGACTTAACAGCGTAACATAAAACGCGTGACATGTGATCGCATCACGTGCGAACGTGATCTGGCAAGCCGTGGAAATTGCAATGGTCCCACAACTAAAGCTAAGGCCACACTTTACACATGCTACAGGGAAACCGAACAAGTGAACCGACCCAAACCGACGCGAATAAAACCACATCGTTGTCTTTGCCCTCTCATCTTCTTGTATTTAACGTTCTTTTTCATGGTTAACATAGTGCATTTTTTCGCAAATTGCCAGATTCTACTGTCTTATCTAACTTGCTAAATCCTCTCTCCGTGGCCACAAAAACAACCCACCAAGATTTCTCCTTCTCGCCACAGCCTCAAATGCCCACTAAATCCCTTTCTTTGTTCTTTTCTTTACCCTCTCTTACCCTTACTTGTCCTTGTTTCATGCACTCTTGTTTGATAAAGACCAATATGGACTGATTTTCCTTTTTTTTTTTTTTTTCTTCTAACGAAAGATCGTAAGTTTTTGGTTAATCATGCAAAACCCTTCAACAGTAACCCAAGAATCCACTCCTGTGTTCGATTTGGTGGCCCAAGTTGGTTGCTTTGCGTTCAATTCAGCATTTTTTAACGCAAACTCAGATGGGTGCACTTCGTTTAAGTCGAATTACTTGTACTTTGATTCGTTCAGGTCATCAATCGGTCAAAGAAAGAGGCACAGAGTGGCCGCTTCACTGAGTTTGAGTAGCAAAGGAAGCGTTTATTCGAGTATTAGTAAGATTGTGAGTGAGTTCAATAAGGCGATCAAGTTTCATTGCGAGAGAATCCCAATTGGGTTCGCTTCGGTTCGGGTTGGTTCAAGTGAGAATAATGGGCTGAGAGATGAAAATGGCGGTGTTTTCGAGGAAGAGGGTTTGCCTTTGAATGGTGTGGAGAATGATCATCCGAAAAAAGTTTTGATTTTGATGAGTGACACAGGTGGCGGTCATCGAGCTTCTGCGGAAGCTATTAAGGCCGCGTTTAATGAGAAATTTGGCGATGAATATCAGGTCAGTGGTCAATTTTTTTGACGAATAATAGAAGCATCACTTGGTTTCATCTACCTTGTTCTGTTTGGTTGCTAAGAAAATGTGTGCAAGGAAAGGATTTTTTTTAATGATTTACTTTTCAATACTGTGATACGAACTTATTTTAATGTTAAGCCTGGTTACGTTGAGTATGTTATTGTGTGGAAACCCGAATAGCAAAAAGCAGAAGAATTGGATTTTCATTTATATATGTTGCAATTCCTTGGTAACCAATTGGAGCCTTAGAGGAGAAGGATTAGTGGGTGTGTGATTATCTGTGCGTTGATCACGTTCTGTTTGTTAAGAGTGCGTGTTGCAGGTGTTTGTTACTGATTTATGGACGGATCATACACCTTGGCCGTTTAACCAATTGCCTAGGAGCTACAACTTCTTGGTAAAACATGGGCCGTTGTGGAAAATGACATATTATGGAACTGCTCCGCGTGTGATTCATCAGTCTAATTTTGCCGCAACTTCAACATTCATAGCTGGGTAAGGCTTTGTTTTCCTTTTAAGACAAATGCTTTTGATTTATATTTTCTATCATACGAAGGCTGTGCTTTTGTTTCTGCATATTATCCAAAGGAAAATCTGTGAGCATCTTTCTAGACTACATAGCTAATGAGCACACATGTCAAATATCTAACATGCTAATTTTTCATGTCCTGTGTCACAATGCAATGCCTTGAAAATTTTAGTGTATTTTGTCCATATTTTGCTGAATTTAATTTAGTGAAGAATTGTTTGGCAGAACATTTTTAGCTGCATAAACTTTTCAGTCTCGTCTAATCCTGGTATCCTGCCTTTTTAATAGGGAGGTTGCCAAAGGACTGATGAAATACCAGCCGGACATTATTATTAGCGTGCATCCACTGATGCAACATGTTCCACTTCGCATCCTGAGGGCAAAGGGCCTTCTGCAGAAGATAGTTTTTACAACAGTAATTACAGATTTAAGCACTTGCCACCCTACATGGTCGGTTCTGTACCTATGGTTTATGCTTCAAATTGATTCGTTATTATTTTGATTTTGATCATCCATGTCTTCAATTGTAGGTTCCATAAACTTGTAACAAGATGCTACTGCCCAACAGCAGACGTAGCAAAGAGGGCAATGAAAGCTGGTTTGCAGGCCTCCCAAATTAAAGTTTATGGCCTTCCTGTTCGGCCTTCCTTTGTGAAACCAGTTCGGCGAAAGGTTCTTTACATCTATTACTGATGGTTCTTTAACTTTGGTGTCCTTTTGACTTACAAGTTGAATGCTGTCATGTCATAATTGCTGGGCATTTTTCCGTTCACGTGTTTATAGCGTTTCTTCTCATGTGGTTTATAGTTACTTTGGATTTCTCTGTCTATTGTTGTATCAGCTTAGCCAATGATGTGAACTTCCATTTGCTTACTTCATGTCTAATAACTATAGGTCGAATTAAGGAGGGAGCTAGGTATGGATGAGGATCTTCCTACTGTATTGCTGATGGGAGGAGGGGAAGGGATGGGTCCGATTGAGGCTACTGCTCGGGAACTCGGGACTGCATTATATGATGAGAATCTTGGCGAGCCAATTGGTCAGGTCCTCGTGATATGTGGCCGCAACAAAAAGCTTGTCAACAATTTGCTTTCAATCGACTGGAAAGTTCCTGTCCAGGTATTAATCCTACTACGCACAAGTTCAACAACAGTCTTTATCACTACTCGCCTGTTCAACTTCGTGCCACTCATTCATTTTCCCTTGGGGTGATTACTGACAACTTGTTTGTTTGTTGAGATTATTCTTTGTTTTCTATTTAATCTGCATCCCTCTTTCTAAAACCACATATCCTGCACCCAATTGTCTCTTCTAACTTATATGCTCATATGAGTATTTAAAGGATCACACTTTAGTTTATGTCATTTATATATATGTACGCTCATAGATACATATTGAAGAAGTTGATGTAGTTGCACCGTCATGTAGGTGAAAGGGTTTGTCACTAAAATGGAGGAAGCCATGGGGGCTTGTGACTGCATTATCACAAAGGTTAGTTTCTTGTGACAGTGATGATATCTTCTCATAATTTCTTGTTGCCCATCTAATAATATATATTTTTTCTGTTACTGTAGGCTGGCCCAGGGACTATTGCGGAAGCAATGATACGGGGCCTCCCTATAATTCTCAACGGTTACATCGCTGGGCAGGTAAGTCTATTTTTGGCTGTCCTGTGGTTTTTTTTTTTCATTAATTGTCGATATCATTATTATTTTACTATTTTTCTAATTTTGACCGTCCTGTGGTTTTTTTTTTCATTAATTGTCGATATCATTTTTATTTTGCTATTTTACTATTCAATATTTGCATGCTCAGATTTCGGATATGATGAATTTTAGGGTAAGGGAGAGTAATGTCTTGGTGTTCTTTGCTGAAGTTAGGTCAGACCAAGTCACTTACAGGACCATTCAGAATATGAATTTTTCTTCTTTCTCTGCCAGTACTTATATTTTTGGCTTTGATCATTCCATAGTAAAATATTTCGTTCAAATATATTGAGATATCTGAGTTGTTGCAAGGAGTCAGTGAGTAATGATTAAACCATTCTCAAGTAGGAGGCCATAGGGAAGTCCTGCCTGGTGACATTACTTAAATGGTCCCCAAGTGGTATGCTGAATTTTGAGACGGTAGTAGCTGAAAGTCCAAATTTCAGAAAACATTCAGATGATGTGGAACTATTATGAAAGCAATACATCCTGTGGATGATTTTGGCATTTAAATTTACATTTGAATAACAGCATTACCAATTATGACAATCAGTGCTAATTCAAGTTTATCATATCAATGGGAATCAAATATGCAGTAGTGTACTGCAAAAAGTGATTTTGGCTAATATAGTCCTTAAAATACCATTCCGCCTCCTACCAGCTGATAGTTCTGGTAGATGTTTGATAAATTCCCATTTTGTTGAGATTGGAGTAGTCAATGCGATTTCTAGAGTTTATGTGCATCATACCAAACAGACTTTTGGTGCTCACTCTTGACGAGTCCTGCATTCTATACTGCAATATCTGTTTTCCAGTGTGATTTGCTCACATTCTTGCCTTGCTGTTACAGGAAGTTGGCAATGTGCCTTACGTTGTGGAAAATGGATGTGGGAAGTTTTCAAAGTCTCCAAAGGAGATAGCAAATATAGTCGCGCAATGGTTTGGTCCAAAAATGGATGAACTCAAGATCATGTCACAAAATGCGTTGAAGCTTGCAAGACCAGATGCTGTTTTTAAGATTGTTCAGGATCTTCACGAGCTTGTTAGACAAAGAAACTTAGTACCTCAGTATTTTTTGTAACTTAGCTGTTGGCCCAATAAACTCGAGTGCGCAATTCTTCTGTGACGGTGGGGTAAATGGGTGAACTTTTCTGCTCCTTCATTCCATTGTTTCTTAATTCTAATAGAATCAAAGAAAATACATCTCTATTCATTTTTATTTGCACAAGCAATACAATTTTTGAATGAGATATTATCTGCAGAGCTTGTGAAGCTTGTGGTCTGGTATTACTTATCCATTAGAAAAGAGAAGAAAGAAATCTCAGAGAACTGTATTTCTTTACTTCTTAGTGAAAGTTTTAGGGGCATGGGCATATCACATCACTTGTAAGCTCTTTCAATAAAATTTTGTTGCATATACAGTTAGTTTGCAAATTTGTTTATTATTGAAGTTATTACGGTAATACGAGAGACTTTAATATTTCATAAATTCTTTGTACGATTATATTGGAATTATTCTGTCTCGAATTTTCTTTTATTATGTGGTGTGGTAGAGTGAGTAATGAGGAGATAACTATATTATAGTCAAATCTAGAGTTCATTGCTCAACATTAGGCAATGCTTTTATTACAGATTGCCTTCAGCAAGGTCGCATGTCTCAGCTTCGACAGTCAACGTAAACCAAGAGGGTTGGTTGTCATCAAAATCCTGGATCAGCAATAATTACGGAAGATTTTGAAAAGGAAAATCCAAATTCTGTTTCTTACACGTCCCTAATTAGTCCATCGAAACAGTCACTCAGCACGTTAATTTCCTTATAAATACCACTGAAAATAATATGTTTACCTTGCCAAATCCCAACAGTAATCTCTACGCCTACAGTTCATTGTTTCCAATGGAATGCAACAGAAATAGTATTGCAGCAGGGATGATCAAAATCAAGCTAACAACGGACGACGTGGGCAGCAAAAGATTCTACATCAAATTAAACAAGGCAGACGTCGAGGAACACGTCGTGAAACACTGGAGTCCGACCTTACTCAAAAGGGCTACCATCGATGACATTAAAGTTCTGATGGAGGATCTTGACACAAACTCCGAACATCAAGTGAACTTTCGGTATTACAAGGACTTTGATTCGTATTATCTACAAGGACTCTGGCGTACAAATTTCATCGATCAGAGGTTGCTAATGGCGGGTGACGAGATTGGTATTGGCTGTAATCCTGCTTCTTCGAAGTTGTTACGTTTCTGTGTGTTGAAACGATCTGGTGGGAACAAGTAGTATTGATATTAAACGTTGTCTTTTACTGCATGTTATCTTCTATTGCTAATCGATATATACTTCGGAATATGGAAATTATCACAAATCTTTGAAGTGTCTTGTTATTTTGAAACATTCGGGGGTGAATTTGATAATTTTCCCTCCATAAAATTTGTAAAGGCGATTATATTACGTGTATTTAAGAGGAGGATGGGGGACGAACGAAGAGTTGCTGTAGACACGACAATCTATCAACAATAGATGGGTCCAGTCTCTGTGGGTCCAACGCTGACGTTGCAAGATCATGGGCCCGGAGTTGCAGCACAGGATGAAACCTCATCCGTTGCCACTTCATCACCACTTGGCAATTATCAACTTTCGTTGCTGACTCAGCGCATTGACTTTATAAGAAACAAAGAAAGAAACCTGATAACTTCAATGCAGGAACTTGACCAAAATCTGGCAGAGCGAATATGTCAAATAGCAAGCTCTCGATATTCACGAGTTCAGTTCCATGTAATATGAAAACAAACACAAGCCTGGATGTCATCCTTGGATTGTGTTGAGTTGCAGAATCTTTTTCAAAGACGAAGTATTTATGGCCTGACTAAATAACTCAAAATGGAAATTACTTTGTAAAAATTTGCCTCAAATAACTCCTCAAGCAGTACCTAAAGGGGTATAAAATTGACTTTTCTCCATGGTTTTGCATAACAAATAATGATACCGCCTCCTGTAAGGGCTTGCAAATGCCATCTTATTGCTATAAAACCACAGCCTAGAGTGAGTGAATGCTGTCATTCTGTACTACTTCTCTTAATCCATCCGAAATGAGTCAGGACCCTCGCTGTGGTTTGGACAACTCCTTTAGTGTTGACACCGGGCATGTCCTTAACCATACACCTTGCAGTGGTACCCGACACGGTTACACACGGCAGCCATTTCTCTGCAATCTACATCCTTTGATGTATTCAGGTAGCCCCTTCATTTTTCGTGTACCTGTGTCAATATTTCAATATCTTTGGATATCATAACGATTTCGTTCCTTATGTGTCTATCGAAAGAAGTATGGAAACTTTCACCGATCAGTTGTGTGGGACTCAGGTTTTTGCAGGTTTTATTATAGCTGTCCTTTTAAACCAAGTTTTCGTTAAAAGCAGAGTTGTAACAGAAGCCACATGCAAATGGTTATGAGGATGACCATTAAGTTTGAATGCAGACGAGTGGTGTCTAAAGGCTGGCCGGGGCTCCTCTGACAGCTCAGATGCAGACAGTGTCCATGTAGATTTTGAAGCATCAACAATTTTCTTTCTTTCCTCCATTATGACACTGTTAAACACAGCCAAATGTGAATAATGAGTAGCAACTGCTGCAATATTGCTGCTTTGATCTGGGTGGTGCTATTCATGTCAATACATCAATTCGGCAAAAATAAAAACTAATCAACGGTAATATTTGTAACTATTGAGTTCTTGTTTAATAATAATAATTCAATAATTAAAGTATTTATTTTCATTCAAATAATTAATATTTTTTTAATTATTCAATAATTAATATGTTTTAAAATCTTAAAGATGAGCCCTTTATATACTACCAAAATACTACTTTTTACACTGGAAGACAAGGATGCATAGGCCGGCTCTTTAACCGCAGGTCGTGTTTGGGCTAGCTAGTTGTTAAAATCAGTGGTTTCGGTTGCTATCAAACGAAGGGGGCGGAGATTGAATCAATCGATCGATCTTGAATCTAATGGAAAAAGGTAAAGGAGTGATGGGTTCTGGCCGAAGATGGGCCGTGGATTTCTCCGATTATTCCACCACCCCTTCCACTCGCGACACGCCCGATCCTCGTGGTTTCTCGCGCGCTTCCCAAGATCAGGTTCTTCTCTCACCTCTCTCTCTCTCTCTCTATTTTATTTGAATCAATTACTAATTTTTGGGGGTCTGTTGAGTGTGTAATTTTAGGATGATTCGGCAATGACTCGTCAGAAGAAAGATGCCGAAGCTACTTGGAAGGCTCAGGTTCTTTTCTTTATTAAAAAAAATAATAATAAAATTCAATCTTCTTGCTGTGTGAATTGGGGTTTTTCTTTTTGGTAGTTGTGTTACTGATTTTTTTAGTTTTTGGGGTGTTGATCAGCTTTTATCTGTTAGGCGAGACAGCGTAGAATAGTGAGGAAAATTTTAAATAGAAATATTAGTCAGATTTAGTGTAAGATGCGCATTTGATTAGACTTGATTAGATTTTAAATAATAACTCAAGTTTTGGCAGTTTGGTAGTTGAAGGTAAAATTGGTTAGAGTGTTGCAATTTATCTAGATTTCATGCATTTTCCATTTGAAAAACACTGGTTTCCTTCAATTTGAGGTGTCAAGTCAAGTCTGGTGTTGGGGTTTTAGATGGATATGTTGATTGTGAACGATAGGGGAATTGAAGAGACACTTGATTAAGAAAGAATGCTGCTAACTAGGTTAAGTAAGGATGCTTGATGATAGTAAATTTTGACTGTAAGCAAGCTTTACTTTTGGAATTGGAATATTGGATCACTGAGTTATGCATTCGGTTTCTTGTTTCTGTTTTTTTATTTGTGTTCCTGTCATTAAGGAGTTCAAGTACAGGAGATTCTTGCAGAATCTGTCAATTATATTTTTAATTAACTTTTTAGTTTCATTATATATGAACAGAAAACTTGGGAAGTGGCGCAAGCCCCCTTCAAGAATTTGCTTATGATGGGTTTTATGATGTGGATGGCGGGAAGTACAGTGCATCTTTTTAGCATTGGCATCACATTTTCAGCTCTGTGGCAGCCTATAAGTGCTCTACAAGGGGTTGGAAAGGGTAAGCACCAAATACTTTTTATTTCTAATGTTTCCAATTTGTGATGAAATCTTTGGTTTCTATTGCTTGTTTATTGCTATTGATACTCCTTGTCTGGAGGGGGATAAAAGAGAGTGATAGAGGGAAGAAAATAGGGAAACAATGCAAACTTTTTCGGACTTGCAAGAAATATTTCGCTTTTAACCTAGACTCTTAGATGTAAAATGATATTTTTTTTTTGCGTACTCCCTGTCTATAGTGATTGAAGTACCATTGCAAGGATCCTTTAGAAGAATAGTAATTGAAATCTTTGTCTTGATAAATGTTTGCCCTTTCATGTCTGCAATCAAATAGGGCACTGTTTTTGGGTTATGGAATATGTGGTTGAAGTTGTGGATGGGGAGAGTTTATGAAGTATTTAATATCTTATTTTTAATACTTTTATAGGGAGTGTTTATGAGGTATTCAAATTGTTATTTTTAATAACTTGGATATGTATTACTGAATTTTCCATGCAAAATGTGTAAGAGATGTGGGAGACACAGTGACAAGGCCCGTCAGGGGCTCAATTCTTTTGTTATTTGGTTAAATTTGTGATTCATCATTTATGCCAGCATCTTTGAGATCTTATGTCTGCTTGACAAATGGATATTTGTAACATCTGCTGTTGTTGGCGGCTGTCCCAGTGCTATGGTAGATCAGTTTATTTTTAGACTTTTTTTGCTTGCTGTTTCATTTTAGGGTACCAAATCTACACATAATATTTAGCATCTGCATGTACCAAGATCTGGAAATTTTTTGCTTCCATATATACAAGTTCACTTTGTGTTTGCAGTGTTTGAGCCTTACAAGGACAATAAAGTAGATCTTCTGGGACCTAAGCTGTTGTTTATTGCCCTTAATTTGGGAGGTTTAGCATTGGGTGTTTGGAAGGTGAGATCAGTTTTTCTTGTCTATTTTAAATGGGTTTTTTTTCTGTTCATGACATATGGAATTCTGACACAAGAAATATTGGTTGTCATATTCAATTTCTTTGATTTTGGCAGCTTAACACATTGGGGCTTCTTCCAACACACGCATCGGATTGGGTTTCGTCGTTACCCCCTGCTCAGGTTCAACCCTTCTTCCTTATTTCCCCACCTCTCTCCATTGAGAATCTGAAAAATGTAACAGAAAGAATAATTTATTTTCTTGAAGATGTATAAGCAGCAATACAGATAATCTGATTCCAGAAACAACCATGCCATAAGAATTTCAGCCACTTTAGCGTAATTTGATTCATCATATCAGGGATAAAGATGCGATCATCTATATAACAGGTTAACTATTATTTATAGCCTTCTCTAACATCAATGATTTTCTGGTTAATTTTCAGGAGGTCGAATATTCAGGCGGTGGTGTTCCTCTGTATTAATGTCCTTCCTTCGTTTTAATCTACAATCATTTGCTGAGGTTTCTCGTGGAAGGAACTTACAAGAACACATTGAAATCGAACTTAGCTAATGAATCATTATTTGTGGGCGTCGCCGACATGGACAAATACACCAAATATATTACTTTTGATCTTATTATAGCTGGATTTGTAGCACTTCACATGACTAGCTGGATCATTATAATTGATTATTATATTCAAGTTAACCTCTTTGAACTGTGCCGATTTTCCTTCAGTCTCTGAACTATGGCTGTTTTCTCTTTGTATCCATGTTGATACCATTTTGATTATGATTCCTTCGCCCCATTTTTAATATTCGCGGATAAGATAATTTAAGAAAACAAAATTTAAGCATGACATTTTGAATTAACGAGGCCGGAATTAATTAAAAATAAATGAAAATATCCTGGCACTTACTGATTTTTACGCTATTAGTGATATTAGCGTGTTTTTTACCAAATAAAAATATTGTGGATAAAACAATCCAAAGGCAACAAATAAATTGAGGTGTCCGCTGCAGTCTCTAGCACTACTGACCATAGAAACCAAGCAAAGATCACCAGCAATGGAGTTCACCCCGGAGCAGCTTGTCCAGTACAACGGCGCAGACCCATCGAAACCCATGTACGTGGCGATCAAGGGCCGCGTATTCGATGTGACAACTGGGAAATCCTTTTACGGCCCTGGCGGCGCATACGCGATGTTCGCAGGCAAAGATGCTAGCAGAGCTTTAGCTAAGATGAGCAAGAATGAGGAGGATGTTTCTCCCTCTCTCGACGGCCTCTCGGAGAAAGAGATGGGTGTTCTTGATGATTGGGAGAAGAAGTTTGAAGCTAAGTACCCTGTTGTTGGTCGTGTTGTTTCTTAAATGTCTATTTGTGTTTGTGTTTCTGTTTGACTACAAGGATAATGGATTGAAAATGTGCACTTTGTTGGTAACTTAAGTTATGTGGGTATTGGGTGAGAGGATCGCGCATGCTCGTGATCAGTAGTTGCAAGTGAATAATTGGTCAATAATGAAGTTGGATTGTGTAAACTTAAGCTTGCTTATCTTTATTATTGCTTGTTTTTGTGTGTTGTTAGCTAGCGAATGATGGTTTGTGGACAATTGTTTGTGGCGTGCTGTTAATTGATTGGAATAAATATGGGATCTTTGTTGGTATTTTCAATTGTTGTGAATGTCTCTGATTCTTACCTGGTTAGAAGTTGAGTGCCAATGAAAGATTGAAAAGAGAAAAGGTGTGAAATTGGTAAATTGCAATGTTTGTTGTGCTTCTTAGTTTCTCTCCTTGCTGAACACCTGCGCCAGCCTCAATCTTCTGCTTTTGTGAGGAAATTCGGTTATTGATTATGTGCACTTTTGGTGAAATGTTGCATCTTTGCTAGCAACATCTTTATAGGCATTTTGCAGGTCTCGGCTAACAAGGGTTGTCGGTTGTGGTGTAGTGTAAGGGAAAGAATGTTTATTGAATAAATTGAGATTGGGAATATGAACTTTTTTTAGGTTTTCTTAGGTGTCTACTTGTTCAAATCGAAGGGATTCTGTTGTTTTCCTACTTCCTCTAAGGGTTTGTGTTCGGAGAGGGAAAGACCAATTTGGTAATCTGTTAGCAATTTTAATGTGTCAATATCATCTGAGATTATGAATTTGATGAACCTAACTTCATATCTAGAGCTAGAGGGCGCCCTTCGACTTAAGATTGAGAGGTTGGGTGGTTGTGCCTTTGGTGTTTTTTGGAGCGCTGAACAAAATATTTTGTATACCGCATAGGAAGGAAATGATTTATTTGTATGTGCGTAGGTTGTTTTTCTGAGAGTATTATTTGAATTGGGTTTTCTTAATGATGCAGTTTCTGGCTCTTGTTAGTTCGCAGGAGTTTCTGTTTTCAGTGAAATATAGCCTGCTATTCGGGAAAGTGGAAAAAGGGGGAAGCGATGGGGGAATTTTTTTCCTTAAATATATCCATACTAAGATAATAGAATTCTCTCTTCTTAGTCTGTTGTAAGTAGCAGAGCCAAATCCATTTTTTGGACTTTTTGAATCATGGAAGGAGGCATGCATTGTGGGTTCTATGGATGGGGAGCGGGATCTTTGTATAGGCATACTACTTGAAAGGGCTGCTTAAGCATCTATCATAACCTTCACTCTGTGGAAAATACAACCTAAACCAGAGCTTGCTAAACTTCATAATTTAAAACTGCATCGCAATGTGTTTTCTATGCGGAAATGCTTGTACCACAGGAGCTGCAGTTACCTTTCTATATATCAGGAATATTGGTGATTTAGTACATTGATATCTGATTTAGATATTCCACTACAATGATAACTTGGAATCAGATTCTTGGCTGATAGAACTGGGGGAAGATTCTCTCTTGAAAACTGTTGTTTGCTTGGATTGTGTGGCAAATAACTTTGATGTTTAAAGCATGTGGTCAAACCTACTACATGATAAGATGAGAGTTTTTGTATGATCTATTACAAGTAATACTTTGTTTTGTGGAACAGTTGATGAACAAGTAATTGACTCACCCATGAGTATTAAAACAAAGAGTCACATGCTAGTACTTGTCCAATGCTCTCGCTTTTCCAAGACACAGCTAGAATATCAGTTGAATTGTGCTTTCTTGTCAAAGATAAAGAGTCACGTACTTTCTTAATGATTTATGAGTATTGAGAATGCAGAAGGGTATGCTCTTAGTGAAGTGAAGTACATACTAGAGTTTAGAGTATGCTTTATTTACCTATTTACTAGTCAATAACTTACACTTGACAATGATTGCGATATACAAGGTAAATTTATGGTTGGCGATATATCAATCCATGTTCTATACACAAAGAATAATGTTAGATGTCTCAAAAATACATTTCAAATGATGTGATATTCATTGTGTGGATAACTGATATGTTTAGATGTTCAATGAATGAATGACATTTCACCTGTATCACGTTATTCGCTATGCATTTTTGAAGAAGAATTTTGAGAAGTCTGATGTTATTCTATTCGCGAAATCGAATGTCTTGAGTTAGTGTTTTAATTGTAAAAACAAATCTTTTAATTTAATTTGAAATATGTTCTTCATCTCACAACAATATATTTAAATGCAAGCACAACAAATCAGGCCAGAGAGAGAGAGCACGCATTAGGCCTGAGAGACTAGAAATCTAATTCAGGGTCAAAGAGAATCAATTCATCATCCGGAATGGAGTCTGGAAGCCATTCCCAACACTTTCCAGAGTTTGTGAACGTCTTTTATGGGCCTTCTAGAGCCCACTGTCAAGTATCAGCCGCCAAATACGCCAAATTCTCCAAAGAATCCTGACCATCGGACGTAAATTAACCAACTATCAGCCACTGAATCTATGTTTCTTGATCATCTAGTCAACTAATGAACGGTCGGATTTCTCCTAAAAAGTAGGGTGTACTCGTGATATTATGTTATGCTCCATATATAGACCTTAAACCGACCTATTGTGACTTGACTAAAAATACTTCTTGGGTAAGTCATTCAGCAAACAGATCATAGAAGAACCTTGCCTTTTTATCAACTGAGAGGCATACTCCTCTGATCAAATCCTCAAAAATACCGAATTGAAAACCAATCCCAGCCCGAGTATTTTTTTTTTGTCCCGAAACGTTCGAATCGGGCTCCTTCCGAAATTTCGTTGGGAAAATAATCTTTATTCTATCAAAAACTATTGCGTTTCGTTTTCTTTCTAAACTTAATAAATAGCTAATTTCTTCTTATTCATCTTTCTATTTTTTGTCATAATCAAAGCTCTATTCAATCTTCTTCATGGACGTGTTGGCTAGAAACTCTTTGTATACAAATCCAAAACCCTGCAAACACCTGTCTGATTACAAGCTCAGACATGGCTTGAACGGTTACAACTTACTTCAAAAGTACCTCAAAACCACTCTATATGGAAAATCAAGTGTTGGCAAACACCAAACAAAAATACCCAGATGCAGTTTTTGTAGCGGATATCAAGGAAGACTCTATCTTTGTTTGATCTGCTCTTCAATCTCGTGTTCAGGCCATACCCTTTTGCATTCTCAGTCTGAAAATGTCCATGATATAGTTGTGGATGTTGGAAGATCAGAGCTTTATTGTGTTTTGTGTTGTGATCAGGTCTATGATCCTGATTTTGATAAGATTGTGATGTTAAAACACATCATGGATTTACCAAGAGACGGGAATGGTATTGAAGTAAGTGGTGGAAGGACATCAAGTAAGAGAAAGAGGTTTTGTTCAGGGGTAGAATTGGATTTGAAGAAGTCAAAACAATTGATTTCGATTAGGGATTTGAGGGCGAAATCTTGTTATCCATTGGGTTTGAGAGGGTTGAATAATTTGGGCAGTACTTGTTTCATGAACTCTGTGTTGCAAGTTTTGCTTCATGCCCCTCCTTTTAGGAATTACTTCTTAAGTGATCAGCACAACCATGAAGTATGCAGGAAGAGATCATCAGATCGATTATGTTTGCCTTGTGATATTAATACTATCATCTCGGCTGTGTTTTCGGGCGATCGGACCCCGTATAGCCCAGCTCATTTTCTTTACAGGTCTGCCGTTGATTACTTGATGATAATCAATTCTTGATGTCATAATTTCCTTGATTTGTTCACATCGAGTGCTTGTAAATTTGCTTTGGAGTTGTGAAGGGATGAATGTATAATTTATCATTTTCAAAGTTCTTTTGGTAGGCTGCGTCACAATGCATGGTTAATAGAGCAGCGGAAAATGTGACTCAATAACTCTAGAGCTTCATATTTAGCTTAGAATTGTTACATGAATTGGGATTATCAAAAGTGCCGACTGCTTTACAAACGTTTGCCACTGATATGTTTGTATGAATGTGGTTGAAGTTGGTTTTTTGACTGGGTTGCGTAGGTAACTCATTGAAAATCGCATGGATTGTCGACAGATGATGACATTGTTTCTGTTTATTCCGACATGTTTGATAGTGTTTTGTGGTCCTATATCTGTTCCTGGTTCTTCCAGTCCATTTCTCTTGATAGATACCTAGAGATGAACTTACACCTCCAGTAATGAAATTTTATTTTTATTTGAAGTTGGTGGCAGCATTCAGCAAATCTAGCAAGTTATGAACAGCAGGATGCTCATGAGTTCTTCATTTCAGTGTTGGATGGTATCCACGAGAAAGAAATCAAGGCAAGGAGCCCTGTTAAAGGTAATTGGATAGTGATACGGGGTGTTTATCTGCCTCATAGTCCTTTTATGCATATAATTTAAGGGTGTTAAAAGATGGTGCATGGATCTCTCTCTCATAGGGAAAGATATTATCTAGATAGTCATATGCAGGAGAGGATGCCATTCCTAGAGGCATATTGAAAATCTCTGATTGTATAATTGTTTCTTTTCACTAATTAGGACTAATTTGAAATTTGAATTAATTGGCATTATATTTCGCAGAAGTTGGGATATTCTACAAATGATTGTTTTGCAACATGCTTTAGAAATTAGTAGCAATTGTTACAATTCTTAGTAATATCTGGTCTTACAGTATATTTTTTACTAAGTAGTGGATTGCATACAATGTTTGGTCTAAACAGAGAACACTTGTATAATCTGGGATATACAAACATGGACTGGCACGTGACTCTGTAATCCTGTTTTTACTTATGCTGTAATTTTTGTTTTACACAGATACTGGAGATTGTCCATGTATTGCTCATAGAGCATTCTCTGGACTTCTAAGATCAGATGTCACTTGTATGTCGTGTGGATTTACTTCCGCGACTTATGACCCTTGCATGGACATTTCACTGGATTTGGATACAGGCAATTGCTCGTTGACAGATTTAACTAGCAAGTCTATCAAGCCTAACGAGAGTACAAATGTCTCAACCCTTTTAGGTTGTTTAGATTTGTTTACTAAACCAGAGAAGTTGGGGTCTGACCAAAAGTTCTTCTGTGAAAATTGTCAAGAAAGGCGTGACTCAGTGAAGCAAATGTCTATTAGAAGACTTCCAATGGTGTTGTGTTTACATATTAAACGATTTGAGCACAATTCAGTAAGAAGAATGTCAAGAAAAATTGATCGTTATTTGCAATTTCCTTTCTGTTTAGACATGAATGCGTACTTATCCTCTTCAGTTGTCAGAAACAGATTTGGGAATAGAATTTTTTCTTTTGAGGGTGACGACTTGGATTCTTCCACGGAATTTGAGATTTTTGCTGTGGTTACTCATTCTGGGATGTTAGACTCAGGTCACTATGTGACTTATCTTCGTCTGAAAGATCAGTGGTACAAATGTGATGATGCATGGATTACTGAAGTTGATGAGGAGGTAGTGAGAGCTTCACAGTGTTACATGTTGTTCTATGCACAGAAAATGGTTCATTACCAAGCAAATGAAGATTTGTGTTGCCAGCCAGTTTCCTCATTGAGAGATCCATTTCTTCCTATTGCTGGCTGTTGCTAAAGAGTACCTGTTTGTCAAATGGGTGGCAGAATGCGGAGTTGCTTTTACACACCCAAAGTCTGCTAAACGTCAAAGTGGGACATGTTATTTTCATTGCTGGAGTGTCTATATCATCCCATCTCGTGGCCTGAACAAGACATGATTGAGTGCGGTTATCAAGTTTGAGTGGCATTGATGAAGACCAATCATTTGAAACAGAGATGCCCTTACACCAGTTTCAAAAAAGTCTGCATGTAAGGTTTTCCTTAAGGGTATGTCATTAACACCTGCAAGCAATTCCCGCAAAAATAGAGCTTTGGCGTACCATCATATTGCCATGCCACAGCTCTCTACAAGTTTCTGGCGCAGGATTCTTCAACTGCAGTCAGTCATGTACATATTTGATATTTATTCATCAAGTTTCATAATCAATTGCACAACAGAACTGATGAAGTTTCTCTTTTTCATTTTCAAATCCATCATCTTGGTGGTGTTTATTGTTTTTGGGCCCTTTTTTTTTTTTTTAACCCAGTATAGCTTGAAACTGTTGATACGAAACCATGCAACTTACGTAAGTGGAATCAACAAGCCATTGCATGTATTCAATCATGTTGACAATATTGTTTTACTCAATAAATTCAGGCTAATTATTTCTATGGAAGTGTGCAGATTTTTTTTTGGAAGGCAAGCAGATTAATACATTGAAGTTTTTTCGCTTTTCTTCATTCATTTCTGGCCGTGCAGTTAAGAATATGAAATGGACTCTGATAAGGAAAAATGAGTGATTAACAAATTTAGCATTACAACAATTGCCAACATACTACACCATTAAGAAGATCTCAGAATAATTCTCTTTCGTTATACATATGTTTTTTCTGTAAATTGTGTAAAATGTGGGACAAATACAGAGATTAAGAAAGGTTTCCAAACAAGAGAAAGGAGAGCAGCAGCCGCAAATACCCAACTTGATTTCTCGCATTCCAATCTGTTTAGGGCACCATGAATTTGCAGAATTTTACGAGTTACTAGCATTCAACTTGTTTTTCTTTTAATTGCAAGTTCAAGGCTGTATGATTTTCGAATGCAGCAATCTTTAACCGAAACGTGACAATAATATGATTGACTGTAAACAGGCAGGCAGCATGTGAGCTTAGCCTTTTCTCTTAAAGACATCCATAGACATTGGGACTTTGGCACGTTTTTCTCTTTAAGACATCCGTAAACATCGGCAACAAAATCCAAAAGAGCATGTCCCTGCTGTATGGAAAACCAATCCATTTCAGCCACGTGTCAATTTATTTTAGTTTGTACAAATGATAGATTCAATCTGTGGGGGCTCCTACCTTTTTCCTTTTAACTCTGATTGGTTGTCTTAACGTAGTTGGTGACTTTCAAAGTAAAAAACATTGTTGATGTGCTCAGCTCACTGAAGTATTGTCAAACAAATATTTTTTAAAGAAAATAAAGATAAAAATTATATTTGGATTTTCGACATTAGAGATTCTGCAGTCTGGTCAACTATGTAATGGAGACAGACTCTTCTTCTATCTTGGAAATTTCCCTTGGGTTGAATCTGCATTCATTATTTGTCTCCTCTCTTCTTCTGTTTAGATCACTTTTACTACTTTTTTCAATCCCTTGAAGAATACATTCTTCTTATCGCTCTACCGGCTTCAAGGTTGTGCAAGCTAACACCAAAATATGAGCTTGATGAAACCGAGATCAGAAAACATTGATTTGTATAATTCGGTTGTTATTTATTCACTTATTTTATCGGTTAAAGATGTTTTCTACCTCTCTTTTTAGAATTGTTTTTGTCAGTTTGAAAGTTACCCATCAAGGGAAACACTGAATTTAGACAGATTTGTGAACTGGGTTATTGTTTTTTTTTTTAGTTGGAAGAGAACATTATGGTGAAGGAAGAAAATGTAGAAGTAGCTAAAGAGGCTGAGATGAAAAATGAAAATGAGTCCAGAAAAGGGTGGTGTGGATTTTTGTGGACCCCAATTTATTGGATTCAAATGCTTGCCAGGGAAATGCATTGGAGTTTTGTGTTTGGTGTAGTGATTGTTTATGGAATAAGCCAGGGATTAGGCGGAGCACTTGCTCGCGTTGGGACAGAATATTACATGAAAGATGTTCAAAAAGTGCAGCCTTCTGAGGCTCAAGTGTATGCAGGAATTACTTACATTCCTTGGATTGTCAAGCCTCTTTGGGGTCTTCTCACGGATGTTTTTCCAATTTTCGGGTACCACAGACGGCCTTATTTCATCTTAGCCGGTAATTTTACAAGTGTTTAGAATTTCTCTCGCATCTGTTTTACTTTTACTTGTATTCAACCTGATAATCTGCAACACCATGAAATGAAATTTGTCTAGGATGTTCATGTGGTCTCTGGATTTCTGTTTCATTTATTGTTGAACAACAAAGAGAAATTATTTGCCTTAGTCCATCATGTCTTCAGCATTCATATTTGTCGAGAGGGGGCTTCTTGGTTGCAAAAGTTGTTTAATGGGTAAATTATTTGAGAGTTAGATTACTAATTCAGAGCACAAGAAATGCATCTCCGTTCTACGAATTCAAACGTTGCTTAATGGATGCGGTTGTCTTACAGGATAGTTTTTTTCTTTCCTTGTTAATTTTCAGGTTGTCTTGGCGTGAGCTCCATGTTGTTGTTATCATTGCACGAACAATTGCATATTCTATTTGCTGTGTCAGCTTTAACAGCCGCAAGTGCTGGGATAGCAATAGCAGATGTGACTATTGATGCCTGTGTTGCGCAGAACAGTATTCTTCATCCTTCCCTTGCATCTGACATGCAAAGTTTATGTTCTTTGAGTGCTTCCGTTGGAGCAATAGTCGGATTTTCTATTAGTGGTATCTTTGTTCACCTAATAGGACCCAAGGTTAGTGTCCACTCAACTACTTAGTCCTTCTGTCCATTTAATGGTATTAGTATTTTACTTCTTCGAAGGTATTTTCCTCTTCCCTGGTAGGGAGTCTTGGGCTTGATAACCATTCCGGCTGGACTTGTAATTCTAGTTGGAATTCTGCTTAACGAGTCCCAGAATCCCAATTTCAATTACAAACAGGTAATTATTTGTCCATGTTTATTCCCGGTTCCGTATCCATACCTATCCTCAAACTCGATTGGTGACTCAGGTAAACCAGAAGTTTCTTGATGCTGGAAAGTCCATGTGGACAACATTGAAATTCCCGCTTGTATGGAGACCATGTTTGTACATGTACTTATCATTTGCAGTGAGCTTGAATATACAGGAAGGGTTGTTCTATTGGTATACCAACTCAAAAGCTGGTCCATCTTTCTCTCAGGTACTTTATTTCAGCACCAATCTCTCACAGTCGTGCTGATAACGTAGAACTATTTGACAATATTAGTAGGAGATAAATTTACCCATTCTTCCTACTATACAGCTCCATGAGCTTATGCGTTGTAATTTTTAAAACATGCATTACTTTTGGTGGGAGTGCACTAACTCAGAAATAATGCTTACAGTTGGGAAATGAACATTTTTGGAAACCTTGTTAAATCATCACTGGCATAAGAAAAGAAACAGATTACATGTTCTCTCGTATGCTTAATGCAGGAAACTGTTGGATACATACTCTCTGTTGGTCCAGTTGGCTCCATTTTGGCAGCAATACTCTATCAAAATTCTTTGAAAGATTACCCTTTTCGAGATGTACTATTCTGGGCTCAGTTAATATCTGGTTTGTCAGGAATGCTAGATTTGCTGCTGGTATTACGACTAAACTTAAAGTTCGGCATGCCAGATTTTGTGGCCATTGTGATTGACGAAGGCGTCTCTAAAATGGTCATCAAGCTAAAATGGATGCCCCTTCTCGTACTCAGTTCTCGGCTTTGTCCTACTGGCATTGAAGGCACATTCTTTGCTCTTCTTATGTCAATCGATAATGCTGGAGTTCTGTCATCATCATGGGCCGGAAGCCTTCTCCTCCACATGCTAAAGGTTACCCGAACACAGTTTCACAACTTATGGCTTGCCATTTTGATCCGAAACATATTGAGAGTCACCCCTCTCTGCATAATATTTCTGGTGCCTCGAGGTGATCCGGATTCTTCGTTCTTTCCCGCTGAATTGGAAAGTAAAGAAGAGGCAGTTGAAGCTTCAGAAACTGAGAATATTGAATTGGTAGCCCTTGTTAGGAGTGTTGATGGTAGATAGTATCCATTATCAGAGATTTTTTCCTGCAATTCTACGTCAAAGTTTAATGCAAGATTCTGCTAGTTACAAGAGGGATTACGATCTCTGAATTTTTTTGTGTTCATGAACCAAGGACACAATTTATTCATTTTAACAAAAAGATCCCTCATTTCTATTGAAATAACAAACTTACCCTATAATACGGAATTTTGACCTTCAAGATACTAGAAAACCTACTTTTAACATTGAATTATATTTTTATGTTAATTAAAAATTATTTTTAATTTAATTTATTTAATAATTATATTATAAATTAAAAATTTTAATTCGATATAATTAATAAAAGATTGAATAAATTATAACTATCTTATTTATTTAATATATATATATATATATTTTTATATTAAAATATAATTTTATAATACATACTATACATTTCTAATTATAGTTAATATTTTTTAAATTATAATAAATATAATTAAATTATTTTAAAATATATAAAATAAAATTAAATAAATTAATATATTATAATTATTTAAATAGTTAATTATATTACAAAAAATTTACGTATTAAAAAATTTATTTAAATTATTAATTATATTTATTTAATAATTATTTTATTTTATATTAATTTAAATATATAAATTTTTATTAAATTTGCTGAGTTGTATTAAAAATTATGGATTTAACACTAAAATTTTGATATTTACTTTTACGGGTTAAATGTCTACATTTATGATTATGGTGTCGGGTCCAACTGGGCCCATGAGCTGTACCGGCCCAGACTAATGGCAACACATAGTTTAGTGAAATTTTATTTATTTATTTATTTATTTTTTTCTCTCATATATAAGAAAATAATAATAAAAAAAAATGGAGTCCAAAACAGAGAGATTTGTGTCTGTAACCAAACAGGAAGGAGAAGTCATAGCCCTTATTCCGGATTAGGGCTAAACTTTTCAGCAACTCTTTACGCGCCAAACTCTGGAAAACAATCAGTCTTGTCTCTATATAAACATCAACTTATCAAACAGGTAAAGAATTTAGCTCGCTTTTTTTTTTACTCAATTTTATTCGTACTTTCACGTAACAATGTCAGTTCCGATTTCATTTGAATCTGCTTTTTGGTTGCTATTTTCTCCCTTTCAATGTCAGTTTTTTGCTGCATTAAATCAAATCGTTGAAATATTTGCTGGAAATCCAATATGTCGGCGATTTTGATTCAAAGCTGATAACCAAATTGAAGTTTTAGTGTTAACGGGTAAGAGGTAAAAATTGGTTCAATTTATGTGTTTAGCTGGACTTGTAAGACATTAATTCGCCTGCTGCGGTGTTTATTTGTATCGAAGTTCTGATACTTGGCTTCGTTTTTATGCGGGTGAAAGTTCCATTGAATTGTCTGACGCTGTTCCCTTTTAGGGTTTGTTATTTTAAAGGTAAGTGGCAGTCGTTATAGCCTTGTTTTAAGTTAGTGTATTTCTGTTTGAGTTGCAATGCTAAGTTGTTAGAATTGTTATTGTAATTCGTTGGTAAAGTTATTGATGGTTCATTCATTTGTTCAGAATTTCTAGGGGAAGGAATGGCTAGCCAGGTGCCAACAAGCAATGATCGTTCAAGGACTTATTGGACGCCAACAATGGAGCGTTACTTTATTGATCTTATGTTAGAGCAGTTGCACAGAGGGAATAGGATAGGTCATACATTCAACAAGCAGGCATGGACAGACATGCTTGCCATCTTCAATGCAAAATTTGGATCTCAGTACGACAAAGATGTCTTAAAAAGTCGTTATACAAATTTGTGGAAGCAATTCAATGATGTAAAGAATCTTCTAGACCAGACTGGATTTTCTTGGGATGAATCTCGGCAAATGGTCATTGCTGATGATTATGTGTGGAATGCTTACATCAAGGTTGCACTGCTTTTCTCTTCTTTTGTATCTTAAAAATATTTTTGTCATTCTCAAAATAGCATATAAATGCAGGCTCACCCAGATGCACGATCCTACAAGACCAAAACATTGCTGAATTTTAGTGATTTGTGTTTGATATATGGGTATACAACTGCGGATGGAAGATACAGCCTATCGAGTCATGATCTAGATTTTGATGATGAAGTCCAGGGAGTACATATGGGTACGCATCTTTCCCCAGTTAATGAAACTTGACGAATGTTGAGTTTACATAATCAGTTGGACTGAAAATGTATCTGACTAATGTTACACATAAGCTAGTTTTTGCTATTTTAACTCTGTTTATGAAGTTCTTTTAATAAGAGGAAGAAGAAAAAGGTGGATGAAAAGCTGCAAGCCTCATTACAATGCTCTTGGTCTGGCTTTATCTGGAAGCTAGCTTAATCCGATAGTCCCTTGTAAATTTTCAAAATTGTAAATGGTCTTGATGCCACTTTTTTTGGCCTACCTTCCACTGTCACATAAGCCGCTATCACGAGACATAAAAATCAGTTGTTTTGTTTCCCATAAACTGCGTGAAACAATCACCAAATATATTGCAGCTTGGGACCGTTTTTTAAATTATGATCTTAGTGTTCAAGTTATTGTCAGCTGTCTAAGATCTGAAAGTGTGATTTGGCTGCTTTTGTAATATTTAACTTTTATGGAGCATTAGTTTGGATTGCAAACTGTATACAGTAAATGATTAATACATAATAATATTCCATATTTGTTAGGTGATGGAGTAGGGAACTTTGGCCCTCTAAGTAATGAGCGTTCAAGGACAGAATGGACTGCAGATATGGATCAATATTTCATTGAACTTCTTCTGGACCAAGTCGGAAGAGGCAATAAGAATGATAATACATTCAACAAACAAGCCTGGACAAACATGCTTGATCTGTTTAATGCAAGGTTTGGTTCACAGCATGGCAAAAGGGTTTTAAGACATCGCTTCAAGAAATTGTGGAAGTACTATAATGATATAACAAATCTTCTGAGACAGGATGGGTTTTCCTGGGATGAAACACAGCAAATGATCGCAGCTGATGATGCTGTTTGGGACGCTTATATCAAGGTACATGGCAGTTAAAACGTTTTCATTCTTTCATCGGTTAATTTTCCTTTATAATGGACATTTGTAAACTGAATGTAGGTACATCCGCATGCTCGAGCATATAGAATCAAAACCTTGCCAAACTACACTGACTTGGCTCTTATATATGGGGATGCAGTTGACAATGAAATTAGCAATAATTTGTATCAGGAAAAAGACCCTGATGCTGGCATTGTAGGAATAAATGCAGGTCAGTTACTATTATATTTGACCAAGTTGGGATTACTTTTTTAGAGTACTTGCATAATGTTTTGCAATCACAAGATCTAAATGTGGTCCAGAATTCTCTTGCCCAGTCCTGTGGAAGTTCTTTTGATACTGACAAGTAGCAAATTTTTTTTTGTTAAAATGGTGATATCTGTTTTTTTATTTTTTTCATTGAACTTATCAGAAATATGGAAAGAGAAATATAAATCTATATCAGTTGTTTTTATCTTCCTTCTTTTTTTTTTTTCCAGTTTTATTGTCTAATGTTGGATGTGACCTGAGTTAAGTGGGAAGTTCTTGAGTCCATTAATCTTCGAGTTACTCTGCTTTCAGTTTTTCTTTTGTGATGATTCACCAATGTGATTAATGGTTAATTAACTATGGATTTTAGTGCTGCTTTCCATTCCTCGAGGAAGGATTTATCAAAAAGGGTTTCTCTTATGAACAGTTTTAGTGTCTACAGCTGAAGGAAAGGGGTGCCAAACACCTGCTAGTGGTGATCGTACCAGAACATACTGGACACCACCGATGGACCGTTATCTTATTGACTTGTTACTAGAACAGGTGTACCGAGGCAATAAACTTGGCCAGACCTTCATAACCCAGGCATGGAATGACATGATTTCGTCTTTCAACGAGAAATTCCTCTCTCACCATGACAGAGATGTCTTAAAGAATCGGTTCAAACATTTGAGAAGGTTGTACAATGAAATAAAGATCCTTCTTCAGCACAGTGGGTTCTCTTGGGATGAAACACGAGATATGGTAACTGCTGAAGATCATATTTGGGATGCTTATATTAAGGTGAGTTGTTTCTGACTCCTATTAAATTCACCATTTCTGTTGCACTGTTGCTCATGTATAGTTTATACAGGAACACCCTGATGCTCGATCATATAGAGTTAAAACTGTGCCTAGCTATCAAAAACTTTGTGTTATATTTGGAGAAGAAATATCCGATGGAAGATACAACCGTCTGGCTCAAAATATAGACTCCAATTGTGAAACGCCTGTCTTGATGACAGGTAAATATGCCACTTAACTGTCATAATTTGATAGAATATTCTGTAGTTCTTGGGGCAAAATCATCATTTTTGATCATGACTTTTCTGCAATAAATTGAATCCTTTTATATTTATGAGCTCCTTTTCAAAACCTGCAAAACAAAGTTGTTCCAAGAAATGGAGGAATTAAGGCAATAATGCTACTGGTTCTTTTTCTTCTTAGCTGTGTATTTTAGCAACTTAGCATGATTCCAGCAGTAAGTTTTATCTTCTTGCTCTAAAAGATGAAATTGGCCAAATTTAAATTTCATCTAGTGTAGAGTGTGTTTTAATGCTTTGATGAAAATATATATATATATATATATATATGTTTTGTCAATTTGCAGTTGTGGAGAATAATAACCATCTTGCTACCAATAATGATCCTTTTGAAACTGGTTGGACACCATCAATGGACCGTTATTTTATGGACCTCATGATGCAGCAGATGAATGAAGGGAATAAAATTAATCACACATTCAACGAGCAATCTTGGGCTCATATGGTCAAAACATTCAATGCAAAATTTGGACTTCAATGTGACAAATACATTCTAGAAAATCAGTATATCTGCTTGATGAAACAACATGACGACATCTGCAATCTTCTTAAGCACTCTGGGTTTCTATGGGATGAGTCTCAGCAGATGATAATTGGTAATGATGACATCTGGGAAGATTATATCAAGGTGTGTCATTGTACCATGGCAATAACTCACCATTTTTCTTGGTGTCCATTGCAAGATCTTGAGTTGCTTGTTACTAACATTCCTATTTGGCTTGTTATTAATATGATTATTAAATTGAATGACTATGGAATTGGATCTTGGATATCTGTCAAAGTTGTCATTTGTTGTTGATACTCTTTCTCTAAGTTTTTGTCCATTACATTATGCAGGATTATCCAGATGCTATCTCATACAGACACAAATTCTTAGGCAATTTTGGTGATTTGTGCAAGATTTTTGGAAATGAACTATTGAATGGGAATCTCAACGGCCAGGATCTGGCATTGAACACAGATCATAGTGCCCTTGAAATCGAGTTGGAGGGAATTTCCAGAGATTTACAATGTCCGCCTGGAGAAGATCAAATATCTGATCAAAACAGAAAGCGACCAGAATCAACGCTGATAGATTGTGGGTATTCTAGTAAAGCACAGAAAACCAGCAATGAGATGCAAAATGATCTGTCCGAAATGGCAGGTGTGGCCGCAGCATTATTTAGCAAGAAAGAGAACAGGAACTATACAGCAACAGAGAGTGCTATTGATGCACTTCAAGCTATACCAGAAATAGACGATGAACTATCGTTGGATGCTTGTGATCTTTTAGAAGATGAAAGAAAAGCAAAGACATTCTTAGCATTGGATGTCTCACTGCGGAAGAAGTGGTTGCTAAGAAAGCTCCGTCCATAGTTTAAGTGTTTTTTTTTTTTTTTTTGGTGTGTTAAAATATTTGTTTAGAACTAGATTACATGTTTTACTTCCATCATGTTTAGAACTGTAAGCAACAAATTTTGTAGCGTCTAGATTGATTAGTCAACTTTTTAAGACTTTGTTCAGCCTCCTTGTAAAATAAACTTGAAATAATAACAACAACAATAATAATAATTAAAAAAAAGTTATATTTTGTGTACAGATTATTCACTTATTGTCACGATTTTATACCAGATGGAAAACGAATTACTTGCAAGTAGATAACATTGTCTAAAAGGATTATTAATCTTTAAAATAAATAGCAAAGATATCAACCCACATATACCCCGAATAAGAGATTATTAACCTTGAGCATCAAGTCGGCTGGCTGTCTCAAAAGATAATTCGACATTGCTAGTTAAATATGCATGGCAACCGCTAATGCTATACGATCGAGCTTTTTAACCCACAAAATAAGAGAGAGAAATGAAACGCTCAAAGGGATCAGCAAGTTGCACTGAAACATAACCATGATGCTTAAAATCTTAATATTGAAACAAGAAATACATTTTGACTACCAAATGCTTAGAAAGGGACAAAATTTCTGTCACAATTTCCCCCTGGAAACAGATGAAGTTCATCTTTTCACATCATTTGAAACAAAATGAGTTTTCCATGTTGCCAACCAGGTATAAAGTGGCAAACTTTAATCTGAAACCATACATAACCAGCTCCATCAATATATTCACCTACCGCATGATGTGCCGATGGTCCGAACTTGTTCTGAACAAGCAAAAAAGTTGGTGTGCTCCGCGAAAAACACTCATTTCATCCGTCTCCTTCGATCTCTGTCGTGATCATCCCTCTCTCTACTTCCACTCTTCTCACGATGGTATCTCCCTCTTTCGCTGTCCAAATCATGAGCTCTACCTCTATCCCTATTCCTTTCCCAGTCCCTATCTAAATTATTTTCCCTGTCTCTGTTTGACGATTTCCGTGGTGGTGGACTCTCACTTTGGCTTTGGCTGCGGTGTCGTTTTCTTGAAGAGTCGTGAACATCATCTCGTCTGTCCCTCCTCTCTGAAGGTGTTCTTTCTGCAGTTGTGGAGATGAGGCCATTAGGCATTTTGGTTTAACCTAATTCGCTAGTCTTAGCAAAGCCTTCAATCAGAACTTAATGATGAACGTACAAACTATATACATGAAACAAATGAAAGGACTATAAACCATATGCATGATACAAATGGAAGGACTGAAGAACAGATACACAAACAGCAATTAGCAGAGACATCATCGCTGGTCTCCAAAGCAATCTATGATGACCAACTCATATGTAGGAAAATAAATTTATTGAAACTTCATTAACATAAGCACTTACTGTTCCCTGAAATGACTTCATTACGATTTGATAGGCCATATTCAGACTCTAGTCGCTTCCGATGGATTGCAACTTTCCTCTCAATTTCCTCTGAACTTTTGATACCTCGCTCCTCAAGAGATTCACGATATTCTATTAAAGCAACTTCAACACGTCTCAACTTTTGTCTGTGGTGACATAAGCACAGTCAAGCATCACACATAAAATTAATGGGTCCATATTACAGATTGGTCGGAGTCAAATTTTCAAAGGACCCACTGGACATCCCATTTTGTTTAACGAACAAAAACAAATTCTTACTTCGATATAAGGAAAGAGTACAGTGGAAAAAAAGGGGACGTATTAATGAAAAAAAGGATTGAAACTTGAATGAGAGCAGTGGATTCTATTTCTAAAAGCAAAAATTCAAGCAAAACCACTAACCCATTTTAATTAATTGCAACCAAGTGAAAATGCATAACTGTAATGAATTCTACTTGAGAGAGAGAGCGAGAGATGGAAGTATAGTAGGACCTTTGCTCTTCATTCATTCCACTCTCGGATTGTACTGGAATGCTTGCATCAGTTGCAAAGTCAATGTCATCTGCCTTGCTAGGACCATCACCGGCATTGTCACTTCCAGAAGAAGAGTAACCCAACCCCAGCCCCCTAGAACTCCTCTTTTGTTCATCATCACTCTCATCATCCTCCAAAGCCCATTTAGAGGCTGGCAGAACACGATCATTTTTCTCTTTTTTCGTGAAGGCTCTTAGTTCAGGCTGCGGTGTACTTAAGGTTGTAGTCAAAGGTATTGACCGGGCACCTAGCGACTGCTTCTCATCCTCTCTGTAACGATTCCATCCTGACAATTCCTCTGGCTCTGATTCAACATTTAATTCTTTCCGACCAGTTGAATACCTTTCAGAACTTGAATGGATCGGAGTAAATTTCAAGTCATCATCCAGTTCATAGCCCCTCTGCTTTTCTGCTTCTTCCAGGCTTAGCAATCGTGCAACCATAATATCTCTACCACCAACAAGAGACAATCCATTATGTCTACAACGCCTTTCAAGCTCAGAAAGGGGAAGATTCATTAGCTCCTTCAAAGCTGCTCCTTTACCCATTGCCAATGCAGCATCTTGGTTAGCCTTACCCCTATCACTTGTATCTTCAGAGCCAGTTTTCTTGTCTATTTCTGGTGCATCTCCACATATAGAATGAAAAGCAGTCACGCCTGAATTCCCAGACCGAAGGAAAGTAGCTCGCAATCCATTCACATATGCATCAGAAAATAGAAACCAGTCTGACCATACTTGCAAGACTTTCAAAACTCGTTCCTGCCAAATCAATAGGGATCATGATAAAATCAAAAAAGAACAAACAGGAGGCAACAGGAAGGCAAATTGGAAATCACCATTTACGGCTTACCTTTAGGGCCTCAGCAGTGATCCTTCCAGTTATACTACAGTACAAGTCATTAAAGCTCTCCATTATGTCGGGTAATGTTGCTTCAAATTTAGTGCGATAAGCAGATGCATTTTTTACTGGCGCACTACTATTATGGAGAACATCAGAGACAAGCATGAGCCTTGCAACCTTTGTTGGAATTGGGGTCTCTTTAAGAGTCAAAGATTCTGTCAGAACTTCAACTATCTGCAACAGAAAACAACACCATAAGGATTAGCAAATAGTTCTTCACAGTAAAAAGTCTGGAGATAAATTGCAGTGCTCTGATTCTTTTTCACAGATTATTTGTTTCCTTTCTCTAGTTGAATACTTAATAGATCTTTGCCTGCATTTTCACAAGTTCAATAACATCTCAATGGCAAAAAGTCAATGATGCAAATGCGGTCTACGGCCCACAAAAACCAATGGCACATGATGTGAGAAACTAAATATGAAAGAAATCAGCTTGCTGGGTTGAGCACCAGTTGTGTACTTGATAGGAGAAGTAGATTACCTCTCCAGCAGCATCAGCATTATCCAATGTGAAACCCATAGCTTCCTTTATCAGACTTCTTTCCAGTGTTAACGCACGTAGCATGTCCTCAAATTCATCCCTCTGTGAATCAGTAAGCATGCGCTCTGGTTCCATGCGCTGCCAAGTTAAAGAGAAAAAATTGGATTATTGAATAACAAAGATAATCCATAATCATGCAATGTATAAAAAAAATCAATCAACTGATCTAGACAGAAATTATGTTGCTAGTACCCTGCTTCTTCCTGCAGCATATGTTGTACCAGACTCCTTCTCATGCTCTGGGCTTTTAGCTGTTGGCAGAGGCGGTGGTAACCATCTAGAAAAACATAAACAGTATCTCATAGTTAAATCAGCCTAGTAAATTCCTAAATTTTCATGAACTCATGGGATCATTGAAACATGAAAGAGTGAACATTGCACCTTCCACTGCCACTTATCATGATAAAAGGTTCTGTTCGCCACCTTTGAAGAGTATCACCCTGTTTCTCAGAACCGTGACAAACATAATCAGTTTTAAGGTTTATACTATTACAACACTTACAAAACTGCAATGCTATGAGCACTCTTATGACCACAAAATTTGCAAAAGCAGCCCAGGGCATCACCACAAAGGTAGAAGATAAAATTATTATTATAATGGTCACATATCTCCACATTACTTTGAAGAGTATAGCCTCCAAACAAAGTAAGGATGCTCCATACAGCATATAACAGGGTATACCTGAGCAAAAGAGTATAGCCTCCAAACATAGTAAGTATGCTCCTTCGAGCCAAGCTCAAAGAGAAAGTTGAAAAGAGGATTTCCACGACCCCTCTCCATAATAGCTTGTTCAAATGCACATCCTCCATCCAGAATAAAGAGAGCCATTGTATCAATCACATGCCGCAAATGATGATCCTCAGGTGGAACAACCATTATATCAGGCACATTTGGTGTAAGAACCTAGGCACCCAAATCAAGTCACAAGATGTAGAAAGTGGGAACAACAAAATTAAGTCAGTCGAGAAGATGGTTGAAATATCAACATGACAACATAAAAACCACCAAACTCTATAAGTCAGCAACTTCCAAGAGCATAGGACTCCTAGGATTCAGATGCTGAGAACACATGAGATAAAACTTAACACGTAGGAATTCACAGTACTTCTAGCAACAAATTCATAGGATATACTGCCATAAAACTTTATCAAAACAAATAAGTTAACCCACCAGTTCAGAATTCTGGTTTGGCACAGAAGTGACAGGTGGACCTGATGGACCAGACAAGATTACAGTGGAACCCTGTTATCAAATAATTGAATTCAGCTCAGAGCGATTACATTGAGAAGCAAACAGCTTTCATGACTAACCAGTCACACCATAGCTGCCCAAAAAGCAATGTTGACCAAACCCTTCTTTCATGTTTGAAAATTAGTGTCAAAGCATCAAATTCAACAAGGAAAATGACAGCAAAAAATCATGAAAAACGAACTTCAAGGTTTTACTGAAACCAGAACGGACCTCCTTACTCCTGATAGCCATATGTCCCGGCGGGGGAGCAGGCAGTGCTTGTGATGGGAGAGCAACAGATTTACCCCATCCTATCTTCAACTCATATTCATAAACAACAACTCCTATGACAGAGAACATATCAGTTCAATCTCTGTTTGCCTTTAATTAACTGACTTCCCAGAAAACTAACGAAGAGTACACAAATGCACATCAACACCATACAAGCAATCCTTTATACCAGCAATCTCTCAAATAATTTGTTAATGAAAAATCTCCATGGAATCCGAACCTTGCATTTCATCTTTTGCAGCCTGTCCATCAGCTCTATTCATAAAAGCTACAAAGCCACAATTTCTTTGCCGCCTTCGCTCCTCTTCTGTTCTAGGCCACATTATTTTCACACTAGCTATAGGCCCAAATCTCCCAAAAGTCCGCAGGAGAAAATTCTCATCAACCTAAATCATCAAGACAAAATTATCATTTGCAGGTTAAAAGCAGCAGAGCATTGAGATATTGACAGCAAAAATTCAAAAAGGAGAATCTAACCTGTGGGGAGAGATTTCCAACATACAGATTTGTAGTCTGTGGATCACCATCATCAAAAGATCCAGGAAGCTTTCCACTTGGATCAAAATCATCAGGCAGTTCATCAAATCGACTTGATGGCTGAAAAAGATCAACCTCAGTTCCAGATTCATATATATTTGAGAAAAAGGAGACATTCAAAGCATAGAAAAGATAAAAGGGGAAGATCTAATAAACATATGTGTGGTATTCATGATATAGTAACTACTAAATTGTTTGCAATAATAAATATTTCCTAGCAGAAACAATTAGATCAACACACCAAATCAAGCACACAATGCAAGCTCGTAGGAACAAGTCTAATTATTTATTCTTTAATAGGAAACTAGAAAATATATTAAATGATAAGTCTATATATCTACATATTTATATAATAGAATAT
This sequence comes from Swietenia macrophylla, assembly GCA_032401905.1. NCBI lineage: Eukaryota > Viridiplantae > Streptophyta > Magnoliopsida > Sapindales > Meliaceae > Swietenia > Swietenia macrophylla. The sequence continues at coordinate 8,896,413 of CP135562.1, read as the reverse complement.
TTGGTGCAGAAGCTTTTCTTGAAGCATGCTTGATCATTATTTACACACACAAGCATACAAGATACATATAGTCAGATGGCAGTAGAAAGAGAATACAATGGTGATGCAACCAATTTCATTTTTTTTTTTTGGGTCTGAAGGTCCAAATCCTATATGCTACATTTTAAAGGGGAAAAAAAGTTACGATGAACCAAAAGAAAAATGCTTACACCAGAAATTTCACTATTACGCCCATCACGCCAATGTTCACGCTCCTGATTCCGCCTCTCCCTCATCTCTTGTTCATGCTTCAACTCCTCCATAAAATTATCTATGTTTCTAGACTTCCCTTTCTCTTTGTCCTTCAGCCTCTCCTCCTCTTTCTACAAGGTGAATGTCAAAGATTTAGAACTCAATATACATATTATAAGACAACAAAACTAACTAAAAACTAACTTGAGAACAATTTGAAATAGGGCAACCAAATACTATCAGCGAGCTGACCTTCCTCTCCAAATCTTTTCCCTTGGACACCAAAGGAGGTGGTATGAAAGATGGAACATACCTGCAGAAATGATATTTTGATAAACTTCCATGTTACCAGAACACACCAAGTTTGTTCTAGTTCTATGCCAACAAGACCTAACTACATCTTTGTTCATGATATACACTTTGATGAGCTATCATTGCATGTTCGATATGCCTTGAAGAACTAGAAAATATGTTTAAGTGTGTATTTACAATAAGTTCTATTTAAAACATAAACTATGCTGGCATTATTTATGAAATCAGAACATTTTTCTTGTATTTGATATTGTATAAATGGTAGTCAATATGCCCAAAATGCATCACAAAAGGAAATAACATACCTTTTTTCTTTCTACTCATCAATATTAGTATTCTATGCAAGCTACAGATGGGCAGGATTACCATGGACTACTAACTCGTGGCCTTATGCAAGTCATCACTCAACATAGCATACTACCGATGAATTCTTTGCAACAATAGTTTTCACCAGATATACCAACAGTAAGTGACCCATAGCAAAAGTTCTAAGTCTTTGAGTCATGATGCCCCAACCCATTAGAACATTATGTCATAAAAATTTTAAAGAGGAGGGAAGGTAGATTTCAAATGCTAGAACCTCCAACTTTTTAATACTATTGAGAGTGATAAATAACACATATTGGATGAAAAAAGACAATTGAGTAGATTCCGTGAAACCTAAATGAATCTCATGTAACAAACTTCTCACCAAGTTTCTTACTTTTGAGAACCTAAGCAACAAGAGTTTACATCTGAGCATAACACCATGTAATTCTCTCAATTATGATGCCTCATGAGACGAGCATTAGCACTGCAGATGGTTAATTAAAAGTATCCATTTACCTACTTCCCTTCTTTGGAACAGATACCCCATCTTTGGACTTTTCACCTGCCATCCGCGAATGAATAAAAAAGGCCCATATTCTTATTAATTGTGTCCCCATAATAATAGAAAAAAACTATTCTATTAATCCATAGTGTGAAACTAAACAAGAATATACATTGAAACTTAAATGAAAGAACTGTAACAAAAAATTTAAAATAAAAGAAAATTACAGAGTTCTCAGTTGAACTGACCTTCAGAATCCTTCAGTTTGTCATTGGGATCAATTATTCCTCCTCTAACAAAAGTCTTTGACCCAGGCGTACTATCACCTTGAAATGACTCCAGAAACTCCGCATACAGACGAGCCGTTTCATCCTCTTGCCTCTAATATAACATATAAAGCATACAGATATAGAAAACGAAAAAAGAATTATCAGTTCATCAAATCTTCTTGTGCACATTGTAATAAAGGAGTGAAGTGAAAGAAATCCCAATACTTTTTTCTTGGCCTCTTCCTCCTCCCTGTGCTTCTGGAAAGGAGTCTTCTTCCTCGTAATGGAGAAGGAACTCATTTTCACGTCCTCAAATCCCTGAAAACAACTGCGCCATAGATTGCATTAAAATTCAAAACTTACAATAAATCTCAAAAAAACCAAACATTAAGCACAGCCCAATTAATCAATTTCTTGCATTCAAGATAACGGGGGAAATGGAACAAAGGAGAATCACTATCTATAGAATTCTAAAAGATGAATCTAGGGTTATAGAAAAAGTGGGGAAATGTAAAAGATTACAATTTTGATATATAAGCTTTCACTTCACGTGGGGAGTTTCTAGGGATTGACACGGAAACGATGACGGTGTGACCTTAACTAACAGGAAGAATTATATAATATTTACGGATATTCATGAGCTAATAATATCATCAAGAAAATCAAAATTTGCAGGTGAAAGGAAGAAAGAATTGAATAATAACTGAATTGTAATTTCCATAACAATGATAAGTTAAAAAGTGCGAACCGAGACGACAGCTTGGAATCCCTGAAGCTTTATTATAATTGTAGGGTTTGTGGGTTTTGGGACAACAGAGCTGTCGAGTCGAAACACCATACGACAGAAATCAATACTGCATTTTTCAGAAAAAAATAAATAAATAAATAAAATAAAAAAATAATAATGAGGTTGGTTAATCGTGGTGAGGGTCTTAGAACGTGGGTAGGGATTAGGTTACCCATTGGGCCACGTGTTTCAACGGAATGTTCAGGAATTGGCTACTTGCAACTACTGCTTAACACACCAAGCCCAGTCAACCCGACAACACAACCATGGCCCTTCGCCAAAGGTGATCAAAAAAGTAACAACCCGCAGCCTCGCCTGGCCTCGCCTCGGCGGTTAAGGGGTTTGTTTACTTAATTTCACCTTGCACATTAATAACTATAACCAAATTACACTCAAATGAGCTCCGAGGGAAATTTCCTTGAGACCGAACTGAACCCATACGACAAGCAAACAAGAGATATATGGCAGACCAGAATCCAAAGTTCCAAGAAAAGAGAACATCCAACAATCATGCAGCATGACAAATGAAATGGGTGTATTCACAAGTCCATGGTGTTACACTTGATTAATCATATTACATGGGATTGATTATGTGGTTCAATATGGTAAGATCAGGCTTGACAGACGAGCAAACTATGCCTACGGAACACACTGACCAAACAACAGTTGTTTACATTTCATGAGAAACTACAGATAAATTACATTTGTTCTTCGATATATCTCTCCCACCGGGATGAGAGAGGGAGAAAGTATGATTGTCGCATTAGACAACCTTATGTTCAAGAGCACAACCCAAATAAAGACTTGCTCTATAATTTGTTAATTTCTCCTACTATTGTGTTCGACACAATAGAATGTTTAAGAAACAATTAGGGAATTGACTAGCAGTATATAATTCAGTCAACGTGCCAACTTCTTCAGGTGGTGGAATGTTCGCTGTTTGATCCACTGTCTGTCATATGGCAAATAGGCCTGAATTGAGTGCTCATATCTGCAACAAAATAGCAAACAATCAGTTATCCCACCAGGCCTCCTTTACATGTCCATACACGCACATACACAGCCTTCATGGCACACACCTTTAAGCTATATATAATTATTTTTAGGAATTGTTTAAGTAGTTTTGATGTAACTATAATGCCTGGATGAAAAATAATTTATATCTTCAACTCACTATGTGCATAAATGACACCAAATTTATAATTCTTTCTCTTTGACAAGAGGCACTGGTATCTTAATAGAAGAAATGCTATGATCTGAGCTATTATAAAGATGTTCAGTTGCCAGCATTGTAGTGACTCTTCAGAGAGAGAGGGAGGGAGGAAGGGGGAGGGAGAGAGACATACACTAATGCACTCATGTCTGCAAGACCATCAATAAAATTGTACAGATCTCCGATGTCATAAGTGATGTCTCTGCTTGCTGGATTTATCTCCTTGAGCTTCCTTTCATATAGCGCACATATACCTGAGAATAGAGTCTTAAATTAACATTTAGTCTGGAAAGTTTCAAATCTCCTAGAATCAAATGCATCAGAAAGCAACAAGTAACAACTGCCAAATTGTTTGAAAAAAAGCCTGCATTTGTTTAACTAAACAGAGAAATGCAGATGCACCACGCATCTCAGGAGAATGCCACCAATAATTCTAATAGAGCATGGTTATGTAAATGTATAGGTTACAATTGAACAGCAAATAGCAATGATTAGACTACAAATAACATACCATCCATAGCTTGGCTTATTGAACCATAATCCATAAATGTTCTTGTTGCTCTGTTTGGAGAAGTCTGCATCAGAATAATGGTGTGCCTATTAGCCTACAAACAAGTACAAAAGACAGTGGTCAGCACATAAACAAGATGAAAGAAAAAGTGGGTTACAGACTAATAGATAAAATGTAGACTGTTCACATGGACAATTAAACTAAATAAAGTATGAGTATATAGACTGTTCACATGGATTATAAAACTCAACAAAGTAGAAATATTTCACAGATTTCTGAAGACAACAGAATGTGCCTTTGTGTGAGCACATTTACACTTGTGAACAGTCTATAAAGAGATGAATCCTCTTAAAAAGAGCTAACAAAACTGCCCAGGGTTGTCCTTTCTCAAAGACTAACGGTGTTATCAAGTCTTGAACTAGTAACTAAAACTCAAGAATTTTCAAGTATGGTATCCAGCACACACAAAGGCACATTCCATAGACAGACTTAGCAAAACATAGGTGCATTTAACAAAAGTCAAGAGACTGAAACTGAATTCCAAAGATTATCAGCACAGCATTAACCGCACAATTCTATTGTAAAACCAAACTATCACAATGTTTCTAATGCCAACCAAGGTAAAGAATGAAACCTGTCCAGAATCCAGTTCCTCATGCTGCTCAAATATAAATCAAACTATACCACAACTGACAAAAGAACCATAAGAACAAGCAAAGGGGAAAATAAATAAGTCAATCACATGTTACAACCCAAACGTTCCAATTAAGGACAAAACAGCAAGTCCTTTCCAATGAAAAAGAAGTCAACTCCAATACTTCAAATTACACCTCAGACACATGCCAGTATCAGTTCATTGATTACCGAAAGCGAAATACAATTAGACGATACAACTTTCAACAGAGCAAAGTTAATTCATCAAATCTCAACCCAACCAAACACATAATGTATGCAAACATAATACTCAAGAATAAACGATTTTCCCGAAAATTTTCCACGTCAGAATCATAGAAGAGCTTCCGAATTGAAGTATTTAAAAACACTAAAAGAACAATAAACCCTAACACGTGAGAGAGAATTGAAATTAAGAACGCTAGTATGGCCGATTCTAATAAGAACACTTTGAAAATAGTTTATTACCATGTCAATTGATGACTGACGCCTTCAAGAGCAAACGCGGGGGCGGATTCTTTGCTTTGCAGCGATACGGAAAGAAATAGGGAGAAGTTGTAGGAAACGTAGCGCGGAAGATGACACGTCGTTGACAATTTTTTTTCCGAGTTCTCTGTTGGTATAATAACATCCAACCCCCTAATGTTTAATATGTTTTCAAATAAGGATGTAATTTATCCACTTGCATTGTCCTGAACCTCCATTGAAAGACCAAATTATCTATATAATTTTAAATTTTATGTAATTCTTAGAATATTATAATATTGAAGAATTATTTGTTATTGTCTTCAATGAAATTACATGTAAAAAAAAATTATGATCCATAGTACGTGGGTATACGCTTACGCGATTCTGATTATATATACTGTGTACTGATCATTTGAAAGAGAATAATTCAAATCAAGTTCACAGAAGAAGAAAAGAATAATACTGTATAGCAAGACAATACCTTTTCGACATGTTTACCCTGCGCCCACCGCCCCCACACCACCGCGCGCCCACACAACCCCCCCAACCCAAAAAAAAAAAAAACAGATTTAACAATCAGTGTTCTGCACTCATTCTCTTGGACAATGCCTCTCTCGATACATTAACTAAGCAACTTCATCATTTTTTTGGTTGATGGAGACAAGCTGCAAGCCTTCGTCGTCTGTACTAGCATCCAAATTCTTTCTTAGAAGGTCTACCGGAATCAGTTCGTCAGAATGATCAGCCTTAGGTACAAGAAAAATTAGTCCCAATGTTGCGAGTCTCAGAATGTTTCTAATCAGAATAACCAACCATAAGTTTGTGAAGTTAGTCCTTGTGACATGAAATAAATGAAGAACCATTCCTCCGCTCCATTTGGATGTGAGAGAACCAAGGCTATCAATGCACATTAAGAGTGCGAAAAATGTGCCTTCAATGCCTATGGGACAAAGTCTTGTGCTCAACACAATCATTGGAATCCATCTGATTCTGGTTATGATGTGGGAGACACCTTGTTCTATAATTACAAAGAAGGAATCCGGAATACCAAGGGCTGAATTCCATCGGAGGATGAAAACGAGATCAAGCATTCCGGATATGCCATACAGAAGCTGTGCCAAAAAGAGTAAGTTTCTGAATTGGCAGTCTTTTAGAGTCTTGTGGTAGATCAGAACCCCTATCATGGAAGCTACGGAACCAAGTGCATAAATCACACCCACAAATTCCTGCAGCAAAGAAAGCATTGTAAGATTATTAGCCAAACTTCACAAGCAAAACATCTGGGTTACGACTACCAACAGAGTTTGATCTTTTCATTCTTGACACCAAAGATGTAACAGGGGTTTCTAAACTTTTGTGGTGACGGCTGTTAGCTTGCTAAACTTTTGTCGCGATGATTGTCAACTTGTTATCTCATTAGTCATTGGCATTCAAAAGTGTAACAGTAGAGCAAAGCCAGAAACCTGAGAGAATGCAGGACCGGCTTTAGGATCTGTATACCAATAAAACTGCCCTTCATGAGTACTTATACTGAGAGCCAAAGAAAGATACATGTACAGCGATGGCTTCCACACTTGTGGGCACCTTATCGATTTGTACATGCCCTTCATTGTAAGTTCTACGTTTTCCATTGCCTGCAGATCATAAATATTGTGTGTAAAATCAAAAATCGGAAAAAGGGAATCAAAAAAATGGTTCTTGAAGATTTAAATATACTGGCAGATTTAAATATATATATCATCAAGATTGAACTACATCATCCATATAATTAAAATAGGAAACAGTCAACTTTACAGTCTATCTGATCTAAGCAAAGCAATTGAATACCAAACAAACTTCTGCTTTGACTGTTGCCCTGTGATCATGAAATAGAAAAAGACTTTGTGGAGTTACTAACTGGAACAGCTTTAGCTTTCTTAGCCGTTGAGCTGCCATCCAGGATAGGTGGTAACTGGGAAATTTTATAACTTGTGGACTTGTCAACGATGGAATAATTGCCAAACAAAAAATTCAACTAGTTGAACATTTTCCTTGTAATAGAATGATCTCACAGATAATATTAATGAAAAATTCCTATATGTGAACTGTACAATTAGTGGAAATCTGATTAGAACTACTTGAAACAGAAATCACCAAAATTTAAAATAATGGCGCATATAACTAAAATGGCTTCATTATAATAGAAAAAGAAAAATAAAGGTGAATGAAAGTTTCTAACCTTCTTCTCTGAACGGTGACTGGTAGATCTTGTTTCATAAATCAGCAGACCTAACACTATCAGTAAAGCTGGTGGGATTGCCAAAAGACCCAATGCTCCCTACGACAAACATAAGAAGATTTAAGGATTGCATATGATACAAATATTCTCAAAATTGCAAGAAGAAGAAAAACTAACCTGAGGTCCAAGATGATGAACAAAGAGGCCACTGGAGGAGTAGCCAATCAAAGAACCAGCAGAAGAGCAAAACCCGCATAGACTCTGCATATCCGGAGCCAAAGCCCGAATCTCGATACTATTTCTTGCAATACAAGCATCAATGACAACATCTGCGATAGCAATCCCAGCTGTGATGCCAATCAAGCAAGCCAATGCCAATGCAATCGGCAACCTACTAAGAAGAGCAACCATCAATGCAGACACAAATCCGAGAACACCAGCAACAACAAAATACGGGCGTCTGTGATAGCCTTTGATTGGAAAAGCATCAGTGAAGAGACCCCAAACAGGTTTCATTACCCAAGGTAAATAATAAAAGCCTATGTAGATTTGCACCATTGATGGCTGGACTTTCTGCACATCTTTCCAATAGTAATCAGTGACGACTTTGAAGAAAGATCCGGAGAACCCTTGGTTCAGACCATAAACAAGAAATATGCCAAATATGAAAGTTGAGTTCAGTTGGGAAGATAGCATTTGTAGCCATTGAAAAGGTTCAAGAAAGACTGAAAAAAGATTGGTTTTTTTGCAGGTTTCTGGTGAGTTATGCTCGTTTTGGTTTACAGATGATTTGCTGGGTGGTTTCTCGACTACGAGTTCTTGTTTTTCTAAAGAATCCATGATTGAAACTTAGCAGAACATTTCTTTTGAATGAAAATGGTGGTGAAAAAGAACACGAAGCGCACGTCTTGAGCTCAAGATCTTGACGAAGATGTTGACTTCATTGCAAAACCAATACTAAATTAGTTTTCATTTCTTTTTCCATCGAAGTCAGTCAAATGAAAAGGCTCGGATAGGGAGGCAATGAATGACGAAGACTTAATCTGGCCCACATGCCCAATCCCTTTGACCAGTTTCATCTTAAGCCCCCTCTAAAATCAAATCTTAGGGAAATGATAATCTTCAATAACAAGTGGATATCTGCATGTTTACAATATGGAAATTGGTATTTGGATTTTACCCAGAAGGGGGGAAATGATTTATGAAATGAATTTTGTCTTGAATTTAAGGACTCTGTTAACAAAGAGCATCATAGAAAGAAAAAGAAAACAAGGGTACAAGTTGTTATTCTTTAATATTGTGTTAAGTTAAACAATGGTACAAGTTGTTATTCTTTAATATTGTGTTAAGTTTCCTAGAGGTTCCCTACACTTAGTCTTGTCGTTTACAATATTGGACAAGCAAAGAAACTTCAGCATGGTTTGGTGCAGATGCAAAGCTGAATCTATAAAAAAATGCAAATTTTGTCGACAAATGAAAACGCATTTCACGCAGAGAGGGGGCACTGGTTTGTACTTTCTATGGGGCACTATGGGATGGTTTCATATAATGAAAAAAGAGCCAAAAATTGAAAAAGTTTAGAAGGATAAAAACTTTATATATATAGCATATATAACTATTACATTACAGGAAAAAAAGATTGAAAAAAGCACGCGTTTGATCCCAATTCAGAAATATACATATGCTCTGTTTATTGCTGTCATTAACACATACGAGTCAGATGCCTAAGCAGCTCAAAATTCATGCCGCAAGAAGCTTCTGGATGTCCTTCTGTAGCAAATAAACAAGAAAATCAGAGATGCTTTGTACTCTTTCATATCTATGGCGGCACAAATCTAGTGTTTAAATGAAAATGTTTAACAATGCAGGTTCGTTCATAAAATGATTTAAAGAATTTTGATATCCTGAAAATAGAAAACAAACCTCGATTTGGAAAGGTGAGGTTGTTGGTGGATATCTCTCTACAACTTTACCATTTTTGTTCACCAAGAACTTCTCAAAGTTCCACTTGATCAGGTCACCTAAAAATCCTCCTGCGCTTGACTTCAAAAACCGGTAAACTGGAGCTGTATTTGGTCCATTTACATCAACCTGTTGAGTAAAACCTTTAGCCAGTGAATTATTTTCTGCCTTCCAAATGAAGTTATAAGAATTATAAAACTAGTTTGACACACCTTGTCAAAAATGGGAAATTCTGCCTTAAACCTAGTACAAGCAAATTGCTTGATCTCAGGATTTGATCCAGGCTCTTGCCCCCCAAATTGATTGCAAGGAAAAGCAAGAATCTCAAATCCTGCAAGAAAAGTTAATGTACAACATTAGCTAAAGTCATTTTTGGGCAAAATAACTTTCTCTGAGCTTCAAATTTTCACTCTGGTTAAAGAGATATAACATATAGCATTACAAAAGTGTGAGAGCTTTATTTAGCTTTACATTATTGTGAATCTTAGGGCAACAACATGATGCTGGCTGCATGAGAAATAAAAAGATGTGCACTCATGATTAGCAAGCAGATAATGCATGATGTAAAAACAACTCTGTATCAACAATTACACTACACCCTATGAAATGTGAGGACCAACCCCTTTTTGGAATCTAGGTTGAAAAGCGAACATAAAAAAGTTTATTTTTTGCGACTTAAAGCAGTTCCCAAAACGTTGAGAGTTTCACTGGCATTGAGATCTTATCTTTGACATAAAAAATTCTTTAACACAAGCATATATGTACATCGTATGAAAATCAGTATTACATGAACATGTATGGATAATTTTACACAACATCCTATATGGCTATTTGAGATGAGTATACCCTGCAGCCAATCATGGCAAAAGATCATCAAGCTCAACAACTTTTCCACTTAGGATATTGGATCCAAATTCAGAAAACACACACACACACACACACACACACACATATACACACATATGCGCACACACGTTCACATATTTAAAACACGGGTTTAGTGCAAAACGATGAGCACTTTGCAGCAAAACAACGTCCTATAGCTCTAAACAATGTTGTTTTACAGCAAATCTGCATTATTTGGATGTCTGCACCTGAGAAGAGTGTGTGTGTGCGCACATGTGCGCCTAAGCAAGCAAGCATTTTACAGAATTCATTCCATATTAAGTGCCAAAAGAGAAAGATAACAAATAAACTTACAATCTTACTACTCAAATTTAGCTCACCTTGGGTCTTGTACTTTTCATATATGTGAGACAGTTCTGAGTAATTTGATGTTGTCAAGCCACTGAGATTCAAAGCAAAATCCTCCAATCAGACCTCATTATTAAACATTAAACAAATACAACCTGATCTGGTAAATTGTATCTTCAAAACAAAGCAATCATAAGACAGTACCATCTTGAAGCAACATTCACGATTAACAGAGTTTTTCCCTTAAACTTGCTCAGAGGAACATCCTTGCCATCAATATCCTGCATCGGTAACCTCATGTTGAGGAGAAAAATCAGAGACTTACTGTATACATCCAATATTTTAAGTTGTGATAAGCATTTCAATTTTCATGTTAAACCTTTCCCGTTTTGAGTCAAAATTTTCAAGTTAAGAGTTCCAAGTTTCGTGTCAAATTTTAAGTCAAAATTTCAACTTTTGTGCATTCAAGTGGTGTAGGAGATTTCAAGTGTTGTGTTGCTGGTTAGAATGGTTGTATTGTTACATGTGATGCAACATAGCCAAGTCGCGAAAATCATTAACATGTTAGCCACATGCCTATCGTAACCAATTTGGGCAATATGATAACAAGCATATGTCTGCTTTAATCCTCAAGTACAATATTTCAAAAATATGATCCATTCACATTGTCAATCCACACAAAATATTGAATATTCACAAACTAATTCATAATGCAAAAGAATAGAAAGCTTAGGCGAATAGAGAAACTTTCAATCTTTAGCAATTTGGCGGCAAATTCAGATATTTTCCTCTATACCAATTAACTTGAATCCTACTAATAGCCAACATGCAAACAGCGAAATTTGTGAAAGAAGCCGTTTTAAAAAAAGTGGTGGAGGACAACTTATCGGCGGTTTTGGCACGAAACTTCCCTGACGATGTCGGGAATTTCTCTTCGAATAAGGGAAGTCCCGGCTATTGCAGGGAATTTCTCTGCGATACCAATTCGAACCCAAAAATAACAATCAAACGATACCAGAACAAAATAAAAAAAAAATCTACAAAACGAAGTCCATTTTTAACAAGTCGCAAAGTACCTTCACAGTGAAGTCATATATACTCTTCTCCGTAGCTGCTCTTGCATAAACACCAAAGGAACGAGCTATCAAGAAAAACCCAAGAACAGGTTCCGATTGCAGAAACAACCCATGTTGGAAAAACGCCGATTTACTGGACCCAAGTGATGATTTGAGGGAAGGCGTCAGCAAAGACATTGAAGGCCGTGAAAACGAACGAGTTGAATACGTTTTGGTTTGTGCGGAACATTGTAGACGCGAAGAGAATGTTGCAGAGAAAGGCATGGAAGAAGCCATGGATTATGCTGTATTGAAGGTCGTGGATTGAATGCTGCAGTTGCAGAGAGTTGCCCAAAAATTTATCCGCGTACTCGAGAGAATTTTGCAGTGGATGCAGCTGTTCCACGTGGTATTCTTGTCTGCCTTTTTTTTTCAGAATTATGCGACTTATATTTTATTTTATTTTATTTTTTGGTTTTATCATAATAATTATTATAATAAATCAATTTTAAATTAAAAATAATTTTAACACGTATATTTTAGGGTAAAAAAGGGCATTGACGTGGCAAATTACTAGTGAATGACAGCCAATGCTAACGTGGCACTCGTGTAATCATTTTAATAGAGAATTTACATAATAACATTTATTATTGAATTACCCTTTTCAGTTTAAGGTTTCATTATAAATAAATAAATAGGGTTAAATGGGCCCTGTTGGGGGTATAAATTGGGCCCAAAAACAAATATTTGTGATAGGTTTTAGATGGGTATACTTTTTTTTTTTAATAAATATATATATATATATATTAATTTAATTTAATTTAATTTTTAAATTTTATATAAATTCAAACCCGTCACAGCACCGTAACTACGTTGAGTCCCGTTATTTTTATACAAGTTTGGTCTTCAACTCTACATGAGTCTTATTTTTGTAAATTGACATTTTTAACTATAAGTTTATTTTTAAAAATTTTTATATTCAAAAATGTATGATTATTTTTTTAATAAAATTAAATTTTTATTCAAGAAATAATTTTACTTTTACCAAATATTTTGAAGGTACTTAATTTTTTTTATCTAAAATATGTTTATCACGAGTAAATATAAATTTTTATAAACTCTTATATATTAGATAATAAATAAAATTTATGCGAGTATTTTTAAATTTGTAATAATATAAATTATGTAAATTTAAAATCAAAAATAAAAATAAACTCTTCTAAATCATTTAAATAACTGAAATTAAATTAAATTTAGATTTTAAACCAAAAAATAGATGCCACTAATTTAAATAAAGCTCAAAATATTTTAGTACTAAAATTAATATCACATCTATATTAACAAAAAATAAATAAATCTCGCTAAAATTAATGTCACGTCTTTGCTTTTTAAAGATTACAATTTTAAATAAAATTTTTAGTATTAATAAATAAATAAAATTTGAGAAATAAATTTATATTTAATTTTATATTTATATTTATATTATAAAAAAAGAAATTTGAAATATATATTAAGTGTACATTTTAAGTGTCACAATTAGGTAAAACTTCAATATTAAAATAAATAAATAAATTATTATAAAAGGGTTTCTCGTACGTTGACGTTTCTTCTTCGCAGCTTGCGGATACAGACAGGGAGAGGAGAAAACAAAAGCCTCTATCTCTATCTGCAGAAATAATTTTAATAACCCAGCCCCCTCTTCAAAACCCTAACTTTCTCTTTCTATTTGTCACTGAAAGGAAGCTTTTTGAAGTTATTATGCAGGCAGATCAGACGGTGATTAGCTTGAGACCAGGTGGTGGTGGTGGTGGTGGTGGTAGTGGTCCACGTGGCACCAGATTCTTCACCCCTCGCTTCGATTCTTCTTCCTCATCTGTATCATCTGATTCTCAGACTCTTCGCCCTCGTGGCGGCATCGCTCCCGCCTTCAAGGTCCCCTCTCAAAACCCCAGCTGTGAATGTGTGCGCGTGATTAAGCTTTTTTTTTTTTTTCTTCTACAGATCCGATTTTTTTTAGAAAAAAATTAATCTTTTTAATTTTCTCTTACGGTCCACTATAAAATTTAGGTTTTTTTTTTTTATTGTGAATTAACACTTGCTTGATTACACATTTTGAATTAGGGTTTTTTCCTTTTCTTTTTTATGTGTTAGTTTGTTAAGTCTTGCTGGACTATATAGTAAGCTTTCAACTGTAACTGCTAAATTTTGCTGTAAAGAGTTAACCTTTATTAGTAAGATTTTTTGTTGTCAATTCTTTAAATGACTACTGGAGAGCTAAGTCAAACTCCTTTATATGCATTGTTAAAAAGAGAGAAATATATGGTTTGGATATTTTTATTGGTTAAATTGCTGTTCTAATTCTTGGTTGGGCACTTGAGTTTGTGTACCTGCTGTAAATGTGGACAAATATCAATATGTGGGATTTAGGTGGGCGTGAGATGAGTGCACCGAAGAATGTTAAGAACCCGCATTACATGGAGACACCCAGTAGAAAACATTTGGGAAGTCTGGGTTTTTTTACTTTTGAGTTGTACACTTTTCTTTGGGATATGATCATTTGTTCGATTTCACTTTTGTTTTGTATACTAATTGAATGTAATCATTCTTGAGGTACTATATATTACAAAATGTTGATTCATTTGATTCAATATCACTTTAGACCGGTGACATGCGATTTGAAGGCCGGGAACGTGTTCGATATACCCGAGACCACCTACTACAACTCAAGGAGGTACTTCTTGTTATTAGTTCTCCTAATAGTTGTTCACATACTTTGATGCTTGTGATCATTTTCTGCCTAGCTAAAATCTATAATTATTACTCTTTTGGATGCTTTGACTAATACTGTATAAAATCATGGCATCTTGTCACTTTTTATGTAGGTTGCCCAGTTAACGGAAGACATTTTAAAGATCAAACAAGAAATTGAGTCCGAGTTCGGTGGCGAAGTTCAACCCTGGAGTGGTCGTGTAGATAACAATGTAAGTTTAACCCTGTTCCTTAATATTACCTTTTTTTAGTAGGCATTTATATTTTATCTTGTACTTCTTCTGTAAACTTTATGGCTGTCTAGAAATTATTTATTGGTTTCTTTATTCTTTAGGTGCAATCTCAGTCCCAAAGTCGTCATTCAGAGCCAGACAATCGTGATTGGCGTACTCGATCTGCTGCCTCTGGAGAAGAGAGATCATGGGAAGCAAATCGAGAAAATAAGGACTCGCCAAAGGTGCAGGAATCTAGTGCGCGGGAGGACCAACTAAATTCTCAGCTTGCAAGTGCTCAAATTTCTGCTAACCAAGGGGTAACATTTGCTTATAATCTTTCGACTCCTTGAATCTTGATAAATTTATAAGTTTCTGGTACTGTTGTTTTGATGAAATAGAAACTCTATATGAACTTTTAAATCTATGTTGCTGTTAGTAATATGTGGGGGGTTGTGGTTTCATGATTCAGAAGAAAATACTGGTATAAAAGTTCACTACTTTTTAATTTGTACCATTTTTTAGGGGGACAGAGAAGTTATGTCGAGTAATGTCTTGTATATGAATGTTTGGCATCTCTTTGTAATAATTTCAGTTTTCTATGAAAACCAGGTAGGACCTACTCCGGTTCTAGTTAAGGCTGAAGTTCCATGGTCAGTTAGAAGGGGGAATCTCTCAGAGAAAGATCGTGTTCTAAAGACAGTTAAAGGGTAACTGATTAAATTTCTTGAAATAACAGTTGATAATGCAAATTCTATCTGAAAATGTTAGTGAGAATGTGTAAACTTGATTATATACTGAAAAATAAAATGCCTCTATGTGAAGAAGGATTTTTCGTTGCCTGTTATCTCAGTTAATTGTTTGCATTGCTTTATGAATATGTTATGATGGCTGTTTTATTTATTCTGCAGTATACTCAACAAGTTAACCCCAGAGAAGTTTGATGTTCTCAAGGGTCAGCTGATTGACGCTGGAATTACAACCACAGATATCCTTAAGGTTCCCATTATAACATCTTGAATGATTTAAACTGCTGTAAATTATCATTTTCTATTTTCTTCTTTAAATTGAAGCTGAAGAATTCTGTTTGCATTGCAGGGTGTCATCTCACTTCTATTTGACAAGGCCGTGCTGGAGCCTACATTTTGTCCCATGTATGCTCTTTTATGCTCTGACCTTAATGAGAAGCTTCCTCCATTTCCTTCTGATGAGCCTGGTGGGAAAGATATCACTTTTAAGCGGATCCTTTTGAATCATTGCCAGGAGGCATTTGAAGGTGCTGACAACCTGAGGGCAGAAATTAGGCAGATGAATGCCCCTGAACAAGAAGTGGAACGCAGGGATAAGGAACGAATGGTGAAGCTGCGAACTTTGGGGAACATACGCCTTATTGGAGAACTTTTGAAGCAGAAGATGGTGCCTGAAAAGATTGTCCACCATATTGTTCAGGTGCTTTTTAAGGTCCATTGACCTTCCCCTTTATTTCATTCATTAATCTGCTGGCCTAATTATCTTTCTTATGTGATACAGGAACTTTTGGGAAATGATGGTAAAACATGCCCGGCCGAGGAGAATGTCGAGGCAATCTGTCAATTTTTTACTACAATCGGGAAGCAGCTGGATGAGAATCCAAAATCAAGGCGAGTCAATGATGTTTATTTTAGTAGATTAAAGGAGTTGACCACAAATTCTCAATTGGCGCCACGATTGAGGTTCATGGTCCGTGATGTTCTTGATCTGCGGGCCAACAAGTGGGTCCCTCGCCGTGAGGAGGTTAATTTCCTATATCTTGTTAATGTTCTTTTTATCTTTTCACCTATTTTTGTGTATTTGCTTTCCTTTGTTTCCAGGATATCACATTAACCAGTATGTGACTCTTGTTTGATCACTTTTGTGGCAGGTGAAAGCCAAGACCATCACTGAAATTCACTCAGAGGCAGAGAAGAATCTTGGTTTGCGTCCTGGTGCGACTGCAATGATTAGAAATGGTCATTCAGGGGCTCTGGGGGGTATGGGCTCTGGAGGCTTTCCTGTTGCACGGCCTGGTTCTGGAGGTATGATGCCTGGAATGCCTGGAACCAAGAAAATGCCCGGAACGCCTGGGCTTGATTCTGACAACTGGGAGGTTCCTCGTTCCCGAGTAATGCCAAGGGGCGAGGGCACAAGTCCCGCTCAATTTGCAGGACGTGTACAATCACCTTTGATCAACAAATCGCCATCTCTCAACTCAAAATTTTTACCTCAAGGCAGTGGTGGTGTTATATCGGGGAAGACAAGTGCCTTGTTGCAGGGAAGTGGTGTTCCTCCAGCCCATCCTGGATTTGTTTCGGGGCTCGAACCTGCAACTCATTATGCCAAGCCTGTTGCTCCTGCTGCATTAGTAATTACTTCTCCAGAGAAAGTGGTGGCTCGTGCATCAAAA
Source organism: Swietenia macrophylla (assembly GCA_032401905.1). NCBI lineage: Eukaryota > Viridiplantae > Streptophyta > Magnoliopsida > Sapindales > Meliaceae > Swietenia > Swietenia macrophylla. Next base: position 8,879,307 of record CP135562.1, on the reverse strand, counting down.
TCAAATACTGCTGATCTTCGCAAAAAGACCATCTCACTGCTTGAGGAATATTTCAGCATTCAAATTCTCAATGAAGCACTGCAGTGTGTGGAGGAACTAAGAGCCCCAACTTTCCATCCTGAGGTTGTTAAAGAAGCAATTGCACTTGCACTGGAAAAGGTCCCACCGTGTGTGGAACCAGTCATAAAGCTTCTTGAGTTTCTGCTTAATAAGAATGTCTTGACAACTAGAGACATAGGAGCAGGCTGTCTTCTATATGGCTCATTATTGGATGATATCGGCATTGATTTACCGAAAGCGCCAAATAACTTCGGTGAGGTGGTTGGGAGGTTGGTTGTAGCCAAGGTTTTGGACTTCATAGTTTTAAAAGGAGTCCTAAAGACTGTGGAAGACGATCTGTTCCGGAGATCTATTTTTGATGCTGCAATGAGGAGCATTCAGTCCATCCCTTCTGGTCAACAAGTGTTGGCTGTGCAGAGTGCTGAGATTCAGGCTTGCGAAAATCTGCTCTCTTGATTCAACCCGCGCATTACTCGTTGGGAAGTTACCCCTGTTCTCTGAAGCAGGGAAACACAACCCTTGCTTACTTCCTATATTTAGCTAAATTTTGTTTTTTCAAGTTGCATTTCATGATCAATGGAACAGGGAGCAACGGTTAATTTGATTGAGTTGTATATCTTTTGCCTTTTCTTTTCCTTTCACATTTTGTTCAACCAAAAAAACAAAATGTATTGTATTCTCTCGAGCACAACCAAGCAAATTTCTTCCCCGGCAAACTCGAGATGAATAGGATCCTACTGTATCTTGTTCTTCCATTATAATTTGAATTCAATGCGACGCTACCCAGCCAGTATGTGAACCCGGTTTTCTTTCTGGATTATGAAGTATTTGTCTTTACCTTATGTCATAGGAATACTTCATGCCTTCTAATGCATAGAGATAAAGTACCACCATCAGTGCTTGTGTAAAGGTACCAACCTTTCTTATGTGATTTGAAATGTCTCTCATAGCCTGCAACATTTTCTGTAAAATACCCACACCTGATAGAAGTAGCTGGAATAAGCTTATTAAGAATAAATTGGTCGAGGGAAATGCAGAACAAGCAATTGTGACATACATAAAGATGCAGGAACTGGGTATTCATGCTGATAATTATTCGTTTCCCATTTTACTGAAAGCATCGGGCGTTCTTTCGAGTTCTTGTCTGGGGTTAATGCTTCATGGGCAGACGATTAAAACTGGGTTTTGTGACCATGTTTTTGTCCAAACAGCTTTGCTACGGATGTATGGGAATTTAAGATGTGTCGATGGCGCTTATAAAGTGTTTGAGAAAATGCCTGCGAAGGATGTTATTGCATGGAACTCAATGCTCGACGCGTTTGCATCTTGTTTTCAGATGGATAACGCGATGAAGTTGTTTGATTCAATGCCTTTAAAGGATCTTACGTCTTTCAATATTACGATCTCTGGGTATGCAAGGATGGGGAAGGTTCATTCAGCAAGAAGTATATTCGGTAAATTTCCTGTGAAAGATATTGTTTCATGGAATTCAATGATATTGGCGTTTACAAATGCTGGAGAAATGGAGAACGCCTATGAGATGTTTAGGCAAATGCCAATTAAAAATGTCATCACATGGAACACGGTGATTACTGGGTATTTACGCAGCCAACTTTATGCTGAGGTTATTGACTTGTTCGATGAAATGAAAATTGGAAATTCCAAACCTGATTATCTCACGGTGACTGCTGTTCTCTCTGCATGTGCCAATCTAGGATCACTAGAAACAGGTGCAAGGATACACATATATGCTAAAGATAACGGGCTTGCTTCTAGCCCCCATGTTACAACAGCATTAATAGATATGTATGCCAAATGCGGATGCATACTACACTCTTTGGAGGTGTTCTTTAAGTCCCCAGTTAAGGATATATACTGTTGGAATGCAATAATCTCAGGACTCGCTCTTCATGGTTACGGCTATGCTGCTCTCAAACTCTTCGGCAACATGAATGAGGGTTGTATAAAGGCTGATGATATTACCTTCATTGGTCTGCTTAGTGCTTGTAGTCACGCAGGCTTGGTGCAAGAGGGTTGCGAATTATTCAGTCGCATGGAAAATGACTTTCAAGTAACACCCAAGTTAGAGCATTATGGTTGCATGGTTGATCTTCTGGGTAGAGCTGGACTTCTTGACTGTGCAATTGAACTGATTGAAGTAATGCCATTTGAGCGGACAGAATCCATCTTAGGTGCTTTGCTTAGTGCTTGTGTGATTCATCGGGATCTTGAGACTGGAGAAAGAGTAATAAAGTTGATTTCTGCAAGTGCTCATTGCTTAAGTGATGGGAAGCTTATGCTGTTTTCTAACTTGTATGCATCATGCAGTCAATGGGAAGAAGCAAACAGATGGAGAGACATGATGAATGATACAGGCATTGTGAAAACTGCAGGGTGCAGTGTAATTCGGGTTAATGGAAGATATCGAAAGTTTTTGGCTGGGGAAGTTGGGGATAGTTCAGATGTTTTGTCCCAAGTGTATGCATGTTGATAAACTCAAAATGAGAGTAAATTTTGGTTCTCTTCTGAATTTGAAAGCTTATATCTGTACAAGTGCTGGCCTCAAATTCAACCAATTCGTTTATTGGTCCATACATATATACACATGAATACTCCAAGATCAACCCATTTTCTATTGGATGCGGGAACTTTGACACAGAAAATCCCTAATTCTCGAATGCAAATGGCTCAAGATGGTAACAGGTTTGCCTATTTCATTCCATTTTAGCTCTGTTCATACTTCAACTTTTCATTGCGGAAAATTTGAAGAAGAATTTTCGTTCAGGATGAGGTCAAGAGGGTAGGTGATATATGATGTGACAATATGTAGGGTCACACTATGACAGTTGCTGCTGGTTTTTAGGCTTAAAAATGACCAATACCATTAATAATCATGACAAACTAGGTGGACGAATTTTCAAAATAAAGGTCCCTAATTTTGGTTGAGATTTATATGCAACAAAAGAAAAAAAATGAAAACTTGAATGTGCAGCAATCAAAGCAAAAGTAGGTGTTAAATATCTGATGTTTGATGGCTATCATTCTGTCAGAAGACAGATCAGTTTTGCTCAAGCAATCAGGCTACTGATATGGTATGGCATTAGTTTCCCCCCACCATTTTTAATTACCTTTGCACAATAGCTCAAAGATTTGGCCAAATATTTTGATAGCATCTTCAATTATAAAATTGCTTATGCAGCTCTGGATTCAATGTATAGGGATTTGCCCATAGAGAGATTCATAGAGCAGGAAACAGAGAGAGCCTTGGAATAATATACTGCATTGCTTTGTTGTATCTGTGAGTGATTCCCTGCAAAGGAATGAAGTTTCCTTCATTAACAAACAAACAGTCATGACATTTCTACTAGTCTCAGCAATGTCGGGTCGATACCTTTGTCACATACAACACTTTTCTGTAATAATATGTTCACACTAAGTGGCGGCAAATCCCGGTATATACGGTGTCGTATCGTCTTCGAAAACAGTCGCGATCAAGATTGGGATCGACGGACAGGATTTCAAGGTCAAAAGTGGAGACACGTAGGTCCCGCGTCTTGAATCCATTGATACAATACTTGATCGCTTGTGGTAGACACGTTTCTGTGTATACTCTCAGGATTTTGCCACGTGCCCTCCTCTATACCAAATTGTTAATGATTTATATAATCATTACATAGTTTGTTCATCTATATCAAATAAGTCCCCAATCTTTATTTCTTAGCTGTAATGACCAAAATGACCCTATTACAATGAATCTTAAATATTTGAATCAAGCTAACGAGTATTTCGGTCAGTTAAGTATGAATTAGGGACATATTTAGCACAAGCAGACAAATTATTTTTTATTTAAATAATATACAAGATAGGGGGTGTAGGTGACATAATACCATCAAGTCGAGAAGATGATATTTAATTGCCATATTCTCTTTGACATTAATCGACAGTATGATATAATGGAGTAGATTATAATGTATACAAAGAAATCGAGATGAAAAGTAAAAACTGAAACATCGAAAATGTCCCCAATCAGTCGTCGTCATCATAGGCAACAGTAACCACAACACTTGATTAATCTAAGATTTTATTATCCTATCATTTTTTTTTTACTTCCCATCAGAAAGTCCTTGAACTCTATCCTTTTTCTCTTTCTTTTATCATCTCTGACTTGATTTTATTCCTGCTTTTGTCATCAAAATATTTTCTCTTTTCTTCCCTTCTGATTCCGGGACAATTCTCTCTTCTGGGTGTATGCTGGTTTTGGGAAAAAAAAAAAATTCACTACCTGATTCTGTTTTCAACTTAGTTGTTTTTCTGATCTTTCCCGTTTTGTTCGGACAGCATCTCTGTTGGGCACGGGAGAACGTATTAAGTTTGTAAATCATTCTGGTTTTGCCATTTCTTGTTTTAATCTCGTGTTGTTTGAATTTTACATCCCAATTTGGCATCTCGGTGTGCCTCTTATTTGTTTCTTGTTGTGTTTGGATGTAAATCTCACGCTTTTTCTGTTTCCATTAAACTTTGTGATTATGGGAATATTTCTTTGAAAAAGTCGTGTTTTCTAATCATTACATGTATGAAAGTTGTTATTTTTTTTTCTTTTCATGCACTTGGTTGTGTAGATCTTGTTTTGCTTCTTCATAACTTCTCTAACTACCACAGCTACTTCTAGTTTTTTTTTCTGAAATTTGAGTGCTAATTCATGTTTTTGATTTGTATCTAGTTTCTGAGCTATCGGTTATTAGTCATTAATGTCTGGATATTGTGGATCGCTGCTGTATGTTTCAATGGTTGGCAGTGCGATCTCACTTGCTTGAAATTTATGTGACCAACTTATGGCTTAATTAACCATTTGCTTGCAAGAGAACAGAGTAAAAGAAAAGACAGGAAATATGTAACTTAAGTTTGGCTTGTTTTTGTTTTCAGAATTTGATTAACACTTATCGATTTTGCTTTAGGCTTGGTTGAGAACTGATATGGCGATATGGACTATTTGTTTTTATGCCAAGGAATCAATTCTTCAGTTTTCACTTTTTTGGGCTGAAATGGTCGGTTATGTTTTTATGCATTGATTGCAATTTTGTCTCCTTGATTTCAGATAGTGATGGGAATATATCTCAGTAGTCCCAAAACTGAGAAATTCTCAGAAGATGGTGAAAATGATAGGCTTAGATATGGTCTATCATCCATGCAAGGGTGGCGCGCAACCATGGAAGATGCCGTGAGTAACAAACATGACCTTTGAACTTTCATGATAACTAATTATTTTCTTATATTGGTACTTCAAATGATATTCTGTGGTCTCCATATTCGTATCAATACTTTCAGGTTTATGTGGTTAATTCTAGGTTCTTGCAATACTGGAGGTTTGCTTAGTTACTGATTTCTATTTTTTTCTTCTTATAGCATGCTGCATATCCTGATTTGGATTCTTCCACTTCGTTCTTTGGTGTTTACGATGGCCATGGAGGTAAGAATTAGAAGGTTTGGTTACTTGTCAGCTGCTTTTTTGGCATTTGTCTTTTTCCAATCAATTTATGGCTTAAAATTATTTTTCCTAAGTTATTATTCATAGACTCAGAGTTGTTGAATGAAATTTTCCTTTTAATATTAATAATGTAAGGTTTTGCTTATATTTATAAATCAATTAGGGTAGTTGCCCTTCTCCATGTTGAATATTAAAGCTTTCTCATCATTTGAAAACTAACCAGTTTATTGTCTTGTGCAAGCCTATGTTTTAAATCATAATTCATATAGAATTTGAATATTCTGTGACAGTTAGCAGTAACTGGCATTTATGACTTCTCACTACAGGGAAGGTAGTTGCAAAGTTTTGTGCCAAGTTTCTTCACCAACAAGTTCTCAAGCATGATGCTTATGTGGCTGGAGATATCGGAACTTCTGTTCAGAGAGCTTTTTTCAGGTTATTTAATTTATTTACATGAGTGTTACGCCATTTCCTTTTCTTTCACCGGATATTATCATGCATACAGATAGTTTTTGGTGAATGAAAAGAGTCAATATTGTGAGATTTGATTGATGCATTGTGGAATATTATGTACAAAACCCTAATCTTTTTCTTTTCCATTATTAGAATCTAATCCATATGAAATCTTATGGGGATTCATGCTGCTACCATTTTCTCCCATCTTTAATGATAAATACTTGCCTAACATCTTATTGCACTTGTTTTCAGCTAGTTTACTTTGCTTTTGCAGAATGGATGAGATGATGCGTGGACAAAGAGGATGGAGAGAATTAGCTGTTTTGGGAGATAAAATAAATAAGTTCACTGGCATGATAGAAGGGTTGATATGGTCTCCAAGGAGTGGAGATAGTAATGATCATCCTGACGATTGGGCTTTTGAGGAGGTATAACTGGAAGAGAAAAACCTAGTTAAAATTATTTACTGCAATCAATGGTGATTTTCTATATTATTAGGTGTAAGTTCTTCTGGTAAATCATATTTGGTCCTCAGCAAGTGAACACTTTTCCTTTGGCAGCAAGGATTTGTAAATGAAATCTATAAATTATGTGCTTCAAGTGTTTTCTTTAGTTTTATAGAAATTTGATGAGTATATCACAGTTAATGCGTATCTTGACATTATAATCAGGGACCTCACTCTGATTTTGCTGGGCCTACTTCTGGAAGCACAGCCTGTGTTGCAATTATCAGAAACAATCAACTCATTGTTGCAAATGCTGGTGATTCCCGTTGTGTGATATCTAGAAAGGGTCAGGTAATTTTCAACTGAGTAAAATACTTTACTTGTATTGAGCCCCAAATTATTTGAAATTAAAGTTTTTTCTTCAAACATTTTATCAAATGGAAAGTGTAAAGAGCTGATTATTTTTCTCTGTGCCATGAGCGGTGATTATTATCATTCAATTTGGGTCAATAATTGTTGAACATGACTATGGTACTTAAGTTTAGGAATGAACACTCATTTATGGTTAATGGTTTCTGTTTTGCAGGCATATAATCTCTCAAGAGATCACAAACCTGATCTTGAAGCAGAGAAAGAAAGGATACTGAAAGCTGGTGGGTTTATACATGCAGGACGAGTGAATGGTAGTTTGAATCTTGCAAGAGCTATAGGTACCTTGCCTTCATGATTAACTCCCAGTTCAGAAATTGTTTATGTTTGCAACAATTTTTGGTTAGATTATCAGTTGCTTGAGTCGTGCCTTCTGCTCCACTCCTTAAAACTTTTAACTGGGAAAGTTTCAATGCTATACTGTATTTTTCTATTAACTGCAGGTGACATGGAGTTTAAGCAGAACAAATTTTTGCCTACTGAAAAGCAAATTGTTACTGCCAATCCAGATATAAACACTGTAAGTACCCTCTCCTTTGTAAAATTTTACTCCCTTTCTCAATTTATATCTTCTTTATGGGCTTTGCTTGTATTTTTTTTTTATTTAGTAAATCATTTGTAAAAAAGAAAAGAAAAGGAGAAGGAAAAGAAGAATCTAAAACATTGCTTTATGGTTTTGAAATATTTGAAACAACTTCAGGTTTTCTCTATGCTTGTTCTAAACTCATCTTCTCTTTTTTTGCCTAGAAATTCTCCCTAGTTTTACTTCAGTTATTAATTTCTTTCATATCCCGTTCTCTTTTAGGTTGAGCTGTGTGATGATGACGATTTCATTGTGCTGGCATGCGATGGAATCTGGTATACATCTTTTACCTTTCCTTGCTAGGTTCGAGATTGAAGATTTTTTGTATGTACTATGCTAATTTTTATCTCTTGAGAGATTGGAAACACAGTAACATGCCTGATTAACAAAATGTCCATTTTGTTAATTGTACAGAATCAATTGAATGAAGCTTGCTTACTCCATTCTATAAGTTTTGAATTGATCTAGGATCTGGATGAAATTGTTCATTAGACTGCGATTAAGTTTTGAATTTTTATTAGTGTATGATAGCTGATTCCGTTCGGTGTTTTTAGGGATTGTATGTCGAGCCAGCAATTAGTGGATTTTGTGCATGAACAACTAAATTCGGTGAGTTCATGAAATAGACGCGTGATCAAGATTCAGTGACACCTAAAATATGCTTAACAGTAGAGAATGAACTCCGATTTAACATTTCAGTCCATGCAGGAAAGCAAGCTTTCTGCTGTGTGTGAGAAAGTCCTCAACAGGTGCTTGGCGCCATCAACCGCAAGCGGCGAGGGATGTGACAATATGACCATGATCATAGTGCAGTTCAAGAAACCACTCCAGCCTTCTTCTTCATCTGCTAGTGAACGATCCTCAGAATCCAGATCAGATGACACTAGTTCAAAACCAGAGGCAACTGAATCAAAGTAGCTGCTGCAACAGATCAACATGTCAGAGTTCACGGTTCTTGGTTCGTGCATTTCCTATTAGACGTTGCAAGAATCCCCCTTCCGCACCAAAATTTGGGATCAAAGATTTGTACCTGTAGATGGTTCTTAAGAAAAAAAAAAAAAGAAAGATTGAGTGAAATGATTAAAGGATTCATTTGTTTATGTTTGCTGTGTGCTTTAACTTTCTGACAGAACCACAACATTAGAACTCTGATAACGTGTACAGTTCTTTAACGAGGTATTCCAAATGCATCTAGCTTAGCAAATCTAATGTTCTGTTAATTTAATCGTTTAATTTTTAATTGATAATGCTAGCATTAATGTGGTGTTATCGAAGAGTGTTAATACATTAAGAAGGGCTATTAAGCATCAAAGTTACATAACGACAGCCTCTAATATTTTGGGGAACGGCTGTGATACATGTATATGTATTTTTATACCAAAAATTTTTTTAGTTTTACAATTTATAACAATTATTGTAAAATATTTTAATAAAAAATATTAAAATATATATAATAAATAATAAATTATATTTAAAATATGAACAAAAAATTTAATAATATATAATATACCGTACTTAATTTTTAATATTATGTTGCGGGATTACATTGTTTTTTTTTTTTTGTATATTTTAATCATGCAAATTTAGAATTACTGTTGAAAAATTTTCAAAAGAAGATGCTTATTATTGGAAGAAGAATTGTAATAAATGTGATATTATCAGACAGTGTATATGTTTTGATAAATGAGACTGTAGTATCAAAATTATCATATCTCTTAAGATTACGAGCATACAAATTTAGAAGGAAATCTTGTTACATGAGGAAAATCGTCGTGGAATTGCTTGAAATACGGAATTCTGGTAAGAACCAAAAAGAGTTGCTCTCTTTTAAATAGACATAGATTAATGCATTGGCTTTGTGCAAGCAATTGCAATAGCCAGACAGTTAAAACTTTCAAATACCACAAGGATTATGGCAACGAGGATGAAAGCTCTGTTTCTGGTTGTTGCGTTGCTCGCTTTTCTAGACGGTTTGTTTTTCATTCTATTATCTATTTTGCATGGTTGAGTTTGTGCTTGTTGCTTGCTTTTCTATACGGTTTGTTTTTCTTTCTATTATCTATTTTGGATGGTTGAGTTTGTGCTTGTTGCTTGCTGTTCGTGACGGTTTGTTTTTCATTCTAGCATGTTGCATGAGTTTATGCATGTTTAATTTAATTCTTTTATGCCATTACGGTGCATTGATTATTGGTAATTACATGTGTTAAATTCCATCTCGGCCGATACAAGTTCATTGTTATACCGGTTTAAGAATTATTGCCATCAATTTCATGCATTATACAACAAGTTTCAACTGAATTCTGCATAGATTTGATGAAAAGAATGAGGGCTCTGTTTCTGAATGTAGCCATATTCACAATGCACCATTGATGCTTGCTTTTCTAGATGGTGGGTTGTTACATTCAACTATTTCTCCTAATTTTGAATTAGTTCGGACTTCAATTTCTTGTTAGAATTTTCGGTATGATCCTGACAGAATGCCAAATCGCTATATGCAGGAACAAATGCAACCACATGTTCAAACAGCGATATTGCAATCACACAGGGTCCCGTAGGTCGCAGACCAAATGGAATCCCAATCTATGGTGTGCAGATAACAAATTTGTGCTCCGAAAAATGTGTTGTTGCCAATGTTCACCTATACTGTGGCGAGTTTACCTCTGCAAACCTCATTGACAGGAATACATTCCGGCGGATTGCTTACAATGACTGCCTTGTCAACGACGGAGGAGCATTGCTGGCTGGCCAGACCGTATCTTTTGAATACACCACAACCTTCATGTATCCTCTTTCAGTTTCCTCTTCTAGAATTAGATGCTTTAGGGACTGAATCTGGGGTTCTGCAAGTAAGGTTATTTACTTTTTATATTCATGGGTTCAATTTAAATGAATAAAGGAGGCAAGGGGATTTGCTCCTGTAACATATGACCACTAAATTATCAAATCCTGTTGTTTACAATTGAAGCTGAGATATGTAATCAGAAAACAAATGGTATAAAGATGAATGATTTATGATCAATGACAATGCCAATGGAAACTTTTTGGACAAAGATTGAATGATAAGGATCACACTACTGCAGGTGAAAATTTACAGCTTCAAAGCTGCTTCTTGATCTCGCCATGAAATTTTCTTCTTCCCAACTTTTTCCTCGGTGATCGCTTGATTCTTGCGCTTCTTCCCCACTTTCAATGGCTCCAAAACAACCTCTTCTTTCGTGTTCCTGTCCCATTCTTCATCTCCCTGCAATACAAAGTTTATATATCAATGCAAATACAGCCCACATTCACGCAGTAAACAGTTGTCTAAGTTCTTAATTCCAATTTGATTGCCAAAATCAGTTTTCAAACGAGAACTGGAGATGGGTTCTTCAGAGAAGCAGTACTGACACCGGAATCTCCATTTTTGACAAGCAATTTTCTTTCTGCAGGTGAATCTTGCCGTCCAACAAGGCCTTGCTTAGCTTCAAGTTCTTGAGATTGCATCCTCAAATGCTTATGCCTCCGTCTCAAGAAACTACATTTTGAAGACAAAAGCAATGCCAAAGGTCTAAACTTTACCAGGATTTGATATTTTGAAAACTATGAATTTAAAGCAAATACGAGGAAACAGAGATCATACCTAACTTCAGCTAAAAGAATTTCTCTCTTCTGCTTTGTTGTCTGCAACAATTTCTTCCTAGAAACAAATTCCTATACAACATTTGCATGAAACCAAATAAGAGATAACCCAAATACAGACAAACTAAAACCATTATAAGTAAGTACATAAAAATTATTAAAGGCCTAATTTTGAGGAAATCGATATCAGTAAAAATTCAAAGAAATAAATAGATCGAATGATTGAAGACTGGCCTTTTGAACCTCTAAGTAATCCTCAAGTAATCTTTGTTGTTTGAACCTAGCACTAGTTTCCTCCCCAACAAAGCGTGATTGTTTAGAATTCACGGGGAGCCTTGTCATCTTGTTAACAAAGATTGAAACTTTGAGACTACAACTTGAAAAATATGTACAAAGAGCACACTCCCGGAGAAAAACTTTTAGATATATACGAATTTTTTCCGAATTCTCCCCCAAAATTGAATCTTTTGAAAAAGAAGTATATCTACACGGCATAGAAAATCCCAATTCAGAAAAGGAAATCCGAAGTAGGATTTAGATAAAGCAAGTGAAGAGATCCATGAAAACTCTTCTCATCTGCTTCCTCAGAATTACAATTCCAATAACAAAACTTCAAGGAAACGTAAAACCCAACTCAGAGGAGATAGTGTTTGAGATTGACTTTTGAAAAAGAGAAAACAAAAGGTAAAATTTATAGCGAGGGAAGTTTCTTTGCATGTGTCATAATTTTCCTGCAATTCCTTGAATGTGAGAAACCAAAAGGGCCCCTGAAGAAAGGGGAGAGAATCGTATAGAGTGAGAACTTGAAGACGGAGAGAAAGCTGTGGTTGGAGGACAATTGAGGACATTCTATCTTTATTTTCTGTCAATGAATATGTTTTTGTTTTTCTGTTTTTCTCTTCTACAAAAATTGTGTGTCCAGCTGGGCTATTGGAAGATATGGTACATTGATAGAGATAGTGCAGAAAAGGGAGGACATAAAAGGCTACTGTGTCTTCATCATCCATTGCAGTTTTTGCCATCAAACTTCACCTTTCCTGCCTTGAAATGGTCATCTAACATTAGGCAGGCGTTTAATTACCAAAATGCCCTGTTAAGCCTTGGTGCATACTTCCATTTGGCTGTCCCCTCCTTCTTGTGATTTTTCTGTTTCATTTATAACTACAGATTTGTCCGAATTGTGAAGAATAATTAACTGTATTTATCTTTAACAATCATTGTTACATTACTTATAAAGGAACAAGGTGCAGCATATACGCTAACAGAATCATTGTGTCATATTACAAAGAAATTACAAAGCAGATAAGCCTAAATATTCACAGTTCTTCGTAACTTGAGTGCATGGACCCAGTGCTTTGGCAGGGACAAATTCTGAACAGCAATGAGTAATATAGGCAGATAACTGCAGCGCTTAAAACAGTTGCCACAAAGTTTGAAAACAAGACATTGCTATCGCCAAGCATTAGGCATCAGCTCAGCAAGGACCTAACAGCTTGATCCACGGTAATTTGATCTCGAAACTATTTACTGGACAACCTTGTGGGGGATTACCTACTTCGCTTTTGGCACAGACATCATCAGTAAGAATGCAGAACCAGTGGCCTTCCGAGTATCTCAGATCTGTCAAGTTTGATTGGGGAGCTGGGCAAATGTTCCCGGGTTGGGGCTGCAACCCCCAACCATCATCTTCTTGTAGACTCCATAAGCAGAGTCGGGTTTTCCTGATATGCTGTACCCTTTAATAAGAGCATTATATGTGAACACATTGGGTTCGAGACCCATTTGTTGCAGTTCTTCATACAATTTCCCCGCTTCCTCCACCATGCCTGCACTCCCAAGATTGAGTATCAAGGAATTGTAGGTGTAAAGATCAGGACTGATGCCTCTATTCTGCATTTCATCAAAAAGGGAGAGAGCTTCCGCTACCCTCCCTGATCTTCCAAGCCCATTAATGATAACGTTGTAAGAAATTGAATCAGGGTCGAGACCATTTTGCTGTAGTTCCTGAAAATAGAGTAGGGCATCGTCCACTCTGCCCACCATGCATAGACAATCAACAAGAACAGTATAGGACTTCAAGTCTGGTCTTATTCCCTCTTTAATCATCTGTTTAAACAGCTCACAAGCTGTTTCAACATCACCTGATTTTCCAAATCCATTGATGAGAATATTGTATATTGCACAGTTACGCTTGCATCCATAGTCTACCATCTCCTCGAAGAGCAGTTTTGCATCTTCTAGTCTTCCAGCCTTTGAAAGTCCATCTATCAGCGGGCCATACGTACATGGAGTGGGAGAGAATTCAGCACTTATGAGATGATAGTACAAGTCCATAGCTTTATTCACACTATTAGATTTCACAAGACTGGAGATAACTATATTGTGAGTTATGGTGTTAGGCTTGCATCCCCATGAAGGCATTTCGTCATAGAGTTTAAAAAGTTCATCGATTCTCCCAGACTTACCATAAGAATCAAGTAACAAATTATAGGTAGAAACATTGGGAGCACAACCACCATTCTTCATTGCCATGAAAAGATTCAACACAGTCTCAGTGGCACGGACTTGAAGAAGACCATTAATCAAATAGTTATATGTTTCTACAGCCGGCTTAACTCCCAGATTTTCTGAAAACTTCATAAATAAATCTTTAGCAGCAAGGGATTTCTTCTGCCTACACAAAACCTTAATTATGGGTAGCAAAACAGTATCGTCCAGACAAATCCTATTGAAAACCAACCTTTCAGCAAATAAAATTGCTTTGTCCGTCCCAGCTGCAGCCAAGATCCCTCCCATCAAATCTTCCCAAAAATGCCTTTCATTGCTAGTCCTGACCTGATAAATAGAACACTTGGCAATCTTGAAAGCATCCTCAATCTGCCCATCCTTTACAACACCAGGAAGAAGGGTACATAGAGTGATAAAATCAGGGTAAAGACATTTCCTCATCTGCTGGAAGAACCAGATTGCATCTTTGACTCTTTCTTCTTTCATTAAACCATAAATTATAGTGTTGTAAGTCCGAACATCAGGACTACAATTCATTGCTGTCATTTGATAAAGCATTTTCAAGGCAAGATCAACCTCTTCATTCTTGCAGAGGCAGTCCAGGAGTGTGTTGAAAGTTACTGTGTTAGGAAAACACCCAAGATCAGTCATACCCTCAAACAATTCAATAGCTTTTTGGACTTCACCCTCTTTCCCTAGTCCAGCAAGTAAAGTATTGTATGTCACAACTGTAGGAACAAGCTTCATGTCCTTCATTCTGCAAAACATTTGCCATGCCTCATCCACTCTACCAGCCTTGTAAAGTGTATCAATCAAAGAGTTAATCACAATTACATCAAGTTCACATCCATTTTCTATCATCTCAGAGAGCAACCTAACAGCTTCATCCACTTGCCCCACTTTACCATAGCACTTCATCATCATGTTATAAGTTACTGAATCTGGAGCAAGTCCACTATTCTTAAGCCCATTAAATATAGCTTTAGCTTCTCCAAGCCTACCAGCCTCAGCAAGACTATACAAAGATGCATTGCAAGCTACAATATTTGGAACAATCCCTCTAATTTTCATCTTCTCAAAGGTCTCAAGAGCTTTGCCAGGATTAGCAGACTTTCCATGATAATCAATAAAGAGGATGTATGTATAACCAGTAGGTTGGACACCAAGAGCTTCCATATTATGGAATAGCTCTAATGCCTCTTCTAACCTGTCAAACCTCAAGAGTCCACAAATCAAAGTGTTGTAAGTATGAAGATTTGGCAAGATCCCCTCCTTTCTCATAAGATCCAACATACCAAATGCTTCATCAACATTCCCAACTTTGCATAAAGCATCAACTAGGATGGTGTAAGTAACCACATCTGGGGCATAACCATCAGCTTCCATTTGACTCCAAAATTCTTTCACTACCTCTATGTCACAACAATCGCTGAATTTGTCCAACAAAGTAATGTAGGTTACTCGATCTGGTTTATGACTGCCAGCCTTCATCTTCAAGAAAATTTCCTTTGCCTGATCTAGTCTCCCAGCATAACAAAGAGCATCGATTAGAACAGTATAAGTAACAACATCAGGCCCACATCCCTCTTCATCCATTCTCTTCAAGATCCTGTATGCCTCATCAATTTTCCCAGCCCTCCCAAGGATTCTAATGCATATGGTGAAAGTGTAGACATTTGGCCTTAATCCCAATCTCTCCATGTCTTCTAGCAAATGCATAACTGTTTCAATATTCCTTCTCTTCCCTGACGCAACCATAAGTGCAGAATACGTCTTCAGGCTAGGCTTAATACCTTCTGAAACCATCCTTCTGTACACCGCCAAAGCCTCCCTACAACACCCCGACTGAAGTATCAAATGGATCAACCCATTGTACGAATACGCATTCAAAACAAACCCAGCTTCCCTCATCTTTTCCAGTGCAAATGGGGCTCGCCGAAGACCACCCTTTATGCAAAGAGCCTTAAATATCGTTATATAGGTACTCAAATCCCTATTTATGATTTGTTTTTGCATCAAATCAAACACAAACACCATGTCAGCAACCTTCCCATGAACCCTCAAAACTTCAAGCATGTAATTGCATGTTTCAGTAGTGTGAACAACGTACGGCAACTCAGCTACTGACTTAAAATAAGAAAAAGCAGAATTCAGGTCTGAAAACGACCTTAAAACCCTAAAAACTTCCTCAGAGGTTAAGCCATTTCTTGGCTTCCCCTTCCCCTTCACCACCACGACCTCCTTTGAACTTTTCACTACATACCCACAAACACCCATTCGTTTTTTCCTGTGTTTCTTCCAATTTACCCTAGAACCACATGGCAAAACCTTCAAATTCTCAACTTTTGATCCTCCAAATGAACCACTATTACGGTTTGAAGGAGATAATCTACCGTAAGTGAAAGCAAAGCTATAACTGACTTTAATACAGCAAGTACTCGAACAGTCTAGTACTAACAGAGCCATGGACAAATAATTATCAACCCAGCACTGAACGTCAGCAACGATATTTCATTTGTTGAATTGCTTGTTGCAGGTTTATTGTTTGTTGAATTGCTTCTCAGATAACGATAATCTAGAGTGGAAATTCATAAACGGGCATTCACGTACCTAAATATTAGACATTTGATGCTCTGCATTAAAGATAAGATTGGCGATGGCAAAAGGGTGTTAGATATCAAAGGTTTATCAATTTAACTGCAACTCCATCGCCACAGACTAAGCCACAGACTAACGTGTATCTGTGGCTTAAAAGTGCTTTGGGAATTTTATATTTTTGCTTAAGATATTTTTTTGTTCGTCCTCTTCACCAAAGTTTTTACCCTTTTTATTTTATTTATTTACTCATATATACACTGTACAATGTGTTAATTGATTTAATTGGTAAGAACTTGTATTGCCGTATAAAAAACACTGAGAGTGAGTAGACATAAGTCGGAGTGAGCAGATGCAGAAACCCTGTGAACTCCCAAAACCGAATTAACCTAGTCGCTGCCGCGAGCCTCTATTCGTATCCAGAAAAGACGAAGTTTTTTCTTCTTCGTCCTGTTCCCCAAAAATGAACTTCTCGCCTGTCTGTACCAAACTTTTGTCTTGGAAACACTTGGTACAGTCGGAGATTCTGAAAGCAGAGTTTCAAACAACAACAACAATGGAAGAAAGTACAAAAGAAAGCAAAGTTTTACTAGTCTCTGTTACGGATGCTGTGAAGAAAGCATTATACAATGTTGGACAAGTGAGGACTCATTTGCATGAACTCTTGTCTCTATCCGACCCCAGATGTCCTCGCTGAAATGCCGCCTCTGGAACGAGCTCAGTCGCTCTTCTCGCTGGCTAAAGCCACCACAACTCTTTATACATGTAATTTCATTGCCATTCCAACAAAATTTCTATTTTTTTGGGTAAAATTTGGTTCGTAATGGCCTTTATTTTTAATTGATTGTGTGTCTTAGTTGCAATTATGTTCTTCGTAGTGAGGTTGAGATGCAGTGGAGTTCACCCAGAAGATCATCCCGTTAAAACCGAGCTTGTACAAGTTCTAACTCTTATATAAGTCTTATTTTGGTATTTGGATAATTATGATTGTGTATCTCAGATTTTATTTTGTAGGTTGAGATATTGGTTAATGAGTGTTATACATTAGTCTGCGATTTATGAATTGAGTATAGGGGTATCTCTAGTTTTAGGCTTTTTCTTACCAATAAGAATTGCTACGTTTTGTGGTTGTGTTATTTTGGTGGTTTATTATGTGGTGATGTAAAAGTTTGAATTCTGAAACTGTTTGGTTTAAGTTTTGAAAATGATAATTTGGGTATTTTTTTCACTATGGATTTCTTATTCAGTTTTCCTTTTCATGTGTCTGATTGTTTGTATATGTAGGAGAGATTTAAGTTTGTATCAAGACAAACTTTGGCTGTTCATAGATTTAAGTAAAGGTACTTTTTTCTATCCTTTTGGTTTTATGTAGAATCTCATAATGATGACATTTTGTTCTACTATGTGCTTGGAGATGGAATTTGACTCAAATTTACAATTTTTCATAGCTTGACTAGTGATACTTTATGTTCCTATGAGAATGACTTGAGTTTGATTTTGTTTGTGAAGCACCTTCGCGGCTGTCTACCACCTTAGATTATCAGGCAGCAACCCATTTCATTGAGCATTCTTTGCCTGACCTGACACCTGGTATGTCGTTAAACACTTTCCTGTTACAACACAGCTTTCTTTCCCATTATGATTATTGCTGCTCAAAAATCATTCACCTCTTGCAGAAAAAAGGCGAAGCATGAAAGATATCAGTAGAGGAGAGAGGCCAAGGATGAAATATATAGAGACAAGTGTCCCAAAAAAGAGTAAATGCCAATCATCAGAAAAAAAGTCTATCCAAACTGCTGCCAAGGAATTTCTTGAAAAAGCATCCCGTGAGTTTCTTGATGGTACTGAAGGTGGTTTCAAGGGACCTCTGCAAGTTAATACTTCAGATGAAGATGGACAACCTATGGGCGCTGATTCCCTTTTATATCTGGGTAGAAGCTATTTCATGTTTTTGCAAATGTTAAGGATTCTTTGTGTCTTCATGTTCTTGGTTGCTATGTATTTATAGTGCTATTTTACCTTTTAATCCCTTTGAAACAGTTATGAGCATGTTTTATGGATATTCTTCATGCTATCAGTTGCTATGTATTTAAGATGCCAATTTTGTATTTTAATGCCTTAGAAAATGGTTTGTGAAAATCTTTTATGATACTAGGCGTCAGAAAGGGAATTCTCTTACACATGTTAAGAGCATATGGCGATTATGCTGAGATCTTTGAACATCATTTTGTGAATATTTTATTGAAGTGCTAATATGCTGTTAAAGAACCATACTTGGTTAAACAATAACAACTCAGAAAAATGCATTGCACCAACGCTTATAATTATAATGCAATTTTTGGTAAATGAAGGCATCATCTTGATAATTATTCGATGAGTACAGGAACCAGTGGACTTCATGTTTCTAAGTGCTGATAGACAGAAGCTACTTGATCCTGAATTTTTTCCGTTGCTATTATTGCATTAGATATAAGAAAGAAACTGGAAAGATTGTTGGACTTCGACAGATTGGTAAAAATAACTTGAGTAGCCAAATGATGCTTGTACTGATTGGTTACTGATACTTGTTGAACGTGAACAAATCTGTTCCTCGATCTGCGCAGACGATAAAAGAATTTTTGTTATTTATCAGAGTTGTGTTGGATGTGATTGAAACTCGTTGGAATCATATTGGCTTCGAGTGGATTTAATGGTGATAAAGAATTAGTTTTCATGCACTGCTAGAATCCCTCCTAGACATTCTGGATCTCTAGTTCTGTCTCATAGATGAAAATTTCAGTTATTTACTTCATTTTTATGGTGCTATTACGAATATGAGCTCAAAAGTAAAGATATTGCTTTGCAATGAAAAACGGAAACCAGATTAAAAAATAACAAATACTGAATTAATTAATTAATATATTGCTGTAAATCTCAGCCTGAATGAATAACTAAGCATAGAACATCAAAAAGAATGAAATAATAATTCATCCCCCAAAATAACTAAGCAAAATCTCCTATAATCTAACAGCTAAGCTGGCCAAGAATCCACGGATCCCAGTCCTTCTCACATTAAAACAATCCCCAAGCCAACAGACCCCCAAAAGCCACAACCAAACTGGCCTCAAAGCTTGTAGCAGAGCTCGTCGGAGCAACAGCCGGACCGTCGAACTCCCCCGGAGAAGGTGCCGGAGAAATGCCAGCGTACCTGTTCCCCCTTGCGGACAGAACAACAACAATCAACTTCTGACCTTTCTCGCAGTTTCCTTTGACTCCACTGATGAAATAGAACGGCCCAGATTTGTCCAGCTCCACCTTGGTGTTTCCATCCTTGAATTCTGCAACTGGGTTTGTCGTGTTGCAACTAAGATAACCTTCTTTTGTCACTTGCAGCACTGAATCTTTCGCAGCATCGTATTTCCACACTAAAACAGAGACAAAGATCAATGTTAGAGACAACGAATTATCCGACACAAGCAGAGAAGGATTCGTCTTCATAGTGAAGTAAGGTGATTTTTACCGAGCGAATCTCCAATTTGGAATCGGTTTTTCTCAGCCCATTGATTAAGGGAATCGGCTTGCGAAGAAGGGATTTTCCAAGCATCTGACTTGCCACCAACCAGGAGCTCTTTTGCTTGACAGAAGCTGAAGAGAACGAAAGTGAGCACCAAAGAAGAAGAAAGAGTCCTAAAAGAGCCGGCCATTGAAGCTGACAGAAGAAGCTAGAATTAGTAATTCTTGTACTGAGATTTTCGGAGAGATGAATACAGAGAGCGAGAGAAGTGATAGCTGACTGAAAACTGACCAGATTGCGTTGTATTTATAGAAGAGAAGGAAAAGTAAAGAAAAACTAGCCGTTACAACAGATGTTAGGGCGGGCCACCGGGCACCCTGGGTCTTGTGCGTTACCAAGGTAACGGCACATTATCTCAAAAGAGGTTGTAAAGGACCATAAAACGGTCAAATGGAAGGAAGTTTTCTGAATTTAATATATGATGTTAATTTCTTTATTTATTTATTGGATTCGACTAATAACCAGATTTTTGTCTCATCCAAAGCAAACCTACCAGAAAATAATCATAATAATTCATGCAGTGATTATTGGTTAATATCATGTCCAAGCAAATACTATGACACTTTCCTTCTTACAACAACATGCAATTGTTACGTGTTTGGTAACTGAAACTTCAGTGGTCCACTATTCCCAAACTTCGAAGAGTAAACAAGAAATGGCAGGAGACGAAGACCGGAGAAAAAATACGGACACCCAAAAGATGAGTCCGGAAGAGACGAGGAAAGCAGGTGTGGAGGGATCGGACACAACCACGGAGGAGTCTTGCACCAAAGGCGTAATCTACCCCTCTGCACTGCCAATTTGACTATCATGATTGATAACCAAGTGATAAATCAATCTCGTTTTGTAATTTCTCGGTTGTATAATCCATAGATTGTATTTGTAAAAGAACTTGTAGTGAGTCGTCTACTGAAGCTTTCCTGTGAAATTGATTTGAATCCAATCCTCAACATCATGCTCATTCTCCAAAGGGACGGTCAGAGATGAAATAGGAGGAAATGCAGCGGGAGTCAGGATTACCGCAAATTCGGGGAAATCTGCCCGAAACAACGGGTTAGGGATCGGGTTGGGATCTCAATCTCCGAAAATGCCAGATAATATGCATTGCTCTTAACTAGAAATACATGGTCATGCAAAAATTCTTTAGTAATTCCCAAGAGCTAGAAGTAACAATAGCCACAATTTATGATTCACAGTGAAAATCAACTGAATAAAAAAGAATATAAAATTAAGTATCAAAAACTCTCCGATGACCTATAATAGAAATGTGTTCGACAAAAATAAGAATAAGGTGTAAAAAACAGAATTAAGAATCTCGTCTCCGTACAAAAATGAGCATGAAAGTTTACATGTGAAAGGATATCGTACTCTTGAATCTTACACTGAGATGATGAAACTAGCCCGTTTCTCCCATTTCATCAATTAATCAATCTTCACAGATGAGTAGATCAGCCTCGTGAACCAAAAGCAAGCATAAAATCCGATGGTACCAGTTAGCACAAAAAATGCATATGAAGCAATCAGCATGTAACCAAAGTACAGGGCACCGGAAACCAGCTTGGTGATTTCGAGCTTTGTGAAGAAGTAGAATGTGGCGTAAAGGAAGAGGTACAGAGCGGAAGAGCCGGATGTAAGGTATGATCTCCACCACCATTGGTAGTCCTCACTGCACAACTGGAAGTAGCATAGAACAATGGTTATTTCGGCACAAGTGACAAGGAGAATAATGAAGACCAAGAAGAGGAAACCGAAAATGTAGTAGAACTGATTCAGCCAAATTGAGGTGAGGATGAAGAAGAGTTCGATGAAAACAGCTCCAAATGGAAGTATTCCTCCGATCAGAATTGAGAAGATTGGGTTCATATACCATGCCTGCTCTGGGATTTGCCTAGGGATTTTGTTTGTCTTTACTGGATCCTCTATTGCTGGCTTCTTGAACCCAACAAAGCTACCCACATACACAAGTGGAACTGAAATTCCAAACCACAAGACAATTAAAGCAAACATTGTACCAAATGGCACAGCTCCGGACGATTTCTGGCCCCAAATTAGAGCATTCAAGACGAAGAAAATGGAAGAGACAATTCCCGGGAACATGACAGCAGTTCTGAAAGCAGTTCTCTTCCACTCTGCTCCTTTAAACATTTTGTATAGACGAGCAGAGGCATAACCAGCAAAAAGGCCCATGAAGACCCAAAGAAGGAGCATAGCTGTCATAAGACCACCTCGATTTGAAGGGGAGAGGAAGCCAAGAATGGCAAAGATCATTGTAACAAGAACCATTCCAAAGAACTGGACACCTGTTCCAACATAGATACACAGTAGATCTGAATTACTAGGAGGCCTGAAAACATCCCCATGGACAAGTTTCCATCCAGTCTCTTCTTGAGCTTCTTCCTGCGTTTCAAGTTCATTGTACTTTGATATATCGCGATAAAGTGTCCGCAGCATGATCATTGCCACCATGCCTGACAGGAAGAGAACTATCATCAAGGAATTGACAATGGAGAACCAGTGTATTTGATCATCACTCATTAGAAGGTATGAATCCCATCTAGAAGCCCACTTCACATCACTCTCCTGCAAGGATGAGACGAGGACAATAAAATAATGAGAAATACTGAATCTCGATTGCGAAGAGTACTCCACCACACTTTGCCAGTAGCATTTCAGCTTCACTGGAAAGAGTTCTGCTGGTATGGTCCATATTAACTACAAACTCAAACAACCTAACCCATGCTGACGCCCATAAACCTCTAATTGATGATGCTTGTGACACAGGAAAAAAAAATCAAACATAATAAGTTACTTTTTAATGAGAAGGAACATACCTGGAACTCCACATCATATGTGAATATGATTTCTTTGTTCTCCGCAACTTCTTGAGGAGAGTTGGAATTAACCACTGTGTGTTTTGCATGAGGGTCACAGGTTGTTAAACGAGTTTTCTGATTCCAATTTCCTTCATATTCATGTTTAACACTGTGTATTTGTGGAAAGACATTAATAATACTAAACATCCTATCACTATAAGTACAATTGGCAGCAAATAAGCAACCATTTTACAGAAATCCAAAAGTAACTGACCTGAATGGTTTAACTTCAAATCCCACAATTCTTGCATAGTCAGTTTGTATATCTTTATGATACTTGACAGTAAATGCCAAATGGTTGTGGATAAAATATTTTTCATCCTTGGTCTGTTTGAATCATACAAAAATAAGCAAGAGCGAAAACTAGGAAATTCAAATCAATGGAGCTCTAAAGCTGATAAATAATGGATATACCCCGCTATATTGGCCCTTGAGCCCAACATGAAAGCCAAGCTGATAAACAGTTGGAGATTCCTGATCTAACCTTCTTATGGGAACAACCAGAGGGAGATTATCAAGGATCCTGTAATTTGGATGGCAGATTAATAAGAAATGAAACTGAGAAACCATTCTCATGGAAATTATAAGCTATATTCAAATGGCAGAGTAAATCTGTCCCCTACATGTTGACACGATATTCATCATCAATCTTCTCCTTAAAGGCCTTTGCAGTTTTGGCATCAGGAGTAAGCCGACAAAGAATATTACACATTTGTGGTTCCCTCATCTTAAACTGCAAGAATTCAAATAGGCAAAATGTCAATAACCCTAAAATAACCGCACCAGCTAGATTAAGAAAGCGTAAGCAGAAACTGACCACATAAGGGGAGTTTTCAATGCGATCACCACGAAGTACTTCCCCAAGATTCTCTGCACTATCTACTATTTTCTTTGGTTGACAGTATGGAAGGGAATAATACGAGTAAGGAAGCTGTGTCTTAGTAGAGGTCAATTTGTTCACTTTCACATATAATTCATCTCCCTGCAACCAAAAAAAANGTAGAGGTCAATTTGTTCACTTTCACATATAATTCATCTCCCTGCAACCAAAAAAAAAAAAAAATTAAATCACAAGATTTCTCAAGGAATTCTAACAGACAGTTTGAAAAATAGCAAGACTGCAAAGAAGTCTCGGCCAAAGTCTAAACCCAAAAAAAAAAAGACAAAATACCAACATGCTGACTCATATTTTTCACTTCAACTTGTCATCAAGCATAATTACCAGACTGCTGCATCAAGTTTCAGCTATTCAGTAATTTTTTTTCAGAAGAGACAATATTGTGAAAGGACTCACAGCTCACTAAAAGTAAAAGAACTACATTGCAGCAGATAACACCAACACAGTGCAAAAATGTTATCAGTTATACACAGTAGCTGCTGGCTTTCGTTAGTTACAAACAGCTTTGTTACATTTACTAGTGACAATGCCCATCCAAATAACAAAAAATGTAAATTGCCCAAACATATAAAAGAATCATCTGAATCTAAACTGTATACAACTGATTAAAATCAAAGTCAATTACATTTGACAAACCACCAATCAGTTTCTCCAATAGCTCAATCAATCAAATATCATTAAATCTTGATACATCTACGCATCCTGAGCTGAGACATTATCAAATCCAACAATATCCTCAAACATTGAACCGTAATCCTCTCATTAACAGCATAACTTCTATTCACCGACATTTGTAAGCTTAACTAACAACGAATCCATTTTCACAAAATGCAGTCACAGATTTTAATCATCGCAGCTTCTTATTTCATACAAATGGATAACATTAAAATCAAATTCAAATTGCATTTAACATAGATCCGAAACTCCGATGCCGACAAGCAAATTAATTCGCATCATACAAGCACACGCGCAAACACACATACATGAATACATGCATGTAGATATACATATACAGAGAGATGAAATGAGAGATAACCTTCTGGAAGTCTTGAGGAGCGACACCGGGGAGGTAGAAGCAGTGGGAGCCATGGATCAGAAGAAGAAGAAAAGGGACGATTGTCGCGGATCTCGTTCGCGATTTCATGGTGCCTTCGGAGAAGAAACTCCCCGTAAAAAGAGAGAGAAATTTTTAGATCTAGAGTTTTGAGGGGGTTGTTTGTTTGTTTGTTTATTTTGTGATTTTAAGGAGGAAGGGGAGAAGAGAAACGAAGCCGGGCACCCCTACTCGAGGATCTCCGTTATTCTTCTGTTTGATTTGGCACGGTAACTACTTGTGATTCGCTCTGATCTTGCCACGTGTGCATGTGTGGGCCCGTCACATAGATCGTCGGTGAATTCATATGACGCTAATATAATTATCAAATTAAATTGAAATATTAATATTAAAATAAATTAATATGATTTTATTCTGTTGGGCCGATTTCGTGGCAGAATTGGGCCAGTTAAGACCGGACCATATTTGACACCTTTTATATCTTTAAATACACACTCTATTGTTTCTATATACACCCATGTCTTGCAATGAATGGATTCTGCCTCATTTCGGGAAGGGCTCTAATCAGGACACAACTGGGCTTCTTTTAGAAAGTCTGTTCAGGCCCATAAACCTAGCAGCACATAGATAGCTGCTCTTTGTAGCAAATCTGTCAGCGTCTGACAATTTCATATTCCAAGTTGCAAGGCCGTGTCGATGTCGTCTTCTTCTTTCTTTGATATCTCCCTTTTCTGGCCTTCATATTTCTCTTCTTTATTGTCACTTTGTGAAAAAAGAAACCGTGTTCTGCTGCACGAGTTGACAGTGTGAAAGGATCAACTCCATCAGCTGCTTAGTTGCTGTCAAGATTGAGGCTGGACATGGCTGCGTTGTCTTCTGCATTTTGTTTGAATGTTCATGGTCATATACGGTATGGAATGTGCACAAATGTCCATGCCCACCCATGCAAGAGTGATATTAGGAGTATGTCGTGACTCTTTACTGTTAGGAAGACAGAAGTGATGCTTAAGATAAACTATTTGATATACAGGCTTAAATTATAAGATCTAATGGATAATTCATCAAGAGTTTTGTAGTTTCAATAATGAGGCATGAACATGCACGTCATTTAGTATGCATACAGTTGGAACACTTGGCAAGAAACCCTTACTAAAAATGATTCAACATTATGCTTTCTAGGGCAAACACAAAGTTATGCCTCCGTTGATTCTATTTCTACACTATGGAATTGCTTTCTACACTGATAATTATACGTTTTAGTATGTTCTACCCATAAAATCACATCATTCTTTGTCGTGATCTTGAGGGAAGAGAATATAGAGGCAAGAGGGTAAGTAGTTAGTCCAATCATGTCTGGCTTTAAGAGCATAAAACCTGGAGATATGGGAGAGCCCAAACAACACCAATCACTAAATTGTGGAACTTATTCTAAGGTAAGGTTGGGCATAAAGGGAGCCATATGGTCCCCCCACAATAGGCCATTGCTGAGAAAAAGTCCATCACACTATCATAATTATGCAAATTTGGGACCCTCCGCCTACCTATCATCATTTATTTTTGATGGCTTACGCTCACGGCTATAGTTTTATCGCCAAAGCCCACACTTTAAAATCATTTGACAAAAGATGTGGCTTCTACAGTACCATCTATCGTGCACAAATAAACAAACAGGTTATGTGCATAGTTTTAATAATGAGTTTGCGTACTATATTTATATGAGGTGTGATGGGTAAAGCAATATTGTTAAGTGTCCTTAAAAAGTCAGTTCAAGATTCCATCTGGGTCTGAAAAATGATTAAAAAAAAAACATAAATTTTGGGAGTGTTAAGTAAATGTTCAACTTACACCTGCATATTTTGGGTGAGTAAAGGCAGAGAAAGTAGTTGAATGGAACAATTATGAGGCAGCTGCAAAGGATGATGAACTTGGTGGTTGAAAGTGGCATTGGTCTAAAGTTATTAATCTGCCAACTAAGATCGTTAAATGTACATGTACAGTCTAGGTCCCCTTTTCCCTCCCCACATTTTTGTAGTAGCTTTGTGACCATGAAAACCTCACATACGTGAACTCTGCTAGCCAAGGAATATTGTTTTTGCAAAATTTTTACAGTTTCAGCTCTTGTATCACACATCGAACGCTTTTCATCTATTATATGCTACTGAAGACGGATATTTTTTTTCTTGGTGGTCCAAAACTGGGTGTCAGATTCTGTAATCTATATATGGGGATGGATATTGGTGTTAATCAGAAATCCATGCACATGATGTCACAACTTGGTGATCAGGGAAAAAGGGTGGACCCAAATGAAGAAAAGAAAATGACCATAAGAAGATGGCATCAATCTCTTTCATAGTTAAGGACCTAAATGCGACTGTTTCTAAATCCATTTTTTTTTTGTCCCATTTCAGAGAAAATTTCAGGGCCATCGTAGATTGAAAATGCTTTTCGCAGAATAACTCATTTTTGTTCAATCATATGCTTAAACTGTAGATCAAACAGTCCTTTTATTATTTATCTTTGATGGGTTTGCATTATATTCTTGGGGATCTACATGACTCAGATCTTACATGTACAATATGCATTATTATTTGTGGGATTGAAGAACAATGGTTAAGCAACGAGTATCATAATGTCAGATAACATGGCCAAAAAAATACATTTTTGATTTTGCCATTGCCTGACATGACTACTGCATCACCAAATAATTATAGATCTGATTCTGTTTCCAGACAGAAAACAAGGGAAACTTGTGTATATTTGATGGCTTTTAGCCTAGCTTGACATTTCATTAGCAAAGAATATTGAAATGGATCCATACCCATGAATGGATTTACATTCCTTTTGGCTTCACCAAACAGCAACTGTGTTGATGAGAAGTGGCTTTTCTGATAGCTAGAAATGGGCAAGAAGTGGCTATCATTAACTTTCATACAAGCTCAAATCTCTAATGATACATTTGTGGCTCTGGTCCAGGAGTAGCGTACATGTGAATCTCAGAGGTAAAACCGCATGCCAAAAACTACCCATGAACTTCTAGCCTTCTTTGTACTTTATTCTTCTTCTTCTTCTAATATTCATTTTTTTACCTCTACGTATAGACAATAGTAGTTCCCTTGTATTTTCTGGGGACTGGATCCAATCCCACATCTTCACGTATCATTAACGCTTGCTAATTAATTGCATTTAATTAACATGTAATTATCAAAATGAACAAAGGTAGCAGTATTATTATTGAATTAAGTTTTAAATGAATCCTATATAGCGAACTAATATTTGTGTCCCCTAATTTTTTTTATTATTTCTCAAAGGGGATATGATTTGTCCATTGTAACAAATGGGTGCCTACTTATCTACTGAAATGGCTCAGATACTCTTTAACATTAAGGTACAAACTCTTTATTGCGGTGATGTCAAAGTTCAATATTGAAGGGTACTTTGATCATTTTAAAGGGAATTGGGGATCTATTTGTCATATAAATAGACAACCAGTGTCATTATTTAAGAAATTAAATAACTCTGGAGAACCGAATGTTATTTCCCCACATAAGAATTGTCTGTTACACCTCATTCACACGTGGTGTTCAATGATAGGCTAATCTTTTACAATACTATTATGCACCCTGACCACCTGAAAACTTCCCACCTCATATGATGGCGGTAAAAAGTCAAAAGACAATCAACGCGTCAAACGGGAATCAAATAAAACAATTAAAGAGGAAACCAAACCAAACCAAACCAGACAAAAACAAACGAAACGAAATGGGGGCAACGGTCGCGATTTGTTATAAAAAAAAGGGCAAAACGGGAAATATAAAAAGCCGGCGTGCTTTAACGGCATAAAAAGCAGCGTCTAAAAAAGTCCTCCGAGCCACCCTGTAACACAGTTTCTCCCCCCTACTGCTACTCCCTGTACACACACAAATTTAAACATAATTTTCACATTGTCATTCACAAATTAGAAATCAGAACCAAAAACACTTTGTTCTGTTTTTGAATGGGTTGTTTTTGCTGCCAGAATTAAAAGCCAGTGGGCTTGGGGAAGGAAGATGAAGAGCGAGCCAACTGTGTCAGCATCATTCATTGATCACGTAGATTTTTTGAGATTTGCGTCTAGGAAAGAGAAATAGAAGATCTTCAGCAGATCAGGTTGATTTAAAGCAAAGGCGGCGAGAATTTATGATTTGATGTAAGAGATATACAGAGAGAAAGAGAAACACGGAGAGCGAGAGAGAGGGACGAGTCATTAACTTCTTTTTTTAACTCCATTTTTTTGGGCCTCCGTTCTCTATCTTTGACGTTGACGTTGTATTTTTTACTTGTGAATTCGTTTTCTGGTTTGTGTTGTAAATTTCGTTGTATTTGTCTCTGGATAAATTTAATTGGGGTGCTGTGGATTTGGTTTGGCGACATCAATGCCATCATAAAGGCTCGATGGGAACAGCGATGGATTTGAGGAGTTCCCATAAGGCAGAGGTTGTCCAATGAAATTGTGGTCTGTATGATAATGTGTTTTAAGACACTGAGAGATAAAAAAGGGGGAGGAATTCTTTTGATAAAAGCGCCATTTTTGGTCTCGGTTTCTGGTTTCTTCATCTGGGTTCGTCTCCGTTTGCTGATTCACAGGGGGAGACAAGTCTCAGAATCCACCAACAAGTAAGAGAGAGAAGTTGTACATTGATGGGTGGTTTCTTCAGAAAATTCAGTGCCATTGTTTGTCAAATTTCCTGAAGTTTCTTCGTTGTTGGTTTTCGTTCTTTGTTTTTAAAGGCTAATTTGGTGACATAAAAATGAAGTTTATGAAGCTGGGTTCGAAGCCTGATGCGTTTCAAGCTGACGGCAAATGCATCAGGTAAGAAACTTTACAGTTTTATTTCCTCATTTTACTCTTTTCTGTTCTTGTGATTTCGCTTCTGTCTTTGCTATGGATGCATGTGTTCTTTTTTACTTCCGTGATATTTGGGAAATTTATTTAGTCTTGTATTTCTGTATACGACGATGTTGTATTGTTCAATGGTGATTTAACACTTCGATGATGGAAAACCAACAGATTAACCATACCCTTTTGAAAAGAAGTGGTCTTTACGAAATAAAATAGTTTGTTCATATTCCTATTGCTAGGTAAAAATTTAACCACATGGTCGTATCTGGAAGTATCATTATTATTATAGTTTTTGTTATGATGGGTGAGAGAAAGAGAAGTAGAAAAAGGAAGGTATCTGAGGGGGTGGTCCAGCTGTTAAGCTGTCCTCTTTTTGAAGAGTTTAGTGGTCCGAATTGTGCTAAAGGCATAAAGGGATCGGAGGAATTTAATCATCAGTCGGAGTTTCTACTTTAAACAATGGTATTTGTTCCGCCTACTGTTAACATTTTTTTTCTATTGCCTCAGACTTTGCGAATCTGAGCATGATTTAGTGAATAGTTGGCATGTGGGTGGATGGTATATATTCACCTTGTATTTCAACTGCAGAAGATGGTTGGCTGTACATGGTTTAATTTGATGTTGGATTTGTTGGTTTAGAAGCATGTGATTTTTTTTTCCCAGGTTGTTCAGTGTAATTGATTTGGGTAAATTGCACTGAGATGAGTTTTGTTAAGAATACCAATAATTTAAATACTATTCTGAGAATATATAATTCCAACAGGACATAGGTAAAGTTTGTATTTATAGGTTTACAAGGCATCAAAATGCTAAGGGAGGAGATTACTGATCTTTGCTTCAGTGTATGAGAAAGCCACGATGCTCTATTTGATTTGACCTCTGATTTTTTTTGCAGTCCAAAAAGGGCCAGAACTCTAGCATTACCCAGGGGATGGTAACTCAACTAAATTTTTGACTAAAACATGTTGCGACTAATTAACTAATTAATGGATTAGTATGATCACCGAATACCTGACCTGATGCAAGACTGAACTTCCAACATTTGGAGTGTGCTGGTTATGAGTTGATTCAGATGTCTTGAAGGATGTTCTATTTTGCATATTTTGTTTATTCTCAGCTTTTAAAGATACAAATTCTGTTGAATTGGCAATGAATGGTGTAGTCTTGTCTTTTCATTGGATTACAACATGCACCTAGACTGTGAGCTGAACCAGGGATTTGTACTTGATCAATGTGCCTTTAAGATGGCAAACATATAGCTGCTCTTTTTGTAGCTACAGTTATAAGAACTTCAAATTCAGGTGGTTGTAGGGTTCTTAAGGTGTTATTAGTATCTCACTTTGGTTGAGATAGTATTTATGCGATTCTCAGTTTTTGCATTTCACTGTGTGCTTAGCTTGATGTAATTGCTTATGCAGGTATGTGACATCCGAATTGGTAACAGATGTCATCATAAATGTTGGTGAAGTGAAGTTCTATCTGCACAAGGTATATTCTTCTTGCTATTTATTAAACTTCTGGTAGATGTTTGATGGAAAATTTTTATTCTACAATTAGACCCCACAGTTTGGTCTGTCCTTGTTCGAAAAGCTGTTACTTTATTTTTTTAAACCTTTGCAGTTTCCACTCTTGTCTAAGAGCAATCGGTTGCATAAACTAGTGCTGAAAGCCAACGAGGACAATTATGAAGAAATTAATATACTTGATTTTCCTGGTGGACCAAAAGCCTTTGAGATTTGTGTGAAATTCTGCTATGGAATGACTGTCACACTCAATGCTTACAATGTTGTGGCTGCTCGTTGCGCAGCAGAGTACCTCGAGATGACTGAGGATGTAGATCGAGGAAACTTAGTTTTTAAACTTGAGGTGTTTCTCACTTCCAGTATTTTCCGCAGCTGGAAAGATTCCATTATTGTTCTCCAAACCACCAAATCTCTTCTTCCATGGTCTGAAGATCTGAAGATTGTAGGGAGATGTATAGATTCCATTGCATCAAAAACCTCCATGGATCCTGCAAATGTGACATGGTCCTACACATATAACAGGAAGTTATCAGCACCTGATAGAATAATTGAGGATGGTGTCAAATTTGCTGAGAGAATTGAATCTGTTCCAAAGGATTGGTGGGTTGAAGACATATGTGAGCTGGAGATTGATCTCTACAAGCGAGTCATGATTACAGTGAAATCAAAGGGAAGAATGGATGGTGCAGTGATTGGGGAGGCACTGAAAACCTATGCTGTTAGATGGTTGCCAGATTCTATTGAAGCTTTGCTTTCCGATGTTCAAACCCAGAGGAATAAGCTTCTGGTAGAAACAATTGTTTGCTTATTGCCTTCAGATAAAGGTGTCAGTTGTTCATGTAGTTTTTTGCTGAAACTGTTGAGGGTTTCCATTTTGGTTGGTGTGGATGATTCAGTAAGGGAAGATCTGGTGAAGAGGATTGGTTTGAAGTTGCACGAGGCTTCTGTTAAGGATTTATTAATCCCGGCACGTTCTCCTCAGATCACTTCTTATGATTTTGAGTTGGTGCAATGTATTGTGAACGAGTACATGATGCACAAAAAGTCTAGTTGGGCTGTGGGTGATGTTGACGGGAATGAGAAGGGAACTTATAATTTTGTTTTAGGACGTGGATCCTTGTTGGCAGTTGGTAAAATAGTTGATGGGTATCTAGCGGAAATCGCACACGACCCAAACTTTACTCTTGACAGTTTCATTGACTTGGCACAGTCAATTCCAGAGTCATCAAGACCAATTCATGATGGACTATACAAAGCTGTTGACATCTACTTAAAGGTAATTTTTCTGTTCCTGGAGCATCAATTTCGTTCAGCTCATTAGTTTTAGTTCAACTAACGCACATTTTATTTGTATCAAATTGCCTGAATTTGTAATAAACATGCAGATATAATGAGTTAGAAAAGAAATTTTTACAGTTTGTTTCTCCCTTGTAAATGAGAACTGGAACACTGAATATGTACGGTTTCAACTTCTATGTGAAAATGTTTCTCGTACAAGGTACTGATAGGTTACCATGTCTTCAGGAACACCCAGGCTTGACAAAAGCTGAAAGAAAGAAGATCTGTAGGTTGATGGATGTCCGGAAACTGACAATGGATGCGTCTATGCATGCCGGGCAGAATGAACGGCTTCCCCTCCGGGTTGTGGTGCAAGTACTCTTTTTTGAGCAGGTTAGAGCAGCTACTGGTGTTCATACCCTTGGCAACAGTCATCGTGATGCTTTGCATTCTACAACAAACACAGATGAAGAATGGGAGAAGACAGCGGCAGAGGCAGAAGATGATCACAAATCCCTTGAGAAACAAACGAGTCAAATGAAGATAAAAGATGAAGAATTCCGAAAAAATGGAAAATTAACCAAGAAGAACAGCAAAAACAGCAAAAGTGGTCTGCAGTTGTTGCCATCTCGATCAAGGAGAATATTTGATAAGTTGTGGATTTTGGGTAAAGGGCACGGAGAGAGGAGCTCCGAGACGTCTGGAAGTTCTCAAAGCCCGACTTCATTGGCTCCTGGCGATATTAAATCATCTGGTTCATCTTCAAGACACAGGAGGCACTCTATATCTTAAGAGGAGAAGGATTTTGAGGTTGATATTAATTGATGAACAGATTAGAAGGATTCAAAAAGAACTAATGTAGAAAGTGGTAGGATTTTGTTTTTTAGTTGATCATGGTTCATGGGTTTATCTGCAGAAATTTGTAGCCAGTTTCTTATTGAGTGCCTTCTCTTTTCTAACGTCTGTCAATTCCAATTGTAAGATTTATCTATTTTATAATCATCAGTAGTTCTCCAAAGCAGATGTATTCATCTCATACATATTCATTTCATTCCCTACAAGGATCAAAAACTTATGCTGCATGTGTTATTCAACAGGAGCCCCGTCTTCTTGTACCGTTTGGCTGGTGATCATTAGTAGATTGACTAAAACGGATAACGTTTTCCCCTAAAATGAATAAATAGGATGTAATTTGTGAAAAGATTTGACCTTTAATTGTCTGACATCTTGGTAAAAGCAGAGAATTTTGAACTGTAGTAATTGAAGCGAATCGGCATGTGAACTTGTAATCATGGCACAATCATGTGACCGGCAGCAAATTTAACAATCAACTTGTTATTTAAGTATCCAGTTTTCAGATTCCGTTTGACTTTCCATCTTTTACCCATTCGGTTCTCCAACGCCACTACAGGGCATCACTCGCAGATAAATACAGAGAGTTCGGCAAAGAGAGATTACAAATTCATGTCATAGAAAGAAAGTAAAAGAGACAAACATGAAAGGCAAATACGGAATCAACTTACCAGTTGTACTTTTTATCTTCTTCAGTCTCTCTCAGACAGCTATCATTTCATCGTCGTCATCGTCAAGATCATGCAAAGCGTGGCTTGTCCAATCAATCCCCACCGACATGCGTCACCTCCGCCGCGTCTCCGGCGTCCTTTCTACTGGTAATCATAATGAAATTCTTTTCCTTTTTTGTTTTCTGCAATCGTTTTAGAATGCTGTTACTGGATTCTGATTGTATGTTTAATAGGGAATGTGTTAAAATGGTTGGCTGGTAATTCTACAAAGAGACTAGACTTAATAGCTCAGTATTGGGAACTAATTGCACATCCAAATGATCCTCGTTCTGGGGATTATGGTTACTCTGAGGAAGACATGCAGAAATTTGGTGCACAAGAAGGTTTTGATGTGTATAATTCTCTTGAGAATGCTGCTGACCGCAACGTTAGTATCAGGCATGTATAGACAATTTTTCCGTGCTGTATTTTACAAGTAATAGATTTCGTAATGGGTAATTCGTATCTTCTGAAAGTTGTCCATTTTCTGTTCCTCGTGAATTTTAATTTCTTTTCAGGCTACTACAGCACTCAGGGGTATATCCTGATTTCACCACTGAACCTTCGAACCTTGCGTCGGGTAGACCAAATGTGGAAAATGTGACTCTATTACTTGGTGATTGGTGGGGTTCGGGCATTGTCCATGCCAAAGTTTGGATTTCAGATCGTCGTGATGTATATATTGGGTCTGCTAATAATGATTGGAAATCGCTAACTCAGGTACTTTCGCGTGCTATACATTATGTTGTTACATCATCAGGAAGTAGTGTGGTATGTGTCCTAATTATCAAATGGTTACAGGTGAAGGAAGTTGGAATTTATCTCGTTGGTTGTCCAAACATAGCGAAAAAGGTTGAGACTTACTTTGAGAACCTCTGGAAACTTTCATCTCTTAATTCTTCGGCTTACACAAGAACTGTATCAGACCAACAATGGCAGACTAATAGAACGGTCCCCTGCTGGTCCCATTTTCTCAATTCTGAGGTTAGGTGTAGGTATGTCGGCAAGTTTATTTTGTATACCTGTTAATCTTTAGCTCTTGGCAGAAAAATTTTGATATTTGAAGAACCTGCAATTTGATTTAACTTTTCTTATCCGTAAGTGTTATCCATCCCGCATACTTAGGAAAATATACTCAAGTTTTGATGCAACTCATATGCATAATTTCTATGGGTACATGCGTAGTAACATCAACAAGTGTTTTTTGGAATTTCTTGAAAATTTTAAAACTTGGAGCGGCGACATTTGCAGATTTTGTGAATGTTTCTTCTAATGGCATTTGGTGAAACATGTTGACTAATCAGCTGCTTAAACACGGCTCTGTGATTCTGTAGTAGTTTAGTATCCTCATGCACAATAACTGGTTTGGGCAGAGCTTATTTATAATGGATATGCA
Organism: Swietenia macrophylla; assembly: GCA_032401905.1. Classification (NCBI taxonomy): domain Eukaryota; kingdom Viridiplantae; phylum Streptophyta; class Magnoliopsida; order Sapindales; family Meliaceae; genus Swietenia; species Swietenia macrophylla. Next base: position 8,844,111 of record CP135562.1, on the reverse strand, counting down.
TTACAAGAAGTGGTTCGTTTAAACAAAACCAATTTCACTGGAGTTTGATATGATTGTAATTAGCCGGAAAAAGAAAAGGATAGCCAATTAACCCACTTAATGGCACGCAAATGAAGCATAACTGGGAAAAAAATCTTCTAGCATTTTGTTGATTCAGTTAAAAATGATTTTCTTGCAGATCACCTCTTCCACGATCTGTTGAGGTTCCTCATGTGGTAGGCTACCCTATACTGTCAGACCCTTATATGTTTAAAATGACAATCCAGACTCCCGGATGGAATTATTCAAATTTGCAGCCTCACTCTAGCTACCTCTCATTTGCTCCACCAGAGGTAATTGAATAATTATTCCTGTTAGTATGCTTGCTTGTGCACACACAACAAACACAAAAAAAATCCACGCATGCAGTTTTTTCTGATTTTACTGCAAAATCCAAGGCATAATTTAGAAACCAGATGTACATTTGGTAGGCTTTGTGAGCAAGCACAGCATTTAGAATGGCTGTAAATCATGTCATATGTATGCTTAGGAAGCTCATTTTACATCCCAAATGAAAATGAAAGAAAAAATAGAAAGAACATAAAAGAAAAATTATGTCACTCAAGTTCATGAAAAGTACTAAGAGAACGATTTTTTTTTTTCAAGCAATTTCTTTATCTCCTGGCTAACTGATATATGAAAAACCACGGGATGTGATGTACTAATATTTACTTCTTTATGATCTATCCTTTACCCATTTTGATTTGTTGCAATTTCTTGTTTGCAGCTATCATTTGGCAGGTATATGGCTGATGAACAAGCTTGGGTGGATACAATTAAATCTGTAGGAACTGGGGCAACGCTTAGGATTAGTACTATGGATTGGCTTGGTCAATCCCAATATAAGAAGCAAACTGTTTACTGGTCAACCCTTTCCTCTGAAATATCAAAGGTAACTTCTGATATCTGAAATCATTGATTTTAAAATTTCCTGTTAGAAATTTTAATTCTAACGATGTTCATGAAATAATAGGTAGTCTTCTCCAAGCATGCAAAAGTGAAGATTCTGGTAGCATATTGGGCACATTTTATCAACAACACAGATCAGTATCTGAAATCTCTTCTTTATTCCAATGTCCTTTGCTCTTCTTCTTCGAAATACAACAAATGTGCCGGCAAAGTTGAGATTAAATACTACATAGTTCCAGGATACAACTTAACTGGACCTGCCATCAAGAAAGGAAACCATACTGGAAATATTTATCCAGGCTTTACCAGAGTCAATCATGGGAAATATGCAGTCAGCAATGCACGAGCTCATATTGGAACCAGCAATCTTGTATGGGATTACTTCTATACAACAGCAGGTGTAAGCTTTGGGACATACAATCCTGCCATTGTTTCACAGCTTCAAGATATCTTCGACGCTGACTGGAACTCGCCGTATGCTGTTCCACTTGAAGAGTTGGGGGAAGCTTATGCTCATTCAAGCGCCTGAATAGTTGATATTGTCGGATTTGTCAAAGTTCAAAATCAGTGAAAGCAATATGGTATGAGCTGATTATGTCTCTGAAAATTGATGATTTGTTCTGAATGAACAAAATAAAAGATTACGATAGCTTCATCTCCATGCTTATGGCTTGATTTTTAAATTTATTTAATTTAATAAATTGAAGTTTTAAAGATTAATCCAACTTATAAAGAGTTTAATACAGGGATCTGAATGTTATTGACCTATTTCACGCAAGTGGACAAATTACGCCCTTGCTTGTGAAAATGAAAAAAATGCAGGGATCTGAGTGTTATTATCCATTAGTAAATTATTGCAGCCCCTGTGGATAATTATCTCCTAATGGATTGTTATAAAATGTTGGGCCCGTACGTAGGCCCAAAAGAAAAACCCTATGAATCAAAGACCATGATTCAAAAATTGATTGCCCAGCCAATCGGACGGTCGAGATTGTCCACAGAGAGCAAAACTACTACACAGTACAGACACTTGCTGCGGCAGGCTCGAGAGTTTGGGGGCTTCCATAGGGGAACTTTGGCACTGTAGAAAAGGTGCCAAAACAAAGCGTCTTCTTCACAAAGATCACGGCTTTTGAAGTACTGGAAAAAAGAAATATGCAGAGAATGAAGGCTTTGTTGAGATTACAGCATTCATTTAAAAGAGTTGGGTGTTTGTCTCATCGGCAGAGAAGCTTTTCTGCTCTGCCAGACTACGTTCCAAACGATTATCTTCAAGATCAGGTCCGTTTTTATTGACCCACAGCATTTTTTTTAAATGTTATTTTCATACTTTTCATTTTCTTAAAAAATGAACATATTTTATCAATTTATTTTTTCTGTTTATGCTTTAAGTTACTTCAATTTTTGTGGGTTTTTCTAAACTAAATTACTCTATTCTATTTCCTTTTTCTCTGAACAAGTTTTACTTTGTAATTTAGGTATTAGTTGAAGGAAGAGCTAAATCAAGAGCAGCCATTCTCAACAGACCCTCTGCTCTGAATGCTCTTAGTACTCCTATGGTTTATTGTTTTTCTTCTTCTTCTTCCTCTCTTTTTTTTTTTCCTAATATTGAATAATCCATAGACATGTACTAAAGCTGTTAACAAATTTATGTTTTATTTTTACTTTAATTATAGGTGGCTAGGCTGAAAAGATTGTATGAATCATGGGAAGAGAACCCGGATATTGGATTTGTGTTGATGAAGGTATATAGTTTTTTTTCCATGCTCATACACATTGCTCTTTGGTTTTGTTCTTAAAAACATTTTCTGATTCTTCATTCTAAAACCCATACGTTATGATGTTTCGAGGAGATGAGTATAAATTTGACAAACTCTACGAAATCTGTTATTGAAAAGTTATTTTTATTTCATTTAATTGTTTATGGAAATGTTCTTAAGTTGGATTTTGGTCTGCATTTCATGGTTCAATAGCTTTATTCTAAGCTTCTAGCTTGACTTTTTTGAAGGGTAGTGGCAGGGCTTTCTGCTCCGGTGGGGATGCTGTTGCTCTTTATCAGTTACTTAATGAAGGTGGATTGCATGTGAATCTTTTCTGAATATTCATTCATCAATTTCAGACTTTAGAATATGGCAACCCCAAATTGGTTCAACTTAAAACTGTTTGTCCTCGTGCACAGTGTAGATTTTTAAATGACAAAGTGTCACTTGCGCTGAAGCTTTTGTTCGAACTTTAAGTTGATCATTTGCTACTAGTCTTAAATTGACTTCTGAGTCTTCTGTTTTAGCTTCAAACATTAGTAAAATTTTCTTTAGGCTGATTTGTACTCTTCTTTTGTTTTCTTTTTCACTGGGATTATACTCTTTTAGTTTGCTTAAGAAAGTTGCTTATATATCCTTTGATTTTTCTTTATTGCAGGGAAATTTAATGACTTAAAAAGGTTTTTTGAGATGTTATATAAGTTTGTATACCTTCAAGGGACATATTTAAAGCCACATGTGAGAATTTATCTCTTTTCTAAATTTCTTTGTTGAGATATGAGTTGAGAGCTTTAGTTATTTTATTTAAGAAATCACATTCTGATCTTTTGCTTGGGAAAATGGCTTCTTTTGAAAGACTTTCTTTACTGCTAGGAATGGGATTAAAGATTGTATATTCTTTTCTCTATTTTTTTTTTAATTTTTTCATATGAATTAATTTCTTATCACTGTTTAATTGCACTTTCTATCAATTAATGAACAATTGTACAGGTGGCAATATTGGATGGTATCACAATGGGTTGTGGGGCAGGGATTTCGCTCCAGGGGATGTTTCGTGTAGTAACTGATAAAACTGTATGTCACCTATATTTCATCAATTGCAAACTATCATTGGTATAAATGACAGACTAATACATTCTTAGTGAAGCTAAGTTGCATGTCTCGAATCTGTGCCAAACAGCTTTTAAAGCCTTCAGTGTATATTGGACATACACAGTCACCATTTTCTTGTGTGCTCACTCAAGATGTATGTCTTATGCATAACATTTACAGGCTTTTGCTAATCCAGAGGCTCAAATGGGGTTCCATCCTGATGCTGGGGCGTCCTTTTATCTATCACACCTGCCTGGTTACTTAGGTAAAATTCATCTCTTTGAGGATGCAATTGCTTGCAAACTTATGAAAGAACTTTGGTACATATCAGTTTTCATTTTCTTTATGTACATGTATAGTTGTTGAAGCAGAGGATTGCTTCCTTCTTGCTCATTTGTCTTTGGGTTTTGTTTTTTTCAGGGGAATATGTAGCTCTAACAGGAGAAAAACTCAATGGTGTAGAAATGCTTGCCTGTGGTCTTGCCACCCATTATACTTTAAATGCAGTTAGTTTTGCTGGACCTTGTTCTACTATACTCTCTGCTTCTTTGTTTTGTTACTCTTCATATGCACTGTATAATTGTTAAGTCCCCGACAGAGACTTGCACTGGTTGAGGAACGCCTTGGTAAATTAATCACAGATGATCCTTCTGTCATAGAGACTTCTCTCGCCCAGTACGGTGATGTTGTCTATCCAGATAGAGAAAGTGTTCTTCACAAGTAAGATTCTGTGATAGTTTTTCTTAGTTGTGCCCTCTCTTTTGTTGCATCATTTAATTCTCTCATATACAAAAGCATTAGCTTTTTTATGTAGATTGCCATTCGCATTTCAAAACAAACTCTTCTTGCAATTTTCTAATTGCTATCATATGTGCTCATTTTCAGAGGCAAGACTAGGAATAGATGTCTTTGTGGCTGTATATAGTTGAGGCAGGAGTAGTACCTTAAACCATGATTTTTGTTTCAGAGGACTGGTTCATAGGACCATTTTATTGCAAGAAACTATTGGTTTTCGCTTACATCAGAAACTTGTGCTGGACTGAATATGTGTGTGTGTGTGTATCTCATAGAATGATTGCACATTAGTCATAGAGAGCCTTTCGTTATAGTTTTGTGGTCACCAAAGCTAGTATTTTGCATGAAACAATTCAGATCAGAGGAAAAAAATGACATTGATTATTGATGTTTATGAATTATTTGTTTACCCCTCTGTTATTTGGTTTCAGGATTGAGACAATTGATAAATGTTTCAGCCATGACACAGTCGAGGAAATAATTGATGATTTGGTAAGCTTTATTGATTTTTTTTTCCTTCTTCATTGATTAAGTTAAAGTGCATAAAGTAAGAATAAACTGATTCAAGATAGAAAAGGAAAAGAAAATGTCTACTGAAAAATTGTATTGTCTTCACCATGTGGAGAGCTTCACTCTTGTCATCTAAATAGGTAGAAACCAATTCATATATCTTGTAAATGCACATTGCAATTTTCTAATTTCGACAATTTGCTGAAGTTGCCAAAGAAGTTGGAACTAAATCAGACAGGTATTTGATCTATGAAAGCCTGATAAAGATGTCCCATGTGTCCTTGCAGTCTAGCCACAAAAACTGTTTCTCTTAGGAGTTATCCCTACACTGCTTCAAAGTTGAATATTTGCTGTCCCTTTAGAGTTTCAAAGCATTTTCTATGCACTCCAAAATGTAGCAGGGCATTTATTTTTGCTCAATAGCAAAAAATAATATCTTTAAAGGAAGTAAATATGTACTTGATCCAGTTGAATAAGTATTTGTCTTACTAGTTTTCACATTCCAATGTGATCAGGAAAATGAAGAAGCCAAATATGTACTTGATCCAGTTGAATAAGTATTTGTCTTACTAGTTTTCACATTCCAATGTGATCAGGAAAATGAAGAAGCCTCCTCTTATGATGAATGGTGTACAAAAGCCCTCAAAAAACTGAAGGAAGCATCTCCACTGAGCTTGAAAGTTACTTTACGATCAGTAAGGCTACTCCCTTGCGTCTTCATTTGGTTCTGATTTGGATTATTACAAGCCTGAGTTAAGTTTCTCTTGCTGCATTCAGATTCGAGAAGGTAGATTCCAATCTCTTGATCAATGTCTGGCACGTGAATATCGAATATCCCTCAATGGGATCACCAAACAAGTCTCTAATGACTTCTGTGAGGTAAGGCATTTCAAAAGTTTGATATGGTAAACATTTTTCAAGCCAGTTCTGATGTTACTACTTGAATTCAATTGTCCACAGGGCATTCGAGCTCATCTAGTAGATAAAGATTTTGCTCCAAAGGTAAAAATTGATTTTGCCAAAATAGACCATTTTAACTTATGTTTACTTCTATGAAAGCTTGCTTAAAATGATGACTTTGGTTTTTAATTGAAATATGCAGTGGAATCCTCCAAGTTTAGCAGAAGTGAGTAAAGATATGGTTGACTGCTATTTCTCCCCATTTAATGAGTTGGAGCCTGAACTGGAGCTGCCCACGGCAATGCGAGAGCCCTTTATGTGAGGTAGACATGCGTTTTGGAACGGGAATGCTGAAATTGTCGTCGTCTTTTGTGGTGATGACGATCAACTTGTGCCATTTTTCATTTCATGATTTTCCATATCAATTTTGGAATTTAATTTGTTGTAATTGCTTATTACCCAAATGCATTAAAGATATTAGGCTTCAACTGTTCAATATGATACGCCCTTGAATATTTATAAATATTACAGATTTTTAACTCACCTTTTCACTTTATACCTTTTTATAAACTTTTTCTTCTGCTTATTTTCGTATTATTTTCTATGATTCGGCGGCTTTTTTATAATTTTGGTTCAAGTAAAACTCTGAGGGCATGCAGTAATTTGTATAAGTTTGGCCTATCCATGATAGGATTTTGCACCATGATAACAATTTCAAGCACCGCAGATAAGGTTCAAAACAGAAACTGTACCGCAATTTAAATTCCAAGATTATATTTGTCAGTTGCTAGAATTCTCCCGCATTCAGAGAGTTCAACAAGGCACATGCCCAAAAGCAGAAGATTCATTGGGTAAAAGCAGATAAGTTTTCTTTGGAATTGCCAGCTTTTAAACTTATAATGCCATGCTGAATGTTTCTAGCACAAAAGCTTGGCCTCATAAGGGACATTAAACCTTTTTACAGATTGGAGATATACACCTAACATTAGATTAAAAGGAGTTCCATAAACATTTTATACAGCCGACTGACACCATCGTGAAAACTCTTAACAGAACTGGGTGTCAAACTTCAAGCAGATGCCCATGCTGAAAAGCTCTTGACACAGTAACTTAGCACCATATGGTACATTTACCCTAACAATTTCATCAGCAGTTTCACAAATACGGCAAAAGGGGCCTCGGATCTTGCGTCCAGCACCCACCACCCGTTGGATCACATTAGCAATATTCTTGCATTTCCGACAAACGTGCATCTGGGAGCAGTCACTCAGTGTAAAGAGGCGTTCGTGCAAGTTGGCAGATGCACCATGGGCTATAAGACAATCACGTTCCATCTCACCAAACTTGATCCCACCAAATCGCTTCCTGTCTGAAACTGGCTGTCGAGTGAGGGGATGGACTGGCCCAGTGTTGCGAAATTTTACTTTGTCTTCGGCCATATGTATAAGTCGTTGGTAAAAGGTGGGGCCAATAAATATAAGTGAACGAACCATTTCACCAGTTCGGCCATTGTAAACTCTCTCTGTTCCCCATTTGGAAAATCCAGCCCTGCCCCATACATTCAGCAAATGCTACTCGTCTGAGAACCATTAGAATGAACAAAACAAATACTAATGCTTGAATATGAAAGTAATTCCTAAGCCACAAATGAGGTTGGACTATACAAATGCAATTTGACAACTGTGATGTGTGAATCTGAAACAAAAAAGAATCTAAATCACAAGCCGAAATTCAAATAAAGCAAGAAAGCAAATAGAAATAAATAAACACAATTCAGAAAAGAAGCAGTACTCTCTTGCAATTTCATGATGCAAACTCAGCCACATAAAGTTGACAAGATCTACACAATTTCCTAATTCGACAACCAAAAAAAAAAAAAGAAATTATTGCATAGAACAAAAGCCAATACTCAAGTAAACACAGTAACCTGTGAAGCTGCTCGGTGATGGCATCAACTGAGGGAGTGGAGAATGGTGTGGCATATTTCATCAAGCCACCACAGGCAATCCCTTTTCCCAAGGCAGCCTCTAAAAGTTGACCAGGAGTTTGCCTTGAAGGAAAAGCATGTGGGTTTATTACAATATCAGGAACTATGCCTTGTATTGTAAAAGGGAAATTTTCTTGAGACTCCAAAAAACCTAGAACACCCTTTTGCCCATGCATGCTTGAGAACTTGTCTCCAAGACATGGAGAACGAACCTGGATTAAGAAATCAGAAAAATAAATATAAATGAACAAGACACCTTTTAGAATGGATTCATAAACCAGAAGCTTGTCCCAATCATTTAATCCTAGACCAGTTTTAAGCTCATTAAGTAAATATTAGCAGCATTTTCATGATATCTTGCATTTCTATGCATATTTCTGGTTTCGAAATCACATTCATTTTATATGCACATCTAATGTACGTATACAATAATACACAAAACCACACAGGTGCATTAATGCGTACATACATGTGTGTAAATTATGATTCAGGAAATATCATATCAACTTACTTGTCTAAGAGATACCACCGCAAAATTTTTTCCATCATCATTAGAAGATAGTACAACTTTCTGAACCATGCCCCGTTCAGTATGCTTCAATTTTATACTGTGATCATTATCCCCAGATTCCGCATATTTCCCTATCACAATGTCACCACTCTGGAGGTTAGCACCAATGAAAGGGAAACCATCATCATCTAGACTGTCAACACGCCCAATTTTACTTTGTGTCTTTCCAAAATTCACCCAATCATCAAATGACCGCCTCTTTCCCTCCATTTCTTTGTTATCAACTTCAGCCTTGTAACTTCTGATATGTTCAGATCGAAACATACCACGCTCCAGAGAGGCTCGGTTCATCACCAACGAATCCTCTTGGTTGTATCCAAGGTGAACATTGACTGCCACAATAGCATTCTGCCCATTGAACATCTCTGGCCTCGGCAGTATTCCATTATGGCCATAACCCGGTTTTCCAAGACAGTCAGAAGTCATTGTTCGAAATAGAGGCCTCTGTGGATAGAAAAGCTGATGAGACAGAGTATCCACTCTGATGTTGGAATTTGTTGTTGGGAAACCAATAGCTTGAGAAGAATGTTTTTGTGATTGATAGAGGACCCTTCTTGCATGGTCATGGTTCGCAAATGGGATGATTCCACAACTCAAACCTAATAAGAATGACATATCAAGTTCACAATGAGTGAATTTCATGGGTTTCTTCTCTTCAATGTCCTTAAAAAGGTATTTAATAGCCCATGCCGTGCAACAATCCTCTTCTTCTTCAGTTCCAATGAGCTCAATTATTCCATTGTCCAAAAGAGATTGGAAGGTATAATTCTTCCCTTTTAACAATTTAATCCTGCCCAAGTTCTCAACCACCAAAAGTGGTCGTAAAATCCTGCCAGCATCAGAAAATATTCTTACTTCACCTTGCTGTTCATCTCTTTTGATTTCCACCTACAAGGGAAAATTGTTGGTAAAGTGGTTAGGTGGGTATGTGACAAAACTAGTTCAAATAAAACAAAGTAACGTGCACGTCAGAATTAATAGTCAAAGAATGGGTAAACAGAGAAAATCTAAGTCTTTGGTACACAAAATATTTTAAACAGAAAGAAAGAACAGAAAATAGTCTAAGCATTCACCTAGGAAGATTCTCTAAGTATGCCAGTGTTAACAGAAACAAATAACAACGATAGGAAGCTAGTGTCAACTGCTTGAAATTAACCCATTAGACAATTGAAATAGAGAATTGAAATACATAATCAATTTCATCAACATACACCAGTAAGGTAAGAAATTTCACTATTAGTTCTCACTCAGTTTGTCATTAGATTCGAAAAGTAAAGTTAAGCAATTTATAAAAACTTGCACAAGCTACACAAAGCAGCTAGTTGTCATGCATGTTTCTAGTACTATGAACATAATACTAATCACCCTTCATTCAAATCATTTTTCATATCACGGACCAGTCAGTTGGTCTCAACTATACCAAGGGATAACATTGATATCATATCAATAATGAATGGATAGTACAATTTATAGGCCTTTTGGGATGAAATAGAGGGAACCTGATTTGGTAACTCTTTCCTCCTTCGCTTGCTTCTTAACTCAGCAACAAATGAAAGAGAATCCTCACAAATTCCAACCCAATCCCCATTAACAAAAACTTTATCCTTTCCTTCCAGTGAAGTAGAGATATTGTCGACCAGTTCTTCCATTCCACAATCAAACAACCGGTCGACTATGGGCTCTGATATGTTCGTACTTACAAGTCCAGTGACAGCCAAATTTTTCACAAGCCCACAATTTTCACCATCTGGGGTAGAGAGAAAGCAAATATTACCCCAGTGAGAAGGGTGTCTGCATCAAGAAAATTAAATTACAAAGAGTGATCAGATAAGCACCATTTTACCAATTATCAACTACTATCTTTTTAACAGAAACATGAACTTGTAACATCCACATGAGAAAAAAATAACAACTGGTGCAAGTTCAAAATAACTTACGGGTATCTAGCATCTCCAACCTTCCCCGTATACTGGACTTGCTGCCTTGTTTTCCTCAAGTCAACAAGTGTCTGCAATGGATTAGTCCGTCCAAGTGTTGCCACTACGCCAGAAATCCTTTCCATCCTCTTAAAAGGATGTGACCATGCTCCTGTCGAGAAGGCCCTAGAAAGACCATTGGTTACTATGGATGCATCCAGATAGTAATCAATTGGACGCACAGTACGATCTGCATAAAGGTCTCTCTGCAAAGCCTTCGTCATGCGTGTCCGAGCATGTGCAATATGTACTTTCAACTCTCTTTCTAGCAGCTCACCAGCCAGCTCCAATCTCTTGTTTCTAAAATTATCCCTATTATCACATTTTCTACGACCACTGTAGGCCTGTAAGAGACACTTCACCATATATCCAAGAAAACGAGCCTTTTGCTTTAAGCCACGGAGAGTGGGAAACATATATGTGCTAATGCAATCTCCAATTTTTTCCACAGGTGGAAATCTGGTGTTCTTTATAAGTTTTTCCACATGCTCAAGAGCATTCTTCCCTTTCCGGAAGTTCTCTTGTAAGTTGTCAGCATGATGAATTGAGGCAAACAGTATGTTCAAAATGCTGCAGTCCTCGCTAGTAAAATCAATCAGATCTGTAACTTCTTTGTCTGATGAGATGCCAAGAGCAAAAAATAATATCCATATAGGGATCTCTGTTGACAAGAAATACACGACAAGGACTTTCTCGCCTCCTTTAATATCTTCATTAGACATGTCAACTAGTCTAACAATTAATCTATTCCTCTTCATTTCCGACTTGTATGCAACAGTCCAACCCAGATTATTTGAAATCCAAAGCCTTTTCATACAAACTTGCTCTTGTGCAATGAATATCTGTACATTTCATCATCATTTTGGTAGGAAAAATAAGAGTAAATTAATTGCAACAAGTATTAAAACAAAGTCTTCCAATTTCCAAATGATTAGTTCCAGATATGTGATAAACACAAAAGTAGTAGCCACACATAAACAATTCCCGTGTGCCCACTAAGAAGTTTACCCAGAAAACTATCCCATTTGATAGCAACTTAATTTGGATGAACAGGAAGTATATTGAGCTAATGTGTACTATTCATGTACGAGTCGGTTCTAAATAACAACTAAATTGGTAATCAGGTTCTAGGGTTTAGAGTCAATACAACACAGATAATTGCCTGAACATGCCAATTTAAATCAGATGATGTCTGCCTTGGGGTTAAATCAATCCCTCCACTAAATAAAATGGTTATTGATTCAACATGAATTAGTTAACCATACATGAAAAGAAACAAAGAGCAGAGTTGGTGGAGTTGTAATAAAAATACAAAGTAATGTAAAAGGCAAAAATCAAAAAGTGCCAAACCCACCTTCTCTGCACCCTTGATCAGAAAGTACCCTCCATGATCAAAATCACAATCACCTTTCTCCGCTCCACTTGTCCAACAGAGGTCAGACTTCACCATGACAGGAATCCTCCCAATTATGATATCCCTAGTTTCCTCACTTACAACATCCTTCTGAGTGTATATTTGTTGTTTTCCAGTTTTGAATTTATCAGTTTGGGCACGTTTCTGAGTGTATACCTGATATATTACAAAGATACAACATTATGTACATAATTAAGGAATTCAAAGACCAGAATAAAAATATCCTGGCACTGTATGACATTCTTCACATTCTCAACGCCAAAATTGCACCATCCGAACAATTAAAGATGAAATCAAGCAAAAACAAAATGAGCATAATGGGATGACCATGCAATTTTATTTACACTATCTGCAATTCAACACTTCAAAACCCATGTACAAGATAGACTGGATTCTTTGAATTTCAGGCCAAATGTTGTAATATTATTACATCCCCGGTGCAAAAGTCCCCACTTTAACCTTATTAGTATGGATGATAGCACCAACAATCACATCTGACAGAATAGGCACTATATCAACAGATAGCCTAATAAAGGAACCCAAAATATCAGGACTTCAAACTCTCAGTGAAATTAATAACACTTTCTATTCACCTGAAGATGAACTTTTACTTTCATCCTAGATGAATATGTCATATTCTGAAGCCTTGCATGCCTAGGAAGCATATTGTGCTCTTCACCTCCACTGCCAGCAAAAAAACTAGGCTTATCCATAGTGACCTGCCCAAACTTCACAGAAGCGTATCGCCAATCGCTGTCTCCCTTCTTTGACGGGTCGTAACCAGGCTCAATTATAGTCTCTTCAAAAGAATCAAAGGCCTTCTGGAGACCAGTTTTCATAAAATCATTGTATGAGTTGATTTGGTGACTGATGAGACCATACTCATTGAAGAATGCCATCGATGCCCTCCTACAGAAAGCTTTCAGAAATTCTTCCCCCAGATCACGTATGCTGCTTGATTCGGTAACTCCATTTTTGTCTATGTCCATATCATCTTGACCAGAAAACTTGTCACCTTGACTACTCATGCCTATATCTTCCTTAGGATTTGATGATGCTCCCATCGGTCACAAATTGTGCAAAGCTATTAAAAGAGAAAGAAAAGATTAAAATAAATAAATGCATAAATACAGAAGGGATCGTGTAATGAATATTATAATCTAATACCCCAATTTTCCATAAGGAAAACCAAGAAATGAAACTCAGACTTGTTGAAACTCTTTATAATAGAACTGAGAGCCATTGCCAATTTGTTTAGACAATTTTCTGGCAATGTGACAGAGAGAGAGAGAGAGAGGAATTCTGATTGTAAAACAAATCCATGGTTGTATGCAGTAATTTACCAGTTTCCTTCGCTACCATCAGACTCTTTTTTAAAAACAATGGAATTTCTTGTTGAATACAATTTATATACTTTATTTTCCAATGAACAAAGAAATAGCTTCTAAAACCACACTATTTCTGAACCCAAACATTTAAAAACTTCCAACCATTTTTGAGCTAGTAGATATGCACATACCTCAAAAAGATTAAATGATTAGTGCATATTTACATCAAATTAAATCCTTCAGCATTTATTAAACAAATTTGGATTTCCCTGGAAACGTATCATAAACCAAAATCTTTTTTTATTTTTTTACGAAAATTAGAAAAATACTGTTATTCTTCTTTTAACAGAAATTTACTAATTTCTGTCTCAAGTCAATAATATACCTTCAAAATCAACATTTTCTTTTTCATTCTACTCTCACTATTCAACTTATTGAACTAAGAAAAATTACAACTGATGTGCAATGAAAGCTCTAAATGTCAAATATAAGTGCAAAAGTGAATGGTCTCCACTAAAAATTCGTAATATGAAACACATCAGCTGCTTTCATCTGAAGGACCATAGTACCAAACAAAACCAAACATTCCACTAGAGTTGTTCAGTAAACCAGCAAATAAAACTACAGTTAGATGCTTTACTCAAAAAGGAATCTTAATGTTAACTAGAACCCTCATATGTATTCTTTTTTGAAGCAAAAATTAATAATACTAAAGAAGAACAAATTTGTACAAACGAAAACCGTAAGTAGTAATACAATCAAATCACTATCTGCATGCGAACAAATTTCCAGCTTCTGGGATCTCTTATCTAAATTTTCATATACAAAATCACAAAAAAGGTTTAAGATTCTGGCCTTGTCCTTGCATTTCCAAACTAAATATCATATCAACCAATCTCATTTTCATTTCCAAAACAAAATAAGTAATAAGCTTTCATTAGCCAAAACAACTGAACGTGAAGCAGTTTTCAACCAAATATAATAACACACAAGGGTCACACCAAATGAACTCATTAAATTAGAAAAGCCCAACAAAAATAAGTAAAAATCCCCTAAAAAAAATGGGATAGAAACTTACATTGAGCTTCTACTGATTAAACCATCAAATAGAGGCTAAAACCCTAAACCCTAAGAATCCTTTTCACAAAAACTAGAATATTCCTCATTAACACTTCCAGAATCCAAATTTTCTAGGGTTCATAAAACTATCAGTCACACAATGCACTATCACTGAGCCTGAAAGAGAAAGAGAGAGAGAGAGAGAGAAAAGAGTTTTTACATGCAAAAGTTCAAAACTTACGCTAATTTTCCTTTTTTCCTTTCTCCCGATAAACAGGAAACGAGAGAATTCGTTTGGCGTAATGGTGACAGAAACGAAGACGAAGCCAAACAGACGTCTTTGAGAGTAACTGCTGAAACTTTTGCGGTCACTGGAGAGTTTGTTCTGGGGAGTGATGAATCAGTAATATGTGGCAGTTGTAGGGGTGAGGTAGTAAATTCATGCGAGTATAGATTGTATACGGATAGGTGCATAGTCAGAGGACGTCCGTCGCCTTTGAAGTTCTTGGAACTTTCTGGCAACAGACTGGTAAAAAAGTGCTGAGCTATAGGGGTAAATTTTATAAACTATGGGGTAAAAAGTTACTCTCAATTATTCAACTCCTCAAAACACCTCCTTAATAAATTTAAAATATAAATTATTATCGCAATAAAATTCCAAATTTATCCTTAAATTAATTTCTTTTAATTCAATTTCATCTTCTTCTTTTTTTTACATATAATAATTTTTTATTATTTTAAATAATAAAATTTTCTCCATTTTAAAATCTTTTACAATTAAATATATATTTTCTTTAAATATTTTCTTTTCTCAAATTAACTTTTTTTCTTTTTTTAACAATTTATTATAATTTGACATAAATAACAACAAATTATTCTTAAAATGGTTTAAATTTAAAAAAAAATTAATTAATTTATTGATGTATAACATGCATAGCATAAAAATATCTAATAATTTTATAGCAATAGTTGATTGTAATTATAAATAACTTTTTTCTTTCATTATTATAATTTTGAAGAATTAAGTAATTATTAGAAAGGAAAAGCTGTATGGTTATTGATAATTAAAGTCATCTATTCATGTATTAAAACAAGGTTAAAATTCTATTAAAATCACTAAAATGTCCTTACAATATTGAATTTGAGAGTATGCAATTCAACAACTCTGCATATGGAAAACAGATTGAAGCAAGCAACAACAGACGGCTGCATTGTCCATGTAGATGGGCTTATGTATTAAAGTTTATGGTCGCACCATAAGATTCAGAAGAAGAATGTTTTAATCCTAGTCAATGAGGGAAAAGTGAAGGATCTATGCTGTAAGTAGAAGGAAATGCTTCAGTCCAGGCGGCGGAGGAGGTACTCAACTTGAACAAGCTTGGTAAATGGCATTATCCAAGCTTCAAAGAGTTTGGAAACTACAGACGGATCTACCTTGCAATCTGTTGCTTCCTTCTTGCTATTCCCAAGGCTTACATCTTGCCCCAATATCATTGCCTTCTTCTCGACTCTCTTCTTCACCATCTCTTCTACATTCTCAAATGTTAGTAGCTTCATCAGAGTATCTCTGTCCTGAGATGACCAAAACAGGTTGCTTAGAAATGACTGGCAAAGTTCTAAAATGACAGTAAGAAAATGGAAGTTGGAAAAGATGAGCAGAGTTTCATCATTTTAATGGTTGTCTCGAACAACAAAATAAATGAAGTTCCATGATACTTTCAAGACAACGAGGACTCTGTATAATGATAGTATTCAAAGCAGAAAATTTTATATTTTAATGATTGTACATTTAGAATTTGAAATTGTCCTCTGTCATCTTAACCATTTCACACTACTCAGGTTCTTCAGATTGCCGAGTTAATTCCACCAATAAACCAGTGAAATTACTAGTATTTAACAAGAAACCTTTAATACCTTAGCACGAATTGCAGGCTCATAATCTTGTGGGGCATCCCTGAACTTAACCTCAGCTACATATTTTCCATAATGTATCCTTCTAGAGAGAGCCTACGAGAGAATAGTTATCAAGTTAAACCCCTGACAAAATAATGTGACAAATCTTTACATCCCCTCAATTTCATCATGAAGAGAACATTTGCCATTAAATGGAGAACTTGAAAACCAGAAGAGTTGAGCTGTTGTTACAAGTGTCAACTATTTTCTTACTTCCTGTAGCACGATGTTAAACTGATAAGAAGTTAAATGCTCCCCCCTACCTGTAGACAGACAAGATCGCTAGTTGCAGTTGATGCATAGTTGCCATCATCACCCTCAGCAACAAAAAGTGGAAGCAATTGGTTCAAATACATGTCCCATATGGTCTTGTTTATGTTAATGGAAGTGGCCGCTGGATGCAAAATCTGTGATTGGGATCAGTCAAAAGATAGATTTTCAAGTGTGGAAATACTGAAAACAAAATCAGAGTTTTGGTTAATTTATTTACCTGCGGATAGTTGTAGGGTGGTAACAGTGAGGACGGTAGACTATCAGGGAAGAAGGGACGTTCTTCAGGGTTTTCATATCTCCCAGCCTATCAGAACCAGACCATATTGTCTTTCAAGGTCAAAGTAGAGAAATTCAAAATGCAACCAAAACAAAACAAGTATATAACTCGCAAGTCTTTGGCAATGTCATTGAATCACATTTGGTATTTTCATTCTACATTGATGTGAACACAGAGCAGACAGCTGATTGCAGAACTAGAAAATAAAACCACCAAAATTATGTAACATTAACAACAAGATTCTTCACAACATTTTTGCAAGAGTAACCCATCATAACATAGAAAAGAAATGTTTATGCGAAAACATACTCTTGTCAAATTTGACAATCTTAATTCAAGAAAACAAGGTAAGATAGTCATGGCAGATTGATGAACACTAGCAAAGCTGGTTACCATAAATAGTTAATCGGAAACCTGACTCTCCTTTCCCGATAATATTGGTGAATACTAAATTCTTGATCATCCAGTAACTTGTTCCAGGTGATATGATTCTCTTGGCGCTTTTTTTTTTTTTTGGTCAAATACCACAAATCAATGAATCACTTTTAAAATTGCCAACAAATTCATTGGCAAATCAAAGTCTTTTGATTCGAGTACCAAAATATTACATATTTTAGGTTCATATACTAAATGCTATCAAACTGAAGATTACAGTCTGTATTTTCTCTTCTTTCCACCATGTGTGAGGATTATCAAACATTATCATATTAGTGTTCACACTTGACCTTAAATATTGTATCATTAGTCCTAATAGCCCAGGAACATTTTCCCTTAAACATTAGAGAAAATAATCGCGCCCCCCGTTATATCCAGCCAACAATATATGTCATGAATAATGGCAGTGAGACAACAGTCACATGGTAGACCCAATATCAAGTCAAAGAGGCCTAGCTCACAAAAAGAAAGAAACTCAAGACAAATGTAGCCGACTAACATTCCAGGAAAAAAGCTTCTTGCTAGAAAAAGGCAGTAACTCACCGTCGCTTGCAGGGCCTCGGATTGTTTGACAATGTATTGAAGCAAAGAACCGGGAAAGCCAGGAATTGAAGCGTTAGATTGATCGTATGCAGGAGAATTACGCGGATATTTAGCTCTCTCAATGAGAGAGAAAATAATGGTGTCTTCTTGTCTGATCAATGACTCTCTCACCGAGACAAGCGTCATCTCAGAATTAGATTCCTCGCATGCCATCTTATTCTCTACAGGCGTAAGAAACAATACAAACAGAACCATCGTTAAATGCAAAATCTTCAACATATTTAAAATGAAAAAAAGCAAACCCCGTAAACAGATTTAGAACCTGTACCTCAGAGAACAAGGAAGATATTTGTATTTCTTGGTTTAAGGAGTTGTGGTGACTGTCGAAATGGGAGGTAGAAGAAGAAAGCGAAAACGTGGGGAGGCAGGTGGGGCTTTCTCCTCTCCTTTAAAGGCACGAGAGTTTTGAGTAACGTCCAAACTTGTGGTGGATTCCATGTTGGGTTTGCTTTCATCAAGTGGTTGGCTGTTAGTGGGGACTTTAAGCGAACACGTTTTCTGCATATATTATGTCGTTAGTCATGGACCCAATCAAGCCGCGAATATTCTGATCTGTATTTTCTTTTTTACTTTCTTGCCATCTTGTGGAGTTTGATGTTCTGATTGCTGTTCATTTGTATCTTCAAAAGAATAAAGGTTCAACATTTGTCTCAAACTGAGATTCTCTTCGATAAAATGATCAACCAGGGAATCATATGATCACACGTTCTTCAAAAAAAATAACCTAAACAGTGTAAATAAGTTCACAGGTAACGCGTCTTCTATTTGCTCTAAGGGTGTGAACAGAGCAATTGGCAGAGATTCTTTAGCATCAATGACCAATTTGAACGGTGTATTTTCTCGTAAATTGCTGTCTTTTAGAAACAATTATTTGAAGAAAACAGAGAAATGGAGAGCGTTCATACAGCAACCAGCACAAGCGGAAGCAAAATTCGGAAGACCGGATTTACAGCTTATAATCCCAGTCCTCCATTACTTTTGTCATTACACTTTCTTCAAACTATAATTCACACTGTGCAATTCGCAAACTAGAATATGCTTGTGGGAATGCAACTTACAATTCTCATTGAATACAAACAAACAATCGTACAAGATGGTAACCTGCGAAAGATTACACCCATTCACAAACTGTATTGCACAATTTGATGCTCACCTTAGCAAGTGACAAGATTCTAACCGCGTTCAGTAATACGCCTTGAAGGTCCAGGAATGTGCTGAGAAATAAGTTTTGCGGTGTCTTTCCACCAGGAGATTTCTATTTCCTTCTCGCGAAGCTTGAGCTTGGCACATTCTAAAGCAGTTTCTAGCTCTCTAATATGTTCTTGTTGCCTTGCCTCCAGCACTTCATGCAACCTTCTCTCAAGTTCATAGGGGTGAACTTTATAGTGTACTTGAGTGCATGCCTCCCGAGGTTCCATTACAGGATCAATTACTTCTCCAGAACCGAAACTGTAGCTTCTAGAAGAAGTATCCTTCGTGGTTACCTGTCAATGCTAATGCTCAGAATGTGCAGCTATAAATATGTTGATACTGCAATAAAAACCGCAAGTACAAAGCTTGGAGAAAATATACCATAAAAGTGCTCTTAAATGGTAAGCTCCCAATGTATTTGCATTGGATCGGAAAAGGTAGATCCAAGATACAGTCACAGAAAAAATCCACTCTATATTCAAGAAACCAAAAAGATTCCTCCTCAATTCAAAACAGATTATGAAAATTTCCAAAATCAAAGTCATAAACACAAATTCTAAACTCGTCCGACAAAAACATTCCAGAATTCAGCCGGTAGATGATCCTCATTAATCTAATTTGAGGACAAAAAAAAGGCTTATCATTAACTCCACACTCCTAATACAACTTCACCATCAATTGCCAAGTACATAAATAAATCCCCAAAGAAGTGCAGGAGAGAGACCAATTTGAATTCAATGTAAATAATTCTCCCGCCTACACTTCATCAAAATCTTTGAAAGATAAACAAATTTTTAAACTGACAGTATAACAGTTAGCCATATTGGGAAAGATGCAACTTTCCCTGAAAAAGGCAGTGTTAAACAAATTTTTAAACTGACAATACAACAGTTAGCCAAATCGGGAAAGATGCAACTTTTCCTGAAAAAAGGCCGTGTCACAATCAAGCATTTGCATCACAATCTGCTCAGGTATGTTTAATAAATGACTGAGAGCAAATAAGTAACAATGTCAGTGATTCATTATGGTCCCAGTAATTAGTTCATCCAGAAACATCAGTACAATACTCATGAGAGAAAAACAGGCAGCGAAAAGATAAAGAAAAACCACAAGTACCTCTATACTCTGCTGAGGATTATCCAAGTGGAGCTGCAAACGCTCTAACTCTGCCTCAAGTTCTGCTTGCAGTTGATCTATCCCTTCCAAAAATTCTTCCTCTTTAGGTGTGTCACATTTCAAAGACTCCTCACAAACCTTAATTGTTGTTGTTGACTCTGGTAAAACATATGAAGTTGAAAGGTTTTCCCGGGAATGGTGGCAGTTAGATTCCACCCTTTCCGGGGCATCAGCGGCAGGATACTCATATATATCGTTGGATTCGGATGGCTTAAGGAGTGTATTTCTCCCTTTAATTTCCTCTTTAAAATTTTGGAGAAGCATTTCCATTTGGGTCCGCAACTCCGTCATCTTATCAAGTTCATTTTTACTTGCGGAGACTAAATACAACAGAGAACACCCAACTCCCATATTTATAGAGCAGTCTCTCCCATACCTACACCCTCCTGAATATAAAATTTCAAAAAAAAAAATTTGTAAACTTTACAAATGACAATTAAAACTGACATGAAACTAGTTATATGAATGGTAAAACACAGACAGCCCCAAAAGCTTACTTTTTTTCGTAAGATACCTCTCCTTTGGAAAAGAATTTGAAGAATTTCAAGGAAAGTTTCTAGTCAATTTCAAATCCGACAAACTTCGGAACTACCAAATCCTCATGTATACTAAATTTAAAAGAAAGGAATAAAATAGGAAAAGAAAACACTGACTGAAACCATCAGATGATCGACGAATCACCTGACTGATCATTCTGTGGAACCTCAGGCGACAAATCACCACCGTCGAGTACATTCGTCGAACACCTCATATTCTGCCCCACATCTTCCTCCTCTCTCTCATCTCCTGGAACCAAATCTCTCTTCACTTTTCCTCTTCTAAACCGGCTGAACCACCGCGACACAATCCCGGTACAACCGTCTCCTCTCCGCCCTCTACTACTCTCCATCATCAACAAGAAATCTCCGACGCCTTCTTCATCTTCGTCAATTAATAAAACATCTGCGATCCGTAAATGACTAGGAGAGCCTTTAAAGACTGCGTCCATCGGGATTAAGATCAATATCAATCACAACACAACTCAGAATTAAATGCAGTGAACAAGTGACAGAATGGAGCGTTTCTTTTGTTGAAGAATTTGGAGGGAAAGTTTTAAATTTCCCTAATTTAGACTTCCATTTGCCCGAATTTCTATGATTGCTTTTACGAAAGCACACAGAGAGTAATGAATTCTTTTCTGTACTCTCATGAGTATGGTATTTGTATGCTCCATTATTGAGTTGCTCTCCATTTATTAACTGCCGAACGCGGTTCTTAAATGCCCTCACCTTAAAGGTTCCGTTGTCGAAGATACGACAGCGCATTGAAATTAGGCACGTGAAAACGATTTTTCTGGATTGTGTATGGTAATATATTAATCCAATGGGAGCGGGGTAGTGACATCGAGTTTGGATAAAGTAATAGTTAAAGGTTAGTTTGGTAATTACATTAAAATGTTAAAGAATAAACAATTGAAAGAATAAATTGTCGGAAATAGACTGATTTGTGTGGGCTATGGTAGACGGGCACCCACCCGACCCGTGTAACTAAATTGGATAATGAATTAGAGAACGACTTCAAAGTCCAACTATGATTCATAACAAACATTACGTGGTTGGTTGGTTAAATTTCCTAATCAAATTTATTAAGGTTGTTAATGACTAAATTAATCTATTTTGGGAAAGTGCCTTCCACGGTTTCTATAATCATTTGGGTGTCAAGAAAAGGAATCCAAGCATTTGACCAAACACATCAAAGTCAACTAACTTTTAATCTCATGAATTTGGAAGCAAAACAAAGTTGTAAGTGTTATATAAAAGCCTTGATTAACGGCTAATCACCTACTCTAATGACATTTAGCTCCACGAGTTTTTTATATTTTTACAAATAATAACATAATATTCCTATATGCATCAACGAAGTCCACCCAAACGTAATTGAAATGATCGAGTTACTGTTATAGCAACAGCAAATAAGAGCATGTCTGCATATTTGCCGTTGTAGCGCTAAAGGGCATATTTTACTCAGTTTAAAGGAGGGGCTATGGATGTATTTGATGTAATCGAAAATTTTACTATCTTATTTTTAAAAAGTTAAAATTGCGAGCACCTAGATGTTGTTATCCTTTTAATTATAATTAAGTTTAATTGAGGGACAAATTAAAGTGGAGTTTGTGTTTGGCCTTTCATCGCCAGGAATTGCGCCACGTCACATGACATGATGTCAAGTAATGAGAAGACAAAATAATTAATTAAAGCTTTCATAAAATAAAACATTGAAATGGACATTGAGCCCTTTTCTTTTTTCTTTTTTTTATAAATAATAATAATAATAATAATTGTAAACTCCATTAGATTTGGTGGGGTAATTGTTTTAAAGAGATTATGTTCGTACTATAAGATCACAAATCACAAAATTTTTATAATTCGACCGTATTATTGTTCGATTATAAAATTAATAATTTTTTTATTTATTTATTAAATATATTATAATAATTAAGTTATCATTAATTAGGCATTTAATCCTACTAAATTAAGAATTTAGTTGTTTTTTATTAAATTGAAATAAACTTATTTATTTATAACATATCGATATAAATATAAAATTTTTAATTTAAAATATATAATATATTTGTGTATCCTTTGGGCACAAGCACGTGTGTGTATATATATATATATATATACACATACATACATACATACATATATGCGCGCGCTTAAAATAAAATAATAACATATACTATCCCTATCTTGTAATTAATATTACACGACCGAACTATTGTTGTTTGAATTTAGTCGATTTTTTCACGAGGAGCGCACGAGTGGTTGCAATTTAGAAAAGAAAACAAAAAAAATGAAAGGGATAATAACATACAGGTCCTGGATTCATTTATTTTCAAATGAAAGCATAGTTTTTCAATTTAAATTAAATCAGTCCCTAATCCCTATTGAAATGACCAAAGTAGCGAGAAAATGTAACGTGGATATCAAATATATCCTAAAAGTATGTTACTTAGTAATAAATAGGATTTTAATAGTTTTAATAAAGATTAGATAAGAAAATTTATATGCACAAACTAGGTTCTTATTTGAACAAAATTGTAGATATGGTGGACTTGAATGTTATTATCCAAAACAAGAAATGAAATTACAGGGACAAATCATTGTCATCTATCAGCCAAAAACGCAAAAGAGAAAACAGGACAGACGGTGACACAAAGGCAGAGACATTGAGACAAACCTCAGATCCCTGGATTATCTTAACAACAACCATCCAATACCTCTCTCTCTCGAAAGGACAGTGGAATATTCCTCTTTGTGGTTTCACTTTCTCTTTCTCTAGATGACTCTCAATCTCTGCCTTCTGTTGCTTGATTGATTGAAAGCTAAGTCTGCCAGTTACAGGGGAAAAAAAAAATAAAGAAAGGAAAAGAAAACAGCTAGTGTCAATGTCAAAGACAACGAGAAAAATGCCCACATAAGTGTTCCTTACAGACCCGGCAAAATCCATGCCTTTGGTTCTGGTTCCTGAATATACACTCACTCTCTTGCATACCATCATTTTCCTGATCTGGGAATTATATCAGCTGAAACTGTGTTTGTTTTTTGCTTCAATGTGGCATTTTTTTGAGCTCTCGTAGGTCATTTTTGGTGGTGATTTTTTTTGGATCGTGTAAAGCATGGCATTGTTTAGGAAGTTCTTTTATAGGAAGCCGCCTGATGGGCTTTTGGAGATCTCTGAAAGGGTTTACGGTAACGCGTTTATTCCTTCAGTTTTGATTCGTCACGGTTGTTTGAACAGATGGGTTTTGGCCAAATTTGTTTTATTTTGATTTCACTGCTTTGAACATCTTGCATTGGTGACGTTATGGTGAATTTTGCATGAATTATCTAACTGGATAAGGTTTCCAATTTTACTAGAAATGGAAATGAATTATATAAGGCTTCATTTGTCAGCTTACCTCTTAGTATTTAGTTGGGGCTGGTTATTGTAATATGATAAAATGATGGAAGCTTTTATGTCCAACTTAGCTTCTTTATTCTTTGAAAATTTATTTATAGTTGAAACCAATTAAGAGTCTTGTTTAATCCACGCCGGTGCCTCATAGCAAGTATTAGCCGTTTGTAATAAAAACATTCAGTTTTGGGATTTTATTTCTTAGAGGGGATTGTGACTTTTGCAAAAGAAGATAGAACTTATTATAATTTGAGAGTTTAGCTTTTTAACTTGTCTTCTTCTTCTTGCTTTTGCATCATGTAGTCTTCGATTGCTGCTTCACCACTGATATTTTAGAAGACGAAGAATACAAGGTGTATTTGGGAGGCATAGTGGGCCAACTCCATGACTACTTTCCCGAGGCTTCATTCATGGTGTTTAACTTTCGAGAAGGAGAACACCAGAGCCAGATTTCTCATGTGTTGTCTGAGTATGGTATGACTGTAATGGATTACCCTCGTCACTATGAAGGTTGTCCATTACTTACAATGGAGATGGTCCATCACTTCTTGAGGTCAAGTGAAAGTTGGCTTTCCCTCGTGCAACAGAATGTGCTCTTGATGCATTGTGAAAGAGGTGGGTGGCCACTCTTGGCGTTTATGCTCGCTGCCCTGTTGCTATATAGGAAACAGTTTACTGGGGAGCAGAAAACTCTGGACATGATTTACAAGCAAGCACCTCGTGAGCTTTTGCAGCTAATGTCACCGCTGAATCCATTGCCATCACAATTGAGGTACCTTCAATATATCTCAAGAAGGAATGTGGGCTCAGAATGGCCTCCACTGGATAGGGCAGTTACACTTGATTGCATTATTCTTAGAATCATTCCCAGTTTGGATGGAGAAGGGGGTTGCCGCCCGATATTTAGGATTTATGGACAAGATCCTTTTATGGTTCCTGATCGAACTCCTAAAGTTCTGTTCTCAACACCAAAAAGGAGCACACTTGTTCAGCATTACAAGCAGGCGGGTCTTACTTTTAATTTTTGCTCTTCTCTGATCTATAATTATAATAGCAATTTATTTCAGATAAAAAGCTGACTATCTTATGTTCGTTCGTTTGCATTTTTATGTTCTTATGATGGATTGTCCCCCTATCTTTCATCTCTTTCTTGCAAGTAATGCCAATTTAGGATTTTGTGATTATGTATGTTGTGTAATATGTTTTCATCTCTAGTGTCATAGAATCAATGGATGATATTTTTGGATTTTCTGATAGGACAGTGTGCATGTTTTCTTCTTGTGTGATTTAAAGGTCCAGTGCCTGACACCTCTTAGTTAGGACAGTAAATTGCAATGTTCTTGTCCAGTGTTGCCTATGATACATGATTCTGCAACTGCTTTAGTCCTAGGTAGTTAAAATCTGGGAAATTGCATCTCCTGCACTTTCTGAATCTTGAGCGATATTGTTGCCCTTGATTGTATTTGTAACCCGTTCCACCCTTCGCATGATAATTATATATGTTTCCTTTATTTCAGTAAGGACCTTTCCTTTCCTTTTCCAAAATGCAAAGAGGGCCAGTGGAATGTGCGAAGAGGTTTTAGATTATATCTTTCCTCAGAAAATGGCAAAAATGTACGGGTACTAAGGCTCTTGTCTTGTGATAGGTCACCCAAAAGGATGCGTACTACACAGCACAAGCGATTCTTTTTACCACAGTGATCTGCTGTATCTGTATGATTTTGTTATCTGATCTCAGGAAAATAAATCAAGAGTGTATCAAAATAAATCTGCTGTATCTATACGATTCTTAGCATAATTCTGTGATAGGTCACCCAAAATGTTGCAATGTGTCTTAGCTGGAATGTTCATTCTGATACGTTTCAAGTCAGCATAAATCTGGCAGAAGCAACATTGAGGTTGTTTTAATCCAAAATCCTATTGGAAATCTTAAATGTTATTGTGAGGTTTGCTAGAGTCATTACATTATTATCATGTACCAAAGCTTAGGATTTAGCAGCATTTTCAACCCAAAGAGTGCAGAACAATACATACTTCTTTTTTCCAAATGTGTTCTTCCTTTTTTTAATTTGTGGTTAAAATATATCTTTCTCTGTGCCTGTTTCAGAGGCTTCTTTGTGTCTACTGGGGAATTACAAGTAAATCATCACTAGAGATTGTTTTTCCTTCATCACTAGAGATTGTTTTTCATTTCCAATTTTGTAATTCAAAGGTGTATTTATTTTGCCCCCAAACTTAATTATACTTATATTCACTACGTTCATATGTTCTTGCAGGCAGATTGTGAACTAGTTAAAATTGACATCCATTGCCATATTCAAGGTGATGTTGTGCTTGAGTGTATTAGCTTGGATAGTGATCAAGAGCGTGAAGAGATGATGTTTCGGGTCATGTTCAATACAGCCTTTATAAGGTCAAACATTTTGATGCTTAACCGTGATGAAATTGACATCTTGTGGAATGCTAAGGATCAATTTCCCAAGGACTTCAGAGCAGAGGTATCTCCTAGTTTCTCCTGTTGTTATGCTTACTGCTGTTTTAAGTTCAGATGAAAATTTCCTCTTGTTTTATTAATGAAATTTTTTCCCTATTTTTTTTATCAAAGGATTAAAAAAAAAAGTCAAAGGGTATTAATATATTGTGTCTGGATGAAGGTTCTTTTTTCGGAGATGAATACTGCAACTTCTCTTGTTTCAATTGATTTGCCTGGTATAGAGGAGAAAGATGGCCTTCCTATTGAAGCATTTGCTAAAGCAAAAGAAATTTTCAGCAATGTTGATTGGTTAGATCCAAAGTTCGTTGTTGCAGTGAACATGCTGCAGCATATCAAATCATCAAATATCATCCAAGAAAATTTGGAGAATGGTAGTCCCCAGAATGCGGGAGGCAATATAATGCTAGAATCAGCTCTTGAAAAAGATAAAGAGCAACTAAAACTGAAGGCATGGGACAGCATTGGGAGTCCTGCGTCCATTGCTAAAGGGAAACAATTTATGCCATCTGCTGAACCGTCCCTGGATGCAAATTCATTCAAAAAGATGATTGAACCCCAGGAACTGCAAGTTGCTCTCCAACGACCTGCACAATCTAAGATTATTTCTCAGAGATTACCTCAGACTTCATTATCTGCTTCAGCTCCTTACAATTCCTTCCAAGGGTTACCTGTGCCTGTATCAAGATATCATAGTGCCCCCTCATCCCTAGGAATTACAGCTTTATTGCATGATCACAACAAATCCAACAATGAAGAAGTCACACATCAAGTGACAAGATCTCTACCTACTGCACCTACTTCTCCTTCTGTCACAAATGTGCTGAAAGCTCTACCGCTCAATCACACGTCTACTTCCCTGCCACCGCCATCATTGCAACCTCCCTCTTTGCAATCTTCATTGTTAGTTCCTATAACTATTCAAAGAACTTGTGTGAACCCTGCACCCCCACCTCCCCCTCCCCCTCCTCCTCCCCAGTTGACTTCCAAGGCAACTCATTCTTTGCTTGCCCAACTTCCTGGAACCACATCACTGGGTAAAGAGCAGTTAGTATTGAACCAGTCTACCGCACCTCCCCTGCTTTCTTCAGAGGCATCCACTTCTGTTACTAAGAACTTGCATTCAAATCCCCTTTCACCTTCTTTATCCCATTCTTTTTCAGAGGCATCTCTATCTCCCATGGCTACAAATTCATTCTTAACTCCCCCTCCATCACCCCCTAAACTTCCTTTTTCAGGAACAACTTCATCTGCTGCAGTCAATAACTCATTTTCTCCTCGCCCAGCCCCTCCTTTTTCAAGAACATCTTCATCTTCCTCTTTCAAAAACTCATTTTCAACCCATCCTCCTCCTCCACCGCCGCCTCCTTTTTCACGAATATCTCCATCCTCCTCTATCAAAAACTCAATTTCAGACCCACCACCTTCCCCTTTGCACACTTCCTTTTCAGGAACATCGCCATCTTCCTCTGTGAGGAATTCATTTTCAGCACCACCTCCTCCTCCCCCACCCATTTCATTTTCAGGAACATTTCCATCTGCCAATGTCAAGAACTTATTTTCAGCCCCCCCTCCTCCTCCACCATCTCCTTTGGTTGCTTTGTCAACTGCTTCCTCTGTCTCTTGTACACCAACTACTAAGAGTTCAACAATAACATGTGGACCTCCTCCACCGCCTCCTCCTCCTTTGCATACAAGGGGTCTTAATAGTACATCTTCAGCACCGCCAGCTCCACCTCCCCCTACTCCCAATTTCTCTCCAAATGTTCTGTCATCTGATAATTCAGCACATCCTACACCTGTACCACCTCCACCAGTCCCTTTTGCCAAAGGGTTATCATTAGCAAAAGCTAGTGCGGCTGCTTCTCCATCTCATTCCGGGGTTAGTAATGGTAACATCCCTCCAATTCCTGGACCTCCTTCTGCTGCTCCAATCAATGCAAAAGGACGAGGCTTAACACGTGGGAATCCCAAAAATCAATCTCAACCTAGAAAGAACAACCTGAAACCATATCATTGGTTAAAGTTAACAAGGGCCATGCAAGGAAGCTTGTGGGCTGAGGCACAAAAAGCTGATGAAGCTTCCAAGTATGCATCATGTTGTTGGTGTCTATTCTTTCATTGGTTCTATGTGTCTATTTTTGTTTTGATCCTTTTGATTTTCTTGGCATTCTCTTGTTGTAATTTTGTTTTGTTTGCCAGGGCTCCAGAATTTGACATGTCAGAACTAGAGAGTCTTTTCTCAGCTGCCGCTCCAATTTCAGATCATGGAGGCAACCGTGAGAGGTCAAGTCACCACTTGGGACCTAAATCTGAGAAAGTCCAGTTGGTAATTAGTGTTTAATTTTGGTAGGATGTTGTGAATGCTCAGTCCATCAAACTAGTAAGAATTGTTCCAAAGGTCTGATGGTAAGCTAATTCATAGGATGAAAGATGAATCACAAGTTATTTACTGCTTTTGCAGATTGAGCTTAGGCGGGCATATAATTGTGAAATTATGCTTACAAAAGTTAAAATTCCTTTGCCTCATTTGATGGTAAGGTTTTCCTTATGGGGCATT
The DNA here is from genome assembly GCA_032401905.1 of Swietenia macrophylla. Taxonomy (NCBI): domain Eukaryota; kingdom Viridiplantae; phylum Streptophyta; class Magnoliopsida; order Sapindales; family Meliaceae; genus Swietenia; species Swietenia macrophylla. The sequence goes on along the minus strand of CP135562.1, from coordinate 8,814,876 downwards.
TTTGATTTGTAATGGAAATTGTAACGATTATGATGTTACTGCATACTCTTTTTCATACTCTGTCTTGCCTTCTTAGCGAACGGTACTTATGGTTATATATTGTGTAGTACATTTTGAATTGTCTAGTTCTTGACTTTTGCTCAGCGGTAAAGGGACAAACTTGGATTTCCTTTTATTTAACTTCCGTTTCTTGAAAAACTTAAAAAAAAAAAGAGGAAAGAAGCAAATATCATTTTCTCATAAGCGCGTTGGATAATATTTGATTTTAAATCTTTAATGGCCCTTGCTGCTAGTTTGCTACTGGGAAAGTTAAAGTGTTACACCAATTTATCAGCTCACTGATTTGAACTTATGTGGTAATTATCTTAAAGTCTCTGCTTTCCTGCTCATGTCTTGCAGTGTTCAGTCCTTGCTTTGGATAATTCAATGATGGATATTGATCAGGTTGATAACCTTATTAAGTTTTGTCCAACAAAAGAAGAAATGGAATTACTCAGGGTATTGGACATGTCCTCTTTTCTCTATCATAATGATTTTTGCTTGTCCTCTTTTTTTAATTGAAATCTTCTGCTCCTTATTGTCATGGTTTTTATTCAGAATGAAAAATTTTGCATTTGTGTATACCCTTAATATAAAAATAATTGTGCATTTATGTGCAGAACTATAAAGGAGATAAGGAAAACTTGGGAAAATGTGAACAGGTGAGTGTATTATTCTTTTGCTTTATGGTTCTTTTTCACATTTCTGTTATTTTTCAGTATGGCTTGTGCCATCCCTAGGAACTGATAGTACATATTGGGTTTGCATTTCCTTATCAGTTATTCAATTAATCAAACAAAGGAAATATATATATCAGCCGATATGCAATTGTTTGCTTCATATAAGTGGTAGAATTGTTAGTTATGGTTTGAAAAACCACCTTCAATGTTCTCTTTTATTTTGTTCGGATTTACAGCCACATGTATTTTGTGACAGTTCTTCCTAGAATTGATGAAAGTGCCACGGGTAGAGTCAAAGCTACGAGTTTTTTCATTTAAGATACAATTCCATTCCCAGGTTAGAGGACATTTGATTTAGTCCTATAGTTCCCAGCATCTTGTTGTTGCTTTTATTGATATTTTTGATGACTTATCTTTTCTTTTGCCAGGTTTCTGACCTTAGAAAGAGTCTGAATATTATAAATTCTGCATCCGAAGAGGCAAGTTCACTTTCAAATTTACATTTTATAATTTCTTGAATAAATGATATCTTTGATCATTTTCTATCTCTTGACATGCCCTTCAGGTCAGGAATTCAGTCAAGTTGAAAAGGATCATGCAAACTATTCTTTCTTTGGGTAATGCTTTGAATCATGGAACTGCAAGGGGTGAGTTGACATTTCTATTGCTAGTGTTTGTTTTTATTTATTAATATAAAAATATCAATGCTTACTTTTATTATTTATCCACAAGAGAACTATAAGAACGAGTTTGTACTTAGGAATGAATAATGATCACGTAGTATAAATTTAAGCTTGACAAAAGAAGGAAGGTGATATACATAAATAGATTTGAGACATGCAAAAAGGTGTAGTGATTGGTAAGGAAAAGTGAAAATGGAGACACTGCTCTGTAGGATTTAGTCATTTTGTTAGTCATAGGCAATTCTGTTGGCAGGCAAGGGTGCGTATATGTGCTCACACATGCTTGCTAAGCAGAAGTTCATCTTTCAGTTACTTGCCATTTCAAGCTTTCACCTTTGTTTGTTCCATACATTCTCAGAAGCACCTATACCTGTTGTTGTAGATTCTATCTTTTCATTAAGTCAATGGTCTTATGGCTGAAGGTTCTGCTGTTGGATTTCGATTGGACAGTCTCCTCAAACTCACTGATACAAGAGCCCGTAACAACAAGATGACTCTCATGCATTATCTTTGTAAGGTAGAACACTTTCCTTTCTTAGTTTGACTGTGCTAATCATCTCTGTAAAATTTGTCTTTTAACCTCATTAAACATGCAATTCCTTTTGCATTTTGTTCCAGTCCATTGGTCTGTGCTCTTTATAATCAGAATTCATTTTCTTTTCCTCTTCTGGGTTGGGATTTTACCTGCAGATACAATGTTGTTACACTAACTGCAATAAGCAGGAGTATAAAGCATGCAGTTTTTGGTACCAGTTAGAAATTTTTGCATAATAATCAAAACCTATGTCAAGATCCTGCTCACTGAGCTAGCAACCTAGCACACTGTTTCTTCATTACTGGATTTGATGAACGAAAGTCTGAATTCTTTGCGGAGATCCTATCGTTGATTTTTTGTGTGTATTGAGCAGTAGATATTTGATTTAATATAAAAAATTGGTATAAATTTAAGGATAATTTGATTGATATCTCCAAAGGCTTGGATATACAACCACATTCCATGGACCATGGTTTGGGGGAGGTTTTCAACAAAATTTATGAAATGTAATGGGAGACTTGTTGGTGATTTTCAAAGTTTCCAGAATTTTCTGATCAATTATTAATACAATAGGGTGTGCCTGTATTTTAGGAAAATCTGTGGATAGAAATGAATTTTACCAGGGGAAGCATTAATTTTTCTTCTTACTGCTGCCTCTGTACACAAGTATTCCTCAATACCTTTTTAGAATTACTTATTGGCTTTCCAAGCTGTAGGTACTTGCTGAAAAGTTACCAGAACTTCTAGATTTTGCAAAAGATCTTGTGAGTTTGGAGGCTTCAACCAAGGTACTTTTTCTTTGTGCATTTTTATATGTTAGTTTCCTTTGTCTTTAGTATACTGGCTTAATGGTTAATCATTATGTAGATACAACTAAAATGTTTGGCAGAGGAAATGCAAGCTATTAGTAAAGGGCTTGAGAAGGTTGTACAGGAATTGAGTGCCTCAGAAAACGATGGTCCAGTGTCGGAGAATTTTTGCAAGGTAATTTCTGGGCTACAGCCATTAATATTTTCTTTTGTGTGGATGGGGTCCTCCAAGTATGTTACTGCATGAACTTTCTGCTGTTAACGAATGCATTGCTTCTTAAAATATGCAATAAGCTTTGGGTTGTTTCTTCTATATTTCATTTGACCTCATTAAACTGTGCATTTTAAGGAGCATTTCCTTGTCAGTATAAAAGTGTGGTACAGCTTTGAAAAGGGAGCGGAATGTTGCATGGAAGTGGGGGTGGCTTTTGGATGTTTCCCATTGTGTCTTTCAGTATGCTTGGTTGGGCCTTTCCACAAGCATCATAGGATTAGCTCTCATAATTTAAAGCCTTTGTAGGACAATAATTTTGCTTGATCTAGTGCTTGTCTGGGAGGATATGGCCTTTTTTCATCTAAACACTTTATTTATCAACTGTAATCCAAATTTCCAAATCTTTACATTCTTAGGATCATTAATTGCTGGCGTTTATATTTTTGCATGGTTTATTTTTCTTATTCTTCTAATTGCTAATGCATTTTGTTGGTGGGTCCTAAAATTGTATAGATCTTAAAGGAGTTCCTTAGTTTTGCTGAAGATGAAGTGAGGTCTTTGGCTTCTCTTTATTCCAGTGTGGTAAGTATGATTGTCTATTAATTTATTTCATAGCTATTTTGCTGTCTGACAGTTATGTGGTTGAAACATAAACTATAAGCAGTACTGGACAAATGTCTGAATTCAGATATTTTTAGGGTAGAAATGCAGATGCATTGGCTCAGTATTTTGGGGAAGATCCAGCACGTTGCCCATTTGAGCAAGGTATGGTTAGGTCATTATTGTTCTCATTTTTTTTGTTCCTGACAAAAAACAAATAGAATAATCATTTTACATTCACCATCATTTAGACCTTAACTTTAATGAATACTTTTAAAGAATCATTTAGTGAAGCTGCTGCTGCTGGTACTTGGAAGTATATAAATTTCAAATTAATCCAACCGATACTAGTGCATGTGTACCAACCTTCATTTTTTACCACCATTTTCAAGAATATACTATTTTTCGTCTCTTCTTTTGATTTCTTGTGTGCTTTCTTCTTGGGTGTATCATTTATGCTTGTTATGGAATTTGTAGTTGTGTCTACTCTGCTCAACTTTGTGAGGATGTTTGTACAAGCACATAATGAAAACTGCAAGCAGCTTGAATTTGAAAAGAAGAAAGCAGGAAAGGAAGCCAAAAATGAAATGTTGAAGAAGGGGGCTGCCAAAAAGCAGTCTGAACATTTGATACAAAGTCCCTTGAAGGGTAGCACCATCAAATGACCTATTGTTGCAGGTACTGATCCTGTTGATCAACAACACCAGCTGTTGCCCCATAGATAATTGATATTATTTCATTCCATGGATGAAAAGACACCCAAGGACCAAGGACGCAAATTTTACTAGCAAGACGGATGAACAATGCCGTGGAGAAGAATATTTATCAGACAGCAGGAATAAACAGTCAAGGGAACGAATGTTACATATGGCAAGAACAGGTACACAAAATCCGTAAGCCTGTCTATCACACCATCAATTCTTTTGGGAATTTTTATCAGTTTTAGTTAATCTTTGGATTTTTTTCATTCTGTTGATTTTGATATGTTTATTGTTTTCCCTAGCAGTGGTGGTGGAGTGGACAAAGTCCAATCAATGAGCAACTTATGAGGCAGCTCAAAGAATTTTGTTGTAAAAAATGTTTGTATTAGTTCTTAACCCAAATCTATATATTAGATTTTTCTTCCTGATGTTACATGATTTCTTCTGTATATTTTGAGTTATAAGGATGTAAGTGTTTATATGTAATCTCATTGAAATGTGTAGGAGGCATAAAATATTTCTTCATTTGCAAATAGAGAAGCGATCGAATTTTCTCTTTAATGCGTCTGTGAGCTTGTTGCATTTTCTTTTTGGTTCTGGCAATAAATCAATGCCAAGGTTTCAACTCAACTCCAAGCTGCTTCCAATGAATTTTTATTGGAATGCTTGTCTGCTTCAACTGGAAAATTGTGGAGTAAAACATATGGATGAAGACCCTTAACATTTGCTTGTTCATATCTGAAACTTTCTACTTTTCATGAATGAATCCGATGACCAAAAATTAAACACCAAGTACAAATAATTGGAATATGGCATGAAATATGAACTCTTTGACTCAAACTAAGGCAAATTCGGTGAAAATGCTCAATGTTACAGCTTCATGAAGAACCCACAGACAGAAGAAAAGGAAATAATACTACAACGGATTGCTGTTCTATTTCTCTATCTCTAAAATCCCTTAATTTACCCTATGGTATAAAATCCATAAATCACTCTGAAACTCGCAGCATTGTTGTCGGTCTAGGCAAGTCAGTAATGGAACTTGCAACTGCCTCAGCTAAATCTATGGTGTAGTTAGGATTTTTGATGAATGATGAAACATATTCTTCAATCTTCTTCTTCTTCATCAGCTTGTTACTTTCCGGTATAATATTTTGCCAGGTTCTTTTATTTTCTTGACTGGACCCAGAAAGTGTAAGATCAAGGGTAATATCTGATCCAAAAGTATTAGTTGTTTGATCTGGTGGAATACGAAAATTACTAGCCATTGAAGTTTCGGGTGAGTTGCTGGAGAAAAATTGACCAAATGAACAATGAACATCATGGTTGTGTTGTCCTTCGTACGTTGCAACTAGAAATGACTTGTCCTCCATGCATCTTTGAACCTAACAAATCCAGGAATCATGAGAATTAAGAAGCACTTAGCACTCATACTATTTCTTAGCAGGAGTGCTTGAAGAAACCGTTGAGGATCAATCAGTACACACCTTCTTTTTGACAGGGCATCCAGAAGTAGCCATGGAACATCTGAAATAAGCTCGAGGTGATGGATTATCTTTTGTAACCTTTTGGCCATATTTCCTCCATTGATATCCATCTTTCACTACCTAAAATCACAAACGTTTTACAGATGCTGCAACGGGTAAAATCTTTTGGAGTAACATAAGAAATCTCGTATATACAGGTGTTCACAATTTAAGACTTACCAGGCTATTGTCCTTGGAATCTGTTTTCACCAAGATTCTAGATGTTTTCCTATTGGTAGCAGCAAGTTGTGCTTTTACTCCACTATTGTTGAAGTCACAATAATAGGCCCTAATTTCCTGGAGTCGGGTTTGAAGAACATTGCAGTGATCATTCATTACTTCCACCGTAAATCTCAGGTTCTCATTCTCTTTCCGAACGTGGTCCAGTCTTCCTTTCAGCTCTTCCACCTGAACATCCCAGCTCAAAATTAGCAATGAAAATGGATTATAACACAGCTAGCAGCTTGTAAAACTACACATGCATGATCATGCAAAAATGTGAAAATGAAGCCCAAAAAAAAAAAAAGAAAACCATTTACCTTCTCTTGAGTAAAGTTGCTCTGGGAATCCATGAAATTGGGTTGAAAGATCTTCAATGTAAGATATCTAGAAGAACCCTTAACTAATATATAAGAATATTCTAAATCCGAGTAGTAGTAGTTGGAACCGCGAGAGAAGCCGGTTTGTTTACGCCGCCGACACCGTAATTAATGAGAAAGCAGACGACAAGGACGACTACGACGACCAATCTGTGGACTAATGGGGTGGTGGGTGGTGCTAACTGCTGCTGAATTTATTTATTTATTTTTTTCTCAGCAGAGAACCAATTGAATTTGGTCTTGATTTAAGAAGACAAGTTCGTTGAAATCAAATCCATGTGTTGGAAAAAATTACCCACAGTGCTGCCACTCCCGCTTCTTAAAAACCAATGAATCTCGTTCCCGTAAGCAAGGAAAACTTCATGCGTCATTGCATGACATCACAATAGCTGAAGTAAGCTTGCTGTCGCTCTCTTTGCATTCCTCCCCCTTGTTGTCTTTATTGGTTTCAACGTGTTCGAGGGTTCACGCTCACCAAAATTCCATTGACGCTCTGCTTCATGGGTTATGCAATCCATCTATCAATCATATCACACGGAGGTTGTTCAAAATAAATATTATTTAAAACGTAAATAAAAAATTTTAAATATATTATCAATAATATTTAAAATATAAATATAAAAATTAAAATAAATTAATATAACCATACATACATTTACCACCATCGATAATTCCCTTAATCCTAAGCATTTTCTCCTACTTTCTCACCTATCAAACAACCTTTCCAAACAATTTTTTTCGCTTCTTCTCATTCTTTCTCTCCGATTCTATTGTTATTTTTTTCAAGAGTGATTCGATTTCTAGAAGTGGGCAAGCATTATCAAAAGAAGTGTAGCCTCGTCACGTTCATGAAGAACATGATCCTCCATTAAACGTCAAAACATAAATGTGTGACACGTGGGGCAAACCCAGATGAAAATGTGACATGTCGTGCGGGCATTGATGGATTGATTAGTTCTAATTTACCTGCCCAACCTTTCCTCTTTCTTCCTAGCTAGTCCTATTGATCGTTAGTTAAAAAGCCGAAGTGAATGAGAATTTAACAAATATGAAATGACATGTCGGATGCAGACGGTCCCCACAGAGAGAGATTAGTCTCTAACACGTGGGGGTTCCATCTTAATTGTGTATCGGACCAAAATGATCAAATGTCTTTAATTGCAAAATCAAATAGAAAGAAGAGTAATCAAATTTTCTTCTTCGACGGCTGGCAATGAATTAATTACATAGAAAGAATCAAAATACAATTACCCGAATCTTTGATGCTTGCTTGTCTATGTTGAAGAAGATCTTGTATTTGTCGGAATTGATTGAAACATAGATACCCATAACTTAAAAATGAATCTAGACTTTTTGAGAAATCTCTAGGCAAATTTAAGGCTAAAATTACATAATTAAATGATTCGATATTGATAAGAAAAATAAAATAAAAAAATTTTAAGTAAAATAATTTTATTATGTTAAGATAATTAATATAATTTTTTTTTAAATTTTATCGTAAAATAACATCGTATAATACCAGCCGCCTCATCCGAGCCAAAGAGAAAAATTCTAGAGTGCACATTTGAGAATAAGAATGGGTTAATGGTTGACTCAAGGCTTGAAGTCAAGCAAGCAAAGCACATAAGACAACAAAGAAGAAGCCAACAAGGAAAAGGAAAACCCCTGAATTTTCAGTTATCAATGAACAGCCACCAAAGAGGTAATGGGCCGGGTCGGGCCCGAAATCCATTTGGCCCACTAAATTGTATTCCAAGTTAATTTGGATCGGTGATGTCCCATTGTCACCCACCGCCGTCGCCAGCATGGGCCGCCAAAAGTGTAACGACATGTCTCCCTTCGGAGAGTTTTGGAGACTCATCTTGTCATTTCCTTTCTAATTTGCTTTTCATTTCCCACCGTTTTATATGTCACTCGAACGTTCAGTGAGTCGATAAATTAAAAAAAATAATTATTATATTTTAAAATAAATTTAAACAGTATAAGAAATTTAAATTTAATTTATTTTCCATCTTAGTGTTATTTTAAGCCTTTTGAATGCAAAGCTTTTTGATCACATAATTTTCAAAATCGTATTAAAGGATTGATAAATTTAAAAAAAAAATTTAATTCACCGTACGTTATTAATCGCACTAGTAAAATAAGAATATAAAAAATAAATTTAACATGATATAAAAAAATTTTAGTCTTTTTTTTTTCTTTCATGTCACTATTATTACTATTTTAAACTCGTCAAATATAAGATTTTTTGATCACGTAAATTTTGATACTATACCAAAATATTATTAAATCCGTAAATTTCAACTAACTAATAAACTAAACAATAGTATTTAACTCAAATAATACTAAAATTAACTATTTATACAGACATGCATCTTTCATGTGCATCTAACAATTCATGTGTATGATTTCTCTCCATTAATACTTAAAAATTGAAATTATAGAACATTGTTTTGACATGCTAATCAATGGTAGCTTCTCATTTAATCAATTAATTAACAATGATTAGCAGTACAAGCAAGTGATGCAGTTACAATCAAAGAGAACGAGGATTCTTTGGCTAAGAAAGGAAGTAATCACATTTGCAACCCATCAAGAAAACGATCGGGACAATATCATCTTGCTTCAAATATCTCTTTGATTCATAATGTAAATAGTAAATATATCAATGACAACTTCAATATCGATAAAATAAAGATTTTCTCTTAATTTTTTTTAATTTTTTGAATTGCTAATCTGATATTTATAATCACTCTACTTTAATTTGATCTTCAAAGTATGAAGTGTGAAGTGTTTAATGGACACTAGTTGTTCGATAACTAATATATCAACCACCCACTCCATTGGAACGTAGTACTTAAACCTACTTGTGTTGTACTTCCATGTGATAATTGTTCTTGATCCTCTTGTGTTATGCAATTTCTCGGTTCCGTATTCAGAGATTGAACCAATGAATTAAGCAAGCATATGTACAAGAAAACTGCTAATTTTTTTTCATTAATTTAATATATACGTGACATAATGATCTCTGAACATCTAATCTTCCTATAAATTAAGCAAAGCCGAAAAGAGAACTTGAAAACATCCGTATGTTCTTAGTTTGACCTTTTTTCTGTCCGGGCTTGATCAATAAATCTTCCAGAAATCGCGGCTGCAAGTGCTGCTGTGAAATTGGGATCTGTGGTCAAAGTAGAAGCCATTTGTTGAACCAATATCTGTTGGATTCCTGGCACTTCAGTTGCTGCTTGGACTGACTTCTTGGCATCACCGAACAATAAACCGGCAGCTGGTTGGATCGTATGAAGAGTTGCAGTAGGACCTGTTGATCTCATCGAAGCTGAATCGACGGCCGGAATCGAACCAAGAGTTGCAACATGGCTCGCGCTCAGTGATAGTTCAGATTTTGAAGGTTGGGCATGATTATGTTCTCCTTCGTATGTGGCGACCAAAACGGATGCATCTTCAGCACTTCTTTGCACCTGAAATTTTGATCAATATATGGCACCTAGAATTAGCATAACAAGAAATTGAAATTAACTCACAATCACTTATAATTTTCAGGAATGAAATTGATTAATTACCTTTTTCTTGACTGAGCAGCTTGGAGCAAAAGAACACCTGAAGTAAGCTCTGGGTGATGGGTTATCTCTGGTAACCTTTTGTCCATACTTCCTCCATTGATATCCATCCTTCACAATCTGTGCAACAAATTAAGACCAAGTATCCAAATTAACAAAGATTCAGATTTAGAGTTGCATCACAATTTTCTTGATGGGAGATTAACTGGATATATATATATATATATATATATATTATTTCATGTTTAAGGAACTTACTAGGGTTGAATTGGAAGCACTGGTGCGAACATAAACCCTAGTAGTTTTTGGCTTGAGATTTTCCGTTGGTTTTTTACATGGCTGATCTCCATCACTTGAGCTGCACTCAGTATGTCCATTAAATCCAATCACGTTGCTGTAGTCTCCATACTCGGCCTTTCTCTTCTTCGGTGTTGATACAAGTTCACTATCAGCGTTTTTGATCATCAAATCCACGTATTGTTTTTGGAGACTCTTGTAATTCTCACACAGAACACTTAGCATCTCAGTCAGCTTCTTGTTCTCGCTGCTAATCCGATTCAACTCTTCCACCAAAACGCTAGTCTGCTTACGAAAAAATGAAAACAATTATTCTGAATGAATTTCCAGCAATTCAGATACTAGGTGAACCCAGAAACTTAATTAATTACTTACCTCTCGTTTAACAGATGGTTTCTCTTCAAATCCAGCGAAGTTTCTCTCAATTATTTCTATCTTCTGAATCAAAAAAATCCAAGATATGTATGAGTTTAACAATCCAAAAACATGGAACTATTGACTCTAAAACTTTATCAATCAATCAATCAACTCACCGGAACATCACTTCTGGGACCGAAAGGATTGAGGTTGAGATCGAGAGAAGTATCTACCCATGTCGTTGAATCCATCGAAGAAGAACAATTAAATGAATTAATTAAAATTTACTTGGGAAAAAGCTGGAAACAATGAAGCTGAAGTTGGTCAAGTGATTGAGAAAACTGAAGCCAGAAGGGATTGATTTATAGGAAATTGGCTGGATAGCCGTCAGAGAAAAGTTCCCAAGGAAAGTTGCTGGAAGCAGTCACAAACAAACAAACAATCAATCAATCAACTTGAAAAAAATTGTATTTATAAATTACAATACCAATCTGCCAGTAACTTATAAGTGTAAATGGAATAAAATAATACAGAAAGAAAGGGACATGAGAAAGTAATGCAGGATTAATACTCTTTGAATAATTGGGAAATTCTTCGTCAAGTCAAGCCCGCCCTTCAAAATAAAATTTATTTAAGTCGATGTCCAGCTTATCAGGTGGACCTGAGATTCAAATCAGAGCTGGTTTCCAGGACCTTTCTTGCCATTAAATTACTCGCACCGAAATCAACACGCTGCTTACCAACAGTGAGCTGAGCCCACCCATATCCTGTTCAGATTTTGTTTTAGGTTGTATATACAATTTCCCATGTTTTAAAATCTAGATGCTTTTCTGAGCTTAGTAGTAATACAATCACTTAACAGTATTATGCAATGCACATAAAACAAGATATATTGTAAATTAGGTACCGTAGAGATGACAAAGTCCAAGGAACATAGACCTAAATTCTGTCTAAGAACAGTCAAAACCTGACACCCAGATGGTAAAACGAAGTAACTTGTGTGTTTAAGCACCTGAAAATATGTAGAAATGAGTTGATTTAGCAGTAAAATCAATTGTTAAAGTCAGTAGTCGTTTTGGTCGTCTTTATTTCTCGTTGACTTCATCACGCGGTTTTGAAAATTTGGACAACTTTCATTACAAGAACATCGACTTGTCATCCATCCCAACTTTTAACCAACCTCATACTTTCTTTGTCCATCTATTTCTCTTTCAAGCTTAGCTGCCTCTTCCAATTAAAACCTGCCTTATTTTTATTTATTTTTTTTTCTGTTTACACACAACTATTAAATATACAGAAATGATTGAATTTATCACCATAGCTTCATAATTATTGACTTCAAAAGCCTTTGGATTACGTAAGGAAGTAGATGATATACATGCTTACCCAATAAATTGAAGTGAAAACTAGTACATGCATTTTAATTGGGGTCTTCTCATTGACTTTGCCTTTCATACCGTTAAAGTCGACAACCCAAATCCAACATCCTGTTCTTCATTTCATTTTTAATTTCTTTTTGATACGGCAAATTAAACAGAATAATAATGCTTTCTTTAATTTCTTTTTTTTTTTTGTCAAAATTTTATTACTTAATTACAATGTCAATTAGATTAAAAATGAACAATTTTATTTACTACAAATAAAAATAAATTAATAAATTAATAAGATAATATCGTTTGTTTAATCGTTTTATGCAATAAACAAGTAATCATAATACCATTACACATGAATAATTTGAACCATAATACTATATTACATTAATCACCATTTTTTATGATGTGAACAAGTAGTTTGGACCATCGAAAGTCATTCTTGAAGAGAGTCTTGATTCAATCGATTTAATTAATTGATTTGCACGTTTGAAGATTGAGAGATTAAGAAGAGTATAAGACAAATTAAGAATCGTTGAGGGTCTTATTTGGAAAATCAGCATATTCTGATTTATAACAACATCTATGTAGAATGAGTAAAAGCTTTATTTGACATTATAATTAATACAATATTTTTCAAAAGTTTATCATAATGCATGTGATCTCAAAAATTGTAGTTTTAGCTATAACAATGTTAATTAAATATAAAATAAATAAATAAAAGCCTCTATATGTTTGAATATTAATCAACGATCAATTAACATATTTTTTTGATTATTCTTCTAAATTTAAATAAATCACAATAAATATAAGTAAATATACATTAGATTGTTACCACAATGAGATTAGAAAAATGAAGAAAAAGACATGAATATTAGGTATATAATTAATTAATTATTTAAAAATATATAAACCACATCACCATCAATAATTAAAATTATTTGTATAAAGATTAAGACTATACATGAATTATTGATCTATTGAAAGGTAGTTTGCATGAAATTCACATGGTGGATCGAAGACTTTGTGGCCTTCAAGCTTCAATCATAAGATCAAAATTAATTTCTTTTTCCTTTAATGGGTCAATACAAAAGCCTTTCACATATAACTAATCCCATTAATCTAATATATTAGCTAATTAAACCAAATTCCAAAAGCTATCTATTATTTTAGAGATTTTCCAATGCTGCTCCTTATAATTTATGTGATGATCTACACCTACTTTCAAATATATATATATATATATATATAGAGAGAGAGAGAGAGAGAGAGAGAGACCGACCTAGACTTTTGTGTGTGTGTGTGTGTGTGTGTGCGTGCGTGTGTTTACAGGTCTATCTCCATTCTCCAATTCACGTAGGAAAGAGAAGGAGATGAGCAACAGATGTCATAATTTTTCGTCATTCCTGATCAAAGTGATCGATGCCAATCCTACGTATCTGCAAATGTCTTTTCTCATGGTCTCGATGCATTGGTTACTTGTGTTATTCATGTGAATCATGCAATTGCAACCACCAATATATAACACACAATGCTTTGATGTTTCTAGCAATCTATTCTAGGCACGCTGTTTGAGATACATAATGTTGTGGGCCGGGGTTGGTCGTTGACAAGATCTCTGATGCCGCAGAAAATTTAAATGCATGAAACATCGATGGTCCTAGAAACATGTGTATGTCTGCATGTGTTTCACGGCCATCTTCGAGAAAAATTAAACAGACACAAAGCTAATGGTAACAGCAACGAGACCTGATAATCACAAATGCAATATGCGAACAGTTTCCTCTACAGAAATGGTCCGCGTTATATGTCTATGTACATGTACGAGAGAATCACGCATGGTGGTTTATGGATCAGACCAAGGAATTATCACCAGTATGACCACGTACTTTCGTCCTTTTTGGCTGAAATTTTCCGTCGATGACTCAAAATATCAATTGATTTCTTCTTCGTTCAGCACAAAAATAATTTAAAATTTTGTCGTACTACTTTTATCGATTTGGTACGATAGTAAATTAGTCAAATCATCCTAGGCTGGCCATCCACCACCTTACTTTTTGGGCAAGTTGTCCATGGCGTTCGTGATGCAATGCATGAGCTCATTACCATGACCGGGATTGATGGTGCATGGGCATCTACAATCCTACCATGGAATTCTCATTGGTGGATGTGTTTTGGAACTTCTTAGTTTAACCTTTTTTTTTATATATTGATAGGAAGAGTTGCCAGTCATCGTGTTGCTTCTGGGATTAGGTAAGATTGCTTTTAAAATAGAGTTTGAGGCGAAACGTTATTATTATTATATTATTATTAATATTATAAAATTATTTAATTAATAAAATAAAAAATATATTTATTAATTATAAATAAAAAAATTAATATATAATTTTATTATTTAATTAATATATAAAATTTTTATTAACTTTTTTTAAATCACCGTAAATAAATAAATATTTTTTTATCTCATTAAATAGACAATTTTATAAAGTTATTCTAATTAAAATTCTCCTTCTATAGAATAATTATAAGTAGATTAAGAATTAATCGTTTGTTTGAAGATTTAATTAAGGCAACGAGTCAAGGTCGTCTTAATTAAATCATTAATTAATTATTAAATATTTAAATTTTTTTTATGTATATCTCAAAAGAAAATTTTAGATGAAACGATTTTATCACGTCAACACTGCTAACGTGATAAAATTATATAATTAATAAAGTAAAAAAATATATTTATTAGTAATAAGTAAAAAAAATTAATAAAAAATTATTATTCAATTAATATGATGAAAAAAATTTATAAAATTTTTTATTAATTTTTTTTATTCATTACTAATAAATATAATTTTCAATCACTTTTATTATTAAATAAATAATTTAAAATAAATACATACGAGATAAAAACCTGACATTGAAGTTTCATTTCCTTTTCTATTCATTCATTCCATGTCCATAAACATTTGACAACACTGCAAATACAACTCGCAATCCTTATTAAAACCTGACATTGAAATTACAGTAGCGATCGATCGCAAACAATGAATAGACATAAAAGAAGACATGTTTATTGTCTCGATCATTATATCAGAAACTGGAAAGTTGTGGGTAGGGGTGGTTGACGACGTCTGTAAGACCACACAAATTTAAGTGCAAGCGTGGAACATAAAAGGCTAGCTTAGCTAGCAAAACTGAATTATCTGCGCGCGCACATGTGTTTCAAGGCTAACTTCTGAAAAATTAAACCGACACAAACGGTTGAGTAACAGCAGTAACATACGACAACTAATTTAACAGTTTTGTCTTCAGAAATCTGTATGCATACATGTTCATGCAAGAATCATGCAGATGGATCGCGTTCGCAGACCAAACAAAGAACACGCAGCTGGTTCGTGACCCTGACCAATTATCACCTACTTTTGGCAGAGATTTTCCGTGGAAGACTTTGATTTTAATTCATTTCTACTGTCTTAGACAAACCAAAAACACTAATTTAAATTTTCCACGCGCAGGCACTTAATTAATGGTGCGGTTTCGTGGCAAAATTGTAGGTACATACGGTGGGAAAGAGTCAAGTCACGATTCACCCGATTTTTACGAGTAGTTGTTCGCGTTGATGGATGCATGAGATCATCAACATGACGAAGGATCGATGATGAATTAATGCATGCAAACGTGGAATTTACTTTGGTTCGTCGTATCGTGTTACATTTGTTCATCGGTTGACAGATGTGTTCTGCAGCTTCTTCGTCAATTTCTTCTTTTGCTTTTCGTCTTTTCTGAGTGTCGTCATGTCAGCCAATAGCCCACAGAATGATTAAAGTAGCCAGAGTCAGTTCGAATAGTTTGTTAGCTAAGGGACCAATTATCTTCAGCCATTGATTAATCGTTACACATTGTGTGGAAATTACAGGCTTAATTTCAAAATACTTTATTAGTAAGTGGTAAAAGATGATTAAAACATGCCCCAGTTATCTTTAATGGTGCTCGCAGCCCAACAACGACTGTATATTATTAAGATACAAGCAATCCTACTACTCTACTGCTGGAGCTTGAGGTTCGCCCAAAATGCAATTTACTCTTTGGATTGCAGCATCCAAATAGTTTGTTTGCCGCATAATCAGCTACCCAGGCTCAAATGATTTCTTCCATCAAGTGGGCCTTGAAGAAACAACGCAATAATTACAGCCCAATCCGTTGGGGGAACCTGAGTACTCGAACAACTGGATGACATTTACAGGAACAAAACAATCAATCAGTGATGCTTTTCAATGCCGAAAGCCGATAAATTTGACCAAGTTCGTTCTTATCGGTAAGGAAATTAAAAAAGTATTATCCGGAACGTTATTATCTTAGTATTGGATTGTCAATGGGTCTGGTCAATCTAGCCTGATTTGTAAAAATTAGATTCTACGAGTTTATGAGTTTGGATCGATTCGAGCTTAAAAAAATAACGAGTAGTCTTGATATGACCCGTGAGTCTAAATTCATTTGAGCAATAACGGGCTGATTTGCGAGTTTTTTATTAATAAAATATGTAAAATTTACGTAAATTTGAATTTAGCTCAGCTCATCGCGGGCCTTAGATTTCTAATCTAACCTAAACTCATGATGGACTAGGATTGAGCCATGCCAGGCACCAAGGACTCTAACCTAAACCGATGATAGACTAGGATCGGGCCATGCCAGGCACCAATTGGTCTAGCCGATTTGACGCCTCTAGGTAGTCCCAACAAGACTCGGTCGATAAGTAGACAGAGAACCACCGTTGCTTTCCTTCTTCATTCACTCCACATCCATCTTCTTCTTCCTATTACGATTCTCCAGTGAATCACAGACATTTGGCAGCACCAACGCCAAGCATATGAAGCAAGAAAAGTAGAGAAAATTCTTACACAAGCCTAGAAGAATCAATCCCTGTCTTTAACATTGAATACTGTGGGGTCTTCATTCAACAAACATACGTACTTCAACTGGAATGCCCCCCACCGTCGTGCATTATTGCTTGCTTTCCTTTCTGACAATGACAATAGAACTTGTCTTCTTCATTAATTTCAGTTAAATATTTCTTAACTTGCTATGTTTGTTAATTAATTAAATTCAATGCCAATTCTTCGTGCGGACAACTGAAGTAGAACCACAGGTTAAACATATGAATAACGAATACTTATCCAGATAGTTATTTTTGTTTAAATATTATTGGAAAATGATTGCGTTCTTATCCAATGTTCATATAACTACTTTATTAACTGCTAGCCGATGAATCCTTCTGACTTTGACATGGGGCGGGGGGAAATGAATGCAGAAGGGAAGAGGATAATAATAATAATATTAATAATATTAATTGGGGTTAATTTCAAATTGCTCCCTTTATTTATTGATAATTTACATGACGGGCTTAAATTCATTGTAAGTCATCATTCTACTCCAAACCATTATAGTGTTATTTTTAGGTGGTGGCTTCTGTCTCGTTCTGTGCTAGGGGGAGTACAAATCTAAACTGAATCAATTCAAATTATTAGTTTGAATTAATTTAAATATTTATTAAATTAATTTTAATTTTTAAAAAAATTAAACCGACATCAATCAATTTAATTTTTGAATTTGGTAATTGAATTAAATTAAATGGATCACGTCAACAAAATTTATTTTTTATTGATTTAAGTTTAAATTAAATTAAATAGTATCGAACTGATAAATATTAGTTTAATTTAACTTTAATTATTAGTTCAGTTGAATTTGACCGAATCAAATCGCATGGCACATATCCTATCTGTTGCTGCTGCTGACTTTCTGTTTTGACTGAAGGTTTGTCTTCAACATAAATATGCTTTCAATCCAGTATAAATAATGCATACTCTTTGGTTTTGATTACCACTTGGAACAAAACTAAATCTTTGTGTAGGCATTTTACTTGTTGACATACAAACTGTTTGTGAAAATGCCTGACTAACTTATGGGCATGTATTTCTTCTGTCTGTTTCGAAGCTTTTGATAGAGAACTATCCGGTACAAATGGTTAGTCGTAAAAATTCCAATTGTAGCAGCTGGATTGTTACATGCTTTGGCAGCCAAGGTACCTTTTAGGTTGAATTAGTTGATTTAATTGCATAAAATTTGAAGAATAAATTTTGGGTTGGATGAGAAAAGGAAAGAATTAAAAGAAAAAAAAAAAACACAAATGCCATACAATAATTGAAACAACTTTCCATTGTATTAAATGTATAGTATGAACGATCCCAACTACCCATGACATTTCATTTTCATGGTTGCCTTGCTTTCTTTCTAATTAACTGTAGCGTAGACAATCTGGAGATACCTTGCAAATTTTGACCTAAATTCTATAGATAAAATGGAATGGATGTAAAGCACAATATTGACAATGAAATCAGAGCTAAATGCTAATCCTAATAGTCACAACATCCTTCTACGACTACAGCCAAAATGAAAGCCACCTCTCTTCTTCTTTTTCTCCTACCATCAATCTCATTGTTCAATTCCAACTTTTGGCTGGCAGGCCCCATTTTCATTTGCTGGCAGGCTTACCCTACTCTGTCCCTTTTGCATCAAATTCGATTACTTGGTAGGATGCTCTGAAACTTGAAGTTCAAACACATGTATTTACTGGTAATCACAAACTATTTACATCGTTCCGGAAGCAAAAACGTAAATCAAAAGTTATAAAATAAAATAAAAAAAAAAGTTCCTGCGGTTAGGCAGCTTGTGATAGTTGTTTTTTGCATTCTTCGCCCGCAATTTTACTCCCGTTACTGTTGATGTTGTCACCTTGCCACGTCCAAACTATGTCTTTCAGGGCGGGCCTAACATCTTCTTCACAAAACCTAACATACTCCAAGGTATCACCGGAAGACTTGGAGAATTCGACGACGGCTACCTCCGGCACCACCTCGAACACTTCCGCGGTCACTGATAGCCGTCCTTTTCTCCCCTCCGACGATCCTCGTAGCCTAATTTTAAAGTTTTTCACTTTTGCTACGTTGAAATTCATCCCTTTTGCGACTCCTTCAATCTTGTCGATTATAGAACTTGCCGAGAACTTTGACGTGAATATGGACCCGGATTTTCTCTTGTTCTCGAACAAACTCGACAGATCAAATCCCAACGACATCGAGGAAATAAACTCGAACGCATTCAAAAACTTCGGAGATGATACTTTGTTCTCGTTAAAAGAATCATCTTCCTCTGCTGTCTTGTCCGAAGCTGCCTGATCCTCAATTGAAAACGCGAAGGGTCGGGTGAATCCTTTGCGAAACCATGGAACGCGCATGATGGCTTGAATCGTAATTCTTCTTCCGGGGTCGGAGACGAGAAGTTTCGATATTAATCTTTTTGATTCGGACGAAAACCAGGGAGGAAACACGAACTCAGCCCTGAAAACTTTTCTGTACATGTTCATAATGTTCTCGTCCTGAAATGGTAAAAATCCTGCAAGCAGAACGTACAAAATCACCCCACAAGACCAGGTATCGGCTTTGGCTCCGTCGTATCCTTTCTTCCTCAAAACCTCCGGGGCGACGTAAGCCGGAGTTCCACACTGCGTGTGAAGAAGCCCGTCGTTTCTCAAATGCTCCGGCAGCGCCGAGAGACCGAAATCCGATACTTTCAGGTCTTCGTTTTCGTCCAACAACAAATTCTCCGGTTTCAGATCACGATGCGAAACACCTCTACTGTGACAGAAGTCAACGGCGCTGATCAACTGATGAAAATATTTCCGTGCAGCATCTTCTCTTAGTTTCCCTTCTGTAACTTTTGCGAACAATTCTCCGCCTTTAACGTACTCCATAACGAAGAAAATCTTTGTTTTCGTCGCCAAAACTTCCTTCAGCTCGACGATGTTCGGATGACGAACCAATCGCATGACAGAAATTTCTCGCTTGATCTGCTCCATCATTCCTTCCTTCTTCACCTGATCCTTATTCATTACTTTGATCGCCACGCTCTCGCCTGTAGCTCTATTTTTCCCGTGGTTAACTTTCGCGAACGTCCCTTTGCCCAATACCCTACCCATCTCGTACTTTCCGAAGAGAATATGTCTCTCCCCCTCCATTGATTCTACTCTGAAACTGAAAAACTACAGAACAATTTAAGTTACGTAGAATCAACCACTACAACAATACAGTGAAGGAATCCATGAAAGGATTGCGGATATGCTAATCTGAAGTAATTCCATGAGGTGGGAAATAGGTAAAATTTGCTGGAGAGTGTTCAGAAATTTGTTTAGAGTAAATGCGTAAACCTATTGGAGCACCTGGTTTTTTTTCTTTTTTTTTTAGACGTGTGGATGTTTGCCGCAAGAGCACACGGAATTATAAATATCGTTGCGTTTGTTATTACCGTTAATCTCTTTTATAAACAATAATTGAGGAGAAGACGCGTTATTAATTAACAAGATTTGTCTTTTAATCTTACACAATTAGCTTCAAGTGATTTGGTTTGATAATTTTGTCCTGGTTACAGTGCAATCTTGCTCTGTTTTCCCAAAGCCTTCTCTGTTTCATTTGGCGTGTTTCCGTGTCATAATAACATCTTCATTTGCAAAATTAATGGGGTTTCACAAATTCAGTTCCATGGATTCAAAAATGGATTAGATGGGTTTGAAAGCAGAAAATGAAAACATCGAAACAGGAAAAACAAAAACAGAATAACAGCAACAGCAACAACAGGGGAGTGAAATTAGAGGAAGTTTGGAGGTTTGAATTATTCTGTTTCACGTGGCTTTGGGAGTTTCTGGTTTTAAAATTCAAAATTGTTGCCGACCGAGAAGTAAAAAAAAATCTTGCAAGCTGCTATGCACCACGAAACAGAGTTATGTCATCGGGTTGTTGCCCATGAAAATAAAATACAATTAATATTTAAAAAAAAAAGATATTTTTTTTGAAAAATTAATTAAATAAATCATTAGATTCGTAAAGCACCTAGTTTTAATAATACAAATTAAATAATAAGTTATTGTATTTGGTCGTGTTAATACAATTCAGAAGTCAGATTTGACTGAACTTCACTGCTCACAAAATCAAGGTTCAAAACAGGGTCTTAATTGCTTCTCGATCTAATGAGATTCCCGACGGAGTCATGAATTTCACGGACAGACAAAGAGGGTCAAATGGAAATACACTATAATAAGCATGACTGGCGACATGCGTTGCTTGCCTTCTAGATTGAAAACATTAAAACCGTTCTTAATCATCCAGTCAACTTTAATCCACCCACTAATGAAGCTCACGAATCAAAATAATGATTTCTGGGTCCCAAAAATCATGGGCATTATCACCTCAAATTTTAGTTATTTTATTTAATTACGTTTGTTGTAAGTAACCACCCTTGTTTTGTACCCATTTATGTGTTTGTAATGAGATTCAAATATTTAAAACGTTAATTACCATTAATCTTATGCAATAAATTAATCTATCTTGTCATAGTGGATGGAGCTCCTGCTATTCCATGTCACAACAATATAAAATATCAAAATAAAAACATTCTCAAATAAATAAAAATTTTTAAGTAAAATAAATAATTTTATCACGTTAATATATCTCACACTTTAAGATTATTTAATTAATAAAATAAAATAAATTTATTAATTTATAACATATAAAAAAAGTTAAAAAATATTATAAAATTTTTTTAATTACAATATTAATTATATTAATATAATAAAATCATTCTATCTGAATTTTTTTCTAAATAAAATTATATAATAAGCTTAAGAAAGTTTAAGTAGATTACAACGGACCCATTACTCATACCCAAGTATTAATTAACTTGGTCAACGATGTTAATTGATTAATTTAATTTATATTAGGAAGCACTTAGTAGCAAACAAGGCAGAATGAAGGTGAGCTAACAACCAACTCAAATGTCAAATTAAATATAATTTTAGTTTGAATTTTTTTTTTAAAAAAAATATTAGTTCTACGGGCTAATATTATTTTACAACTTGTAAAAATAAATTAGAATAAAATAAATGACGACACAATATTTTAATTAAGATTAATGTCCTCTTTAGGTTAAAATCTTATAGGGATATAGAAACATGCCATGTTCATGTTCATTATAACGGGTTGGGTCTATCCAAAAGTGCTTATTGACAATATTCTCAGCAGGGTGATGGATAAGGATACATAATTTAAAAGCACTTCATTCAAAAGCCATGCATGGCCATGGCCAACTTGCCATACCTACACCACATCTTCGGCCATATTTGTCGGCAGAAGACGAATTTCGTGGCTACACAACAACAACTCTCTTGCTTGTCCATGGGCTTTCTAGTTCGAATATTAAAGAAACATAACAAGGGGGATTGCCCGTTTTAGGTAGGGATCATTGGCTGTACTCGACAATCCTTGCAAGAATCATAAACAATGGCAAGATTGTTGGGTCCTCCCTCTCCCAAAATATGTGTCACATCGTCACAATACCAATAATCCATTCCATTAAACAAACCCCTTTCATTTATTTTCTCTTGGTGGGAGCTAATTACCTAAATTCCTTCCTTTGTCACAAGTCACAACTAAACAATTCAATGCATTGCATTACATTCAACAACAATGCTGTTATTAATTTATTGAATAATAATACATACACAAATTTATTACATTTTAAATATTAAATTACGATTAGTACATAATAAATTAAAGTACTTTTAAATAATTTTTTAAACTTTAAATATATATTTTATAATTTTAAAATTGATATATTTAATTAAAATAAATATTATTTTTTTAATTTATTGCCATCTAATCTGGGTGGATGAATAGTTTAATTTTTATTGGGCTCATCCACCCATCGGGCCCAATAGTTTTATTGACAGTCTGAGATGACACTGATTACACCCATCTAAACTTCTGATGATACCACACAGGTGATTTTAGAGGTTCGCTTGATTTTTTGGGCCAATTTGCCTTGTCGTAGGTGGGCTGGATCGGAGGCCCAATATTGGCGCTCCCTTCATGCGCGAACCCGAAGTTCAACGAAGGAGAGTCTTTGATTTTCGAGGTTCACTCGTCGACAGAGCATCTGGAGGAGGAAGAAGAAGAAGAAGAAGAAGAAGAGAAAGAATGGATGAACTGCAGGTAGTGGAGTTTGTTGCAACGTACCTGAAGAAGAAAGGTTTTAGCGACGCAGAGAATGCTTTACAAGCCGAAATTCAACGTAACAAGAACAGTAATAACAACAATCCAATCGACATCCTCAACGACCCCGAACTCTCCAAGTTCTTCCGCTCATTCTCCGAGTACGCTCTGTCGTCTAATGCCACCGTTTTCGACTAATTTCGTAAATTAGTTTTATTGTATTGTCGAAGTTGCGGAAGTTTTGGCAGTGTTATTGGTTTTCGTCTTCGTGAACTTCTGTTTTCGATTTTAGGATATTCAGGGCAGAAATGTGTAAAATTTCAAACTTGGAGAAACTTTTTTGTTAATTTGGCTTGCGTTCACAGTATTTGAAACCATATTCTGCAGAAAAACCATGAAACCCTAAAATATACTGCAAAAGTTAAGAACTTTGGCTTGCTTTATTGTAGTGAGTTATGTTTTTGATTGACCGAGCGAGCATTGACCCAACAAGAATTTATGAGGAATCATGGGTGTGCTTGTTCTTGCATGTTTTTTTTTTTTTTTTGTTCTCAGTCGTGTTTAGAGAAAATTAGCCTAGTTTTGTATCACAGCATCTACAGGATCACTTGTTCTGTGACCTTGATTAGTGAATTTTTAGTAAATTGCGCAGATGTCAGAAAAATGCGAACCATTGCAAACATTGTTTGCTTTCTTATCTATGTTCATAGCCTCATCCCTAGAAATTTAATTTCTAACCTCTTGCCTTTATTGGTTGACTGGGATATGGTGTTGAAGTCCCCTGATTTTGGACAAGGATATTGGGTAACTTTTGATTTGATTAGTCTCAAAACTTAAGAGTCGATTGGTAGAAAATTATGTTGCGAAATGTATCAACTGTTGGAAATGCTGCATGTGACTTATACATATTGGCATGATGGCTTTTGTTCGGTGCTAAATTATGTTCAAGGGTTGACAAAATTTTCTGGATTACTTGCATATTTGTTGTTATGGTAACTTTCTTTTTTGAATCATTATTCTTGGTTTTCAGATCAGAGGATGGTCCAGCACGTTACCTGGATGAATACAACAAGCTAAGGTCATGGACTTATAGTTCCCTGGATCTGTATAAGGTAACTGATTGTTGAGCTGCTTTCAGTTTTGCAATTTTATGCTTTAGGTGTAACTTTCTATTTGAGTAACGGAGCTTCTCTTCTTAACATGCAGCATGAGTTGCTTCATGTACTTTATCCAGTATTTATCCATTGTTTCATGGATCTGGTGGCAAAAAAGCATATCCAAGAGGGTACACTTTAAAACTCTTTCTTGATGTCTTCTACCTCAATTTGTTTATTTCATTCTACAAGGGAAAATCTCTCATCATTTCTATTTATGCAATTATATTGATATCTCTAGCTAGAGCCTTTTTCAATAATTTTCGTGAAGACCATGAAATGCTACACTTACGAGATCTTCAGAAGTTGGAAGGGGTTCTTTCTCCCTCTCATCTTGAGGTTATTTATCATCCTAATAGTTCTCTAGTTTACAGCAAGTGTTTTAACCAATACACAAAAATTCTCACATTCATATCATTAATCAGGAAATGGAATTTGCTCATTCTTTAAGGCACAGCAAAGTTAACATTAAGATATGTCAGGTATCCTCGTGGTTCTTATTGGCATAGTTCGTATTGATATAATACTTTATGTATAATTAAGAAAAATAAATATTTGTGATCGTTTTGCCAGTACTCGTACGAGCTTCTACTGCAGTATTTGCACAAGACACAATCCACAAAAATGCTTGGGATTATCAATGAACGCATTAACTTCCAAGGTTAAACAATATTCATGGATATAATCTATGTTTTGGACTACCATAATATTTTTTTGTACCTTATGGATGACACTTCTACCCACTTGTCTGCAGTTTCTCCTGGACAGCCCAGTTCAATTTCTGATGATGCTGATGTTGTAACACTTATTGGAAGCAATCAGGATGTAGCTAATCAGATAAATCAGAAAGAAGTACATTGGGGGGTAAGTTAATGCAGTTGATGGGCTGCTATCTTTTGGTTTTTTTTATATGGTTTTTCATCTTCTTTTAATCTTTTATTCTCCTTAGAAGTGCTGGAGATGAATTTTATTAGCATTTCTGAAGCAGTATTTTTTATTTATTTATTTATTTATTGTAGCTAAAGATCCTTTGATTTTTCCGCTCTTCTTATAAATTCCACAGTTCATCATCTGATTGATTATTTATGGTGGTAATGCTCATTACTATCAAAAATTGCAGCATTATTGTTCTCTTTCCTTTTTCAAAAAAAATTAAAATTTTGACCAAATCTACTGAATTGAGAGAAATTTCTCAATCTTTTGCTTGAAAATTGATCCAAATAAAGATATTTGAATGAACTGTTTATATTTATGTATATGAACACATAATCTATCACACCACAAATTCATACAGTTGAACTTAGTACATGTCCGAGTTGGGTCAGCTCGTTATGACTAGTAGCTTAGCTTTACAATTTATGCTGCCAGTTAAGCCATTAATGGCTCATTAAATGTAGTTTAGAAGTATTAGCTGCCATAATTTTTATAGTGTTATATATATATATATATATATATAATATTTTTGTTTGACTTTGAGCAATAGTTATATATTTGTTACAGTTGCTTGAAGATTCTTTAGAAAACCGCTTGGAGAAGATGGGAGGTTTACTCTCAGATTCTGAAAAGGCGGAGGGAGAAAACAAAGAGGGTGACATGGATGAGAATAAGGTCAATATATTCCTCAATGCCTGTAACTTGTTATTTTCTGTATCATCTCCTTTGGCAACTGTGTAAAACTCAATTAAATAATTGCAGAGATAGGTACTTTTTTTATCACATTTTGTGTAACTTTTGTGTTCTCTGGAATCACGTAAAAATTTTTTCCATCATAATAAATTTTCTTCCTTTCTGAAAACCTGTCCTTTGCTGTGTTTCTTGTTCAGAAAAGATCAGTTGAAGGTGGAAAGCAAGGTGCTCCAATTAAAAAGCTAAAGAAGGACAAAGCTGTCAATGCAACTGCAAAAGCTGCTCGTCCAGAGGCTAGCAGCATGCCTACAGCACCACGAGTCAAACCAGAGCTTGCGTTGCCAGTAATGTATTTTCAAGAATCCCCTGTTTCATTTTTTGCAGCTATAGTTTTATGTGGAATAGAATAATGAATGCAATTTATGTAGAGTCATCAAATGCTTGAACCATTCCTACAAAAGTAAAATTTTGGTAAAATTGAAACAGATTAAGCTGCATAAATTATTTTTGATAGGAAACAAAATAATGTTGTTAGAATGTGATGGAAGAAGATGCAAAAGTGGACTGCAGGTCCTCAAGGCAACTAAAACCCTATTAAAGCAACCTATGTAATACACACTCAAAATCTGCAGATCTTTACTCCAAACAGTATACCCTCCCAATTTTACAAAAAGTAAAAAAGGAGTCTTAATAAGCAAAATTAACCTTCTAAATTGAGATTGATGAAAAAGAGAGGTCTTTTAAAAATCCTTAAGAGACTGAGGCCCAAAGACAAGCAAAGAAACGACTCTTCAAAGATACAACTATTTCTCTCTTGCCATATCACCCATAAAAAAGCAAGGACTGCACATTTCCTTAAAGCCTTAGCCATTCTACTTTTACCAAAAGCAAAAATGTTCTCCATTACAAAGCATCACACAAACTCCGAGGGACCCAAGAAATATGTGCTTCCTTGCCTAATTTGGCCCGTAGAGAAGATGCAATTTTACAATGAAGAAAGGGATGGTTCCTGATTACGGTGATTCTTTTAATCTTTTAGGAGAGCAGTTTGACCAAGTTTATAACGCTTGCAGGCTATTGTGACTTAATTTTTTTAATTTTAAAATGGGACACAAAGTTCCGTCCATCCATGTATCACAATCCCATGGCTCAAAGAGTTACTGAGTTGCATATTATGATTTTCCTGATTACTACCTTCATTATAGAAATGTCTTTTAAAGAATAGAAATTTTTTAAAATATAGCTCAGGATCACACATGCTGCTTTTCTCATATTAATTGTCATTGATTCCTTTAGGCCAATAGAAGTGGAACAATCTATACTTGAAGACTTGAGAAACCGGGTGCAATTGAGTAGTGTCGCATTGCCATCTGTCAGCTTTTATACATTCATCAACACTCACAACGGGTAATGTGTGTAACTTTGGTGGTTTATTTATCAAATCTGATTGAGGATTTCGTGAACTTAGCTGTGACGATCACTTATTTTATTTTAAAATTTTTCCCAGTTTAAATTGTGCTTCAATATCCCATGATGGATCTTTGGTTGCTGGTGGCTTCTCAGACTCGTCACTGAAGGTTATATCTTTCTCATTACAGCAATATCCATCTTGTTGCTTTTTGTTGGTTGCTAATTTTGAACCTTGCCTCTGCAGGTTTGGGATATGGCAAAGCTTGGGCAACAAGCTGGCGATTGTAAGTTTACGCAAGTGCAATTAAGTTTCCTTGTGATGTTCAATTTCTTTGCTCTTATCATACTATTTTGATATTTATAATGTCAGCTAGCATAGATGGTGAAGTGTATTGTCTCATAACAGAGACATGGACGTCACTTTAGATATGTCCATATATAAGTTTGTTTCACGCTAAGGTATTCTGGTGAAGTGAAATTTTGTTGTTAAACAGTATTGGTGTCAGCTGTTTTTCAGGGTGAAAATGATACAGCTCCAAGAGAAGGCTCTTTGAGAACAAATAGTGGGAAAAAATCATATACATTATTTCAAGGTCATTCAGGGCCTGTATATTCTGCCACTTTTAGTCCTCTTGGGGATTTTATCCTTTCCTCCTCGGCAGACACAACAAGTATGTTCTTCTTGGCTGTAGTATGATCACTAATGTTTCTCTCTCTTGTTTCAAGTAAAATAAAATTATTGTGCTGCAGTTCGATTGTGGAGCACCAAACTGAATGCAAATCTTGTTTGCTACAAGGGTCATAATTATCCCGTATGGGATGTTCAGGTATACGTTTGATCTTCAGCATTGATTTTAAAATATATCATGTTTTGTGACATCAGTATATAATGCATTAGACATTGAGTAATAATTTGTCTTGATTACTTTGACTTAATTTTGCACATGATGTTTGCCCATCACACACATTGTGTGCAGCTGGGTGCTTGTCTATCAACTTCAGCCTATAATTCTCAAATTTATACTCTGCTTCCTTCTTGTATTTAACGAGTAACAAATGTTCTTTGTTGCTAACACTTGGTGCAGTTTAGTCCAGTAGGGCATTATTTTGCTAGCTCTTCCCATGATCGGACAGCAAGGATTTGGTCTATGGATAGAATACAGCCTTTAAGAATAATGGCAGGGCACCTGTCTGATGTTGATGTGAGTAGTTTTTTGTTCTTTTACCACTAACAGAAAAAGTATGTTGCTCAATTTATGTTCTGATGGTAGTCTCTACCAAATCATGCTGCTATCATTTTGATTGATTCTTCTTTACATTCATATTTTTTAATTTGTTAAAGCTTTTTATTCAGTTTCTATCCTCAGAAGAGAGAAAAAAAAAGGGAAAAAAAATACCTTTACATTAATCAGAAAAGTTGATATTCTTATTTCAGTGTGTGCAATGGCATGCCAATTGCAACTACATCGCCACTGGTTCTAGCGACAAAACTGTTCGATTGTGGGATGTACAGAGCGGAGAGTGTGTACGGATTTTCATTGGTCATAGGAGTATGATTTTGTCATTGGCAATGTCACCTGATGGTCGGTATATGGCATCCGGCGATGAAGATGGCACAATCATGATGTGGGACCTTTCAAGTGGTCGCTGTGTCACGCCTTTGATTGGTCACACCTCGTGTGTGTGGACCCTTGATTTCAGGTTTCCTCGACAATGATTTTCCCAATGAATTTCTGCAATTTCATAAAGAACCAGCTGGGTTTCAATATTATTTTTAACATTATATTGTCGTGCCAGTTGTGAAGGGTCGATTCTTGCATCTGGATCCGCTGATTGCACTGTAAAATTATGGGATGTCTCTACTAGCACCAAGTTGCCAAGAACTGAAGAGAAGTAAGTTTGTTACTCGCAAAATACCTTTAGACGTTACAATTACTCTTGGTTGTGGAGAACTTCACCTGTTTATTTGGCATTACTCTGCAGGAGTGGAAATCTAAACAGACTGAGATTGTTGAAAACTCTTCCAACCAAATCATCACCAGTCTATTCTTTACAGGTATTGTTAGAATGTCTTTCCCTTCATTTCTCTTTTCTTTCTCCCAATGCTTAAAAAGATAATCTAATTGTGTAATATTTTGTATATTTTTCTACAAACAGTTCTCTCGAAGGAATTTACTATTTGCTGCTGGGGTTCTCTCAAAAAGTTCATAGACCACCCCTTTGCATTGAAGATGCACGGTCTGATTATAGCGCATTCAACGATATTAAGTTATGCAAAATCGGGACTATCCAGTGTTCTAGATTGATGTAGTTTTAGTAAAATGACATTCTGTTGCCCCTTTTCAGCCGGGCATCTTCTTTTAATTTATGACATGTGAAAGTTTTGCGACTATGAAGAAATCAGAGAGATGCCCAGTACTCCTGACTTCATATGGTTGTCGAGATAGCCCCACACCCCTAACTGTTTGTCTAAAGTAGCAGTTTCCTTGTGAAGATGGCGAATAAATACCATCAGTAACTAGATCAAAATATCTGTTCAAGTTGATGCATATTGATTTTCCTCTAGTCAGGAAGTTGCTATTATACAAATGCGAATCCGAGCACGATTGATGGTAATTCTGAGCTGAATGGCAATCACTCGCGTGCAAGTCTTCATAATTTTAGAAGAAAAATGATGGGATGAACATACAGCATGGGCTTTGTCTCACAATATTAATTAAATAAATAGACGAACAAAAAGGAAGCCATAGTTCTCTGGCAGCCATTAACGTGTCCTTAAAACTATACGGAGCCGAAATGCCGAGTGAGCAAAACTATAAGCCCCTGTATCATTGCCGTCAAATTACGGATATGCTGTAGAGCGAAATTGCCCATTTGGTCAATATGGCTTAAAGCTAGCAACAGACAACTTCGATCTTTGAAAAAGATCCAAAAGGGTTAATGCACGAATGCATAGTGTGTGTACTGTGAACAGACGGTGACATCTAGTGGTACTGAAATTCAGAGTGGGACATTCTACGTTTCCCCGTCCATTCGTTAAATTGTCACATCAGTATGTTAAAGACGGAATATAATGGAAAACAACAGCAAAAATCATCAGCCACTCCGAGAGAAACAAACTCAAACAAAAACTTATCATCAACAGTAGTTCTAGAATCGGTTAAAGGGGAGAAGAAGAATCTGATCATCTCCTTCAGCATTTGTACACTGCTTGCATATAATGTCAATGTAACATTGCAGAAAACCCCCATGTCCCTGATCATTTGTACAACGTCTTCGGAAACACCACCCAAGATTATTACCAGTAAAGACAAGAGCTATGGAAGCACCTGCAACAGCAATGCATCAGAGTCCATCACATATCACAGGTTAGAAACTTTGTCACTAATGTTTTCCAATATGAAGCATTCTACATCGTTTCAAGTTTAAATTAGAAACCAAGAAAATCGCTAATAGGTAACAGTTACATGAAAGCTTTAAATAAACTAAGAGTAGGCAAGCATTCTTCTGAATTCTATGTCCCATATTTAGAGCTGGATTCAAAGCAAGCCTAATGGGAATTGGAAGAAGGAATGAATTCATGACCCTGCTCAGACAATGACAAATGGAAAAGGAAAGGGATTGCACCAGCATCTTTTAACAAAGAATAATTGTACACAATGAACATCTCGTGTGATTATTTAACAATACAGCATTGACATACTTGAAACAAAAGCAAGAATCAAGCTATCATCTGAAAGCAATATCTAATGAAAAACACATCAAACGGCATTTCGGGAATATTATATTTTCCATTTAATTGACTGATGGTTGCTTATGCCACTTCAGTTAAAACCATAATTCCTGTGATCATCTGTGACTGAAATAATAAATTAGAATTCTGTCATGACATCAGATGTCTAATGTTAAAATTAAGAGAGCAGTGACTGAAGCAATGATGGCAAGACATTAAATTATCGGAGGTATTAGAATTAAAATACAATAAATTAGAGCTGATAATTACATATTCAGTGCACTGTGTATGTTTTACATGTGCTTTTTGCCCTAATAGTTTTTGGAATACCATTGTAATTAGTCCTCCTGCATTCTATACATTTCAGGAAACTCTGTACATAAATTTCACCCACAGCACTTGTTAGGAGAAGACTGATCAAGCCACAGAGACTAGTCTTTCTTTGTAGTGATTAGACATGCGTTCAAGCATCACCATGATTTCAGGACGTACCCACAGGAAAAAAATTATATGTATCTGGCTTTATAAGAGTCAAGCTACAATACAAATATTATTCAACACATTCAAGTAGTTATAAGGAAGCTATACATAAATCTATTATCTAACCTAACTGTATATACATTGGAATATACAAAGTATGAAAAAGAAGAGTAATGCTACTGCAACCCCAATATATTTTTCTCATTGAGCCCCCATTTTTTTCAAATCATAAATTTGTCATCTGTTAAACTTGCAATTGAAAACAAATTATAATCTAATCAAACCCCGACCATAGTACGGTATCTTTAAATTTCAAACTCTTGACACTCCCAATCAATAAAATTTCTCTCTGATGACCATAAAATATACAACAAAAGAAATTGAATTGCAAAGAAGCAAAAATTTGATGCTGAACTAACTTGCTAAATCTACTTTACAACTTTATTTGTTCTCAGGTTGATATATTACTTTCTTAAATTATTAGGATCATAAGCATCTTAGAGGGATCACACACCTTCTCCATCTAGTTTTGTTTCAAATATTAGGTAGGATTGGTCTCAGTCAGAATAGTTCTTCATTCCTCTCTTCTCAAAGTTAAACTCAAAATTCATTGGGTATAACTATTGAAGCCAATCACCACATTCTTTAAAAATAATTTTAGATACACAAACTCTTGTACAAGTTCTTTCATAAAAACTAATGTGTAATACAAACACATGTTAAACCCGGTTCATATCACAAAAACTAAGGGGTTCAATGTTGTCACATGTTCCATATAATTTGTTTTTATTTTACTCTAGTAAAAATGTAAAACATGTGAAAATGATATAATATTGTCACATTAATTTATATGAATTAGTTTATATAGGAATTTGTATTTGTAGCACTAATATTCTCTTAATCACCAATAGAACTAGATTTTTATCTCTACTTATAAAAGACTAATGGGGAGAGTTTTGTTTTTACTGTGGAGTTTCTTAATAAAGAATGAAGATATTGGAAAGAAAAAGAAAGCTTTGTTCTCACCATGGGGTTTAAGAGGAAGAAAAATAATTCAAGGCTATTAGTAGAATTAAGTAGAGTTTACTTAGAAATATAATAATTTATGAATAATTTAATATGGTTTTAAAGAAAGGGGTTTTTACATGGTAAATATAGGGCTTCTAACAGTACCTCTTGAAAAAGAATTCTCTCTTAAAGTTTTAGTTCTCCAGTTAATTACAACAAGCACGCCTTCCTATAGAAAAGCATGCCTTTCTGGCAGATCAAGTGCCATTTTAACCTAAAATACCAGGTGCATGGGTGTTAGTTGGTATAATTGGTAAAATCTACTTGAGAATTGCATTACCATCAGCAAATTAAGACGGAAAAACAAGAGCTAGGAAGATGTTTCTGTTTGTATTCTGGATGCTAGACAAAGGTAGAAAGTAAGGGCATACAGAGATAAACGAGAAGACAATAATCCATGTTTCTCTTTTGATGAATTATCATAGATGCCCACAAGAACATTGATGAATTTCTTCAAACGGGAAGGGAAACATGCAAATTATAACTCAGAAATCGAACTTCTATACTACAGGGACAACAACTTCTTAATGAAACCCTAGCCCCAGCAACGCAGAATTAATGTGGTGAGAGTTAAGCAGTAAGAAGCTACTACCAGGTGAGATCTGGGAATACTTTCTGCTCACTTCTTGTCATTAACCAGAATAGATAGAGACATCAAATGTTTGCAACCTTGTTCCCTGGAAAGCTTCACCGAATATATGATCTATAAGACCCGAAGATAACGTGAGAAACATTCAAATATGCTGCAAAAGTCGCAGTTATATACAGTAACTAATTAAGCAGTAGTGCAAGGCTATAAATTCAAATCCCCACCTCTGGAGTAAAATTTTCAGCATTTAATATGAGCAATTTTCTTGATGCTTTCGCTGCCTGATCCTGGCCTCCAGAAGGCAGAAAACAGCACTCCTTTAAACAATGTCAACTATTCCAATATCCCAGTACTTGGGACCATTTCTCTCACTCTATGTTCTTTGTCTTTACTCACCAAGTTCTTTCTAGAACATTCATAGCCAGTCAAACACAGTATCCACAGCTGCAAAATCCAGAATCTATTATTTTGACCGTCAGTTTATAAAATAATTCAAAAGATATTATCCATACAAATCTCTTTAAATCCCAATGCCTACCTCAACCTCAACCACAACCATTATTCCCACTTGTTTGTCTCATATAACCCCCAACCTGGAAGGAGAGAGAAACAAAAAGTAAGAACATCAAAAGGCTCCTAAAAATGCAAAAGGAATATCTGATTATAACAATTATCATTTCAACCGATAACTTTTTCCTTAATTCCCTTAAAAATGGTTGCAATTACGGACAACATTGTTTTGTTACAAGATGTTCAAGTCTCTCATGTTTGTAAGATCCTAGCATACTGCATTGAAGCTTGGCTTAGAAACTGTAACATTGGACATTGGGATGAACTGGAAAGTCAGCCAATTGTGCTCTATTTTTACATTAATTTATACTTTAAAGTTGATCATAAAGAAATTCAATGCATGCACAACTTGACCAGGAAAAAAGTCATTGTTCTAGTTCACTGCAACATCATCTTGCATTCAGATAAATTGATGAAAAGCAAGCTGTAATATTGAAGGAAAATGCTAAAGAAAAACTCCTAGCTATGAAAAGAAAATTTTGTTTTAAAATTTGAACACATGCAGCAATCAATCAACAACTTAATTTCCTATAAAACTCCGACAGTTGTACTCCACATATGCCTTATCAGATAGGAAATTTGAACTGATAGCATGCTCCAATTCAGCAACCACTAAAGAAGATGAAAATTTTGCACCTTGCTAAATATTTGAGACAGATTCGGACTTAGATGAAAGTTGAGATTTTACAAATTTTAGCTAGTATTTTAGGGTAAGAAGTAAAACACAATTGAAAACAAGGTATCCACAATATCACTGCAATGAACTATGCTGCAGTTTCTGCAATTCATGTCAAACTTTTAAATTACAATTAGGAATCTAAGAGCATACTAATAAAAAGACAAAATTACAATAAACATGCACTCATCTCCATTTCAAAATGAAAGCTTTAGGCACCAAAAAGTTTGGAATTTTTTTACCTTTCATTGTCAAATATTAAGAAAATTTTATTTCTTTTCAAATTTAACAAGGAGAGACCGACCCATATTTATTAAAGGCGCAAGGTGCATCAAGGCGCCAGGGGTCTTGGAGCCTAGGAGCAAGATGTAAGGTGTAGGCGTGTGCTTGAGAGAGGTGAGGTGCAAAATAAATCAAATAGGATAATTAATCATATATAAGATTCTTTCTTTTATCAATAATATATAATAAGACAACTACTCATTAATAACATGAAATATTTAACATTCTAGTAGAAAAAATTTTAAAAACCATAAAAAGTCTTAAAAATTATAATGCATTATCATATTCCAAATTTTAACTAAATGAAAATATTCTATTTAATAGCTACAAAGCAACTACTCATCATCTAAAATAATACCATCTTCTTCCTCATTAATATACTTCTCTTCCTCACTTCCAATGTCCTTTTTATACACCTATTCCTCAAAATCACCCTCTTCTTCATCTTTAAGCATTAGAGAAGTATTAACCCTTAAATTAAAAAATGTTTCTTTTATTTTTTCTTCGCCTTTTCCTTTGCCTTAGCACTTGAAGCAGAAACATTTTTATTTTTTATTTTTTTAATTTTCGTGTATTTGTCATTTTGTTAGTGGTTCATTAAAAAATTTAAAAAAAACACACAAAGCAGACAAATATCACTCAAGCACACCTTTTACTCCTTATGCTTGGGGTTTAAGGCGCGTACCATGCTACTTAGGCACGTACCTGGCCTTCTGATTCTTGAGATGCAAAGGCTTAAGCTTGGTGCTCCTTACGCCTAAGGCATGCCTTTAACAACTATGGACCCACCATAAGTTAGATTAAACCTAATAATCAGACGTGCGTTTAACAACTATGGACCGACCATAGGTTAGATTAAACCTAATAACAAATCAAAACTAAGAGTTAAAAGGAAATATACAAGGACATGCCGCAAGTAAATGTTCCAGATTGTCTCTCACATGTAAAAAGAATTTATTGCTGCCACTAATGTATGAAATCACAAATAAGGCCACAAAATTCTTGAGCAATAGCAGGGTCATGCCTTGTATTTGTAAGGTTCTTGCATAGTGCACTGAAGCTTGACGTAGAAACTATGACAGCAGACATAGGGATGAACTGCAGAGTCAGCCAATTGTTCTCTATTACATTAATTTACACTTTAAAGGCAGAAGTGACTTATCCCCAAAAACAGTCATTGCTTTGGTTAATCGCTACATCATCTTGCATTCACATAATTAAATGACAAGCAAGCTTTAATGTTGGAGGAAAAATGATACGGTAAAACTCCAAGCTTTAAAGATGAGACATTTTTTAAAAATTAGCAGTCAATCAACATTTCAATGCCCTA
Source organism: Swietenia macrophylla (assembly GCA_032401905.1). Classification (NCBI taxonomy): domain Eukaryota; kingdom Viridiplantae; phylum Streptophyta; class Magnoliopsida; order Sapindales; family Meliaceae; genus Swietenia; species Swietenia macrophylla. The sequence continues at coordinate 8,778,883 of CP135562.1, read as the reverse complement.
CACTCCATCCATAGTACTCGCATATGCCTTGGCAGATAGGAAATTTTTGAACTTAGAGCATGCTCCTATTAAGTTGAAAATTTGACACCTTGAGACAAATCTGAGGTAGCTTCTGCCTTCATAAAATTTTAAAATTTTAGCTAGTGTTGGAGGGTACCATGTAAAGCATAATTGAAAACAAGATATCCATAGCTGATCGCAACTGACCGTATTGTTTTTTTTTCTGCAATTCATCTTAAACTTTCAAATTACAATTTGGGAACAAAAAGCATATAACTAATAAACAGAAAAATTTTTCATTTCACATGCATGGATCCCCAATTCAAAATCAAAGCTTTAGACATCACGCTCATTGAAATTCTGGATTCAACAGGAAGATTAGATGCCCAAAATATGCAATTTTTTACCTAATGTTATCTACACTTTCACCATATACCTACTAGAAAATCAAAATTAATTGTTAGAAGGAAAATCTGTGCAGCCACACTACAAGGTAAAGTTTCAGATTGTCTCTAACATGGAGAAGAGAATTCATGCTATAAATTTGATTGCTGCCACTGATGATTAAATCACAAACAAGGGCTAAAAAAATTAGTATAGCAATTCTCGACCAAAATCAGAAACTGCCTTCATTATCAACTTCTTGATTTCTAATTTTAGGACTCACAAGTACAAATAACATATTCTGACACACCTGCAAAAATGTTAAGTCTGTTAATTTTATGCTAATGCTCAAGAATTAGTCCCAGTAGGAAAACAATAAATTACTCTATTTCTTAGGTTGATTGAAAGTTAAGCTATTACTTTCAGATGGCTATACAATGAGAAGTTTATTATGATAAGAGAAGTGAAAACTTTTGATTTCAGAACAGCCATTCTAACCTAATGACCATTATCACAATATTTTCACTTCCCTATCCCATGCATCAGCAAACAAAATATTATACAAACTTCTAATCTAATTCGGATATTAATAATCATTAGATTCACAGATGGACGATTATTAAATACAGAACAAAAATACAAAAAGCTTGCTCGAAGCACATGCCAGACACTAGAAAGAAATAAAAGATCTCTTCTATCAGAGAGTGTGGTAAGAGTAGGCATTAATCTCTATTTCAAAAATTCATTCAACCACCACATTATAATGGTGCCAATGGAAACCTAACTCCAAATCATTCTAAGCGCAACTGCTAATATTCTGTGAAGCTTGTAGTTAATTGAGGGACTGATTGAATTCTAATGTAAGTGTAATAAGATCAAAATTAAAGAAAAAAAAATAACATGTTGAACAGATCACACACAAGATAATTGGGAATAAGATTGCTGGAATTCCTAACACCAAGCACCAACCAATTCAATCATATAAAGCAACGTGAGAGTAATATACCTCCTAGATAAGGTTTTGGTTTAAATCAACAAAGCTAGGGAGTTTTCTCACCGATGTTGTCTCTACATCAAGCTCTTGTAAATCCTGAATTTATCAAGCAAGACAATTAACAAAAATATACGGGAAATGGAAACTCATGGTAAGCAAATTTTCTTTGTAGTTGATAGAATTTGATGAACCTCTTATATGCTAATATAAACATCCTATGAAGATTCATTGCTAAAAGGTAAACAAATATGTGTGTGCACGCATGTGCACGTGCACATACGGTGTGCCTCTAACTAACTCTTAAAAGAAAAGAACTGCTCAAAAATGAAGTACTTACATAGCCATGAAATAACAGAATAAAATCTTGTAATACATAAATTCATTGGTTAGTAAAATGCCATTTGATGATTGAACTGCTAGCGCATACCAGAAATGTCAACTTCAATAAATTTAAAAAAAATAAATCATACATATTCAAGCAATAAAAGGATTAAATATATTGGGAGTTCCATTGGCCATTTCCATAACCTTAGCAGAAGCAATTGAAGGCACCGATAAACATCTGAAATAGTGTCATAGCAGAACAATTAAATTAAGTTGCAACATAAAATAAATATATGTAATATCAGTTATGAACATATTGTGCCACTCTTAACAAAGAGAAAAACTGTGGTGCTGAAGTTGAAACTCGCTAAACACACATAATTTATGTTCAAATGACAATTCTCACTGTCTTATAATCCCATATAGGACAAATTGTTAAGGAGTTTGTGAGAATCCGAAAAATCTGTAAATTGATGAGTGGCATAGCAAGTAAAGTGTAGAGTTGTCGGCAATAGTTATAGCAACAGAATTATAAGCTACCAATAAGGAGAAACTACAGTAGAAGAGATACGAATTAAGGGAATTCCATAGACAGCAGTTCGAAAAAGATAAAAATAAAAAAGATATTTAGAAGAAACCCAAACCTATGTGATATGATTTTCTGAGGTTGATGATCCTTAAAAAGATACCATGCTTCTGAAACAAAATGCGCAATCTCTCAATGTCTTGGAAACCACAATCATTATACATCACATCAAATCGCATCATAAAAACAGACGAACCTATGGAAACGGAACGCAGATCTACTGATATCAGAGGTTATGCTACAAAACCAACTGCTAGTTCATGTGTAAGTGATCGAATTCAGGTCGAATCAAAACCGAAAGACCAGATTTTTGTAAGAGTTTGTTAGTTTTAGGGTTTCCGACCCATTAAAAAAAATAAGCTATTTGTAAAGTGATGGAAGCAACCAAATTCGTGTTAGATTCAGGTGGAAAAAATCTGCAATCGGATCCAATTCCCGAGTTGGCATCATCGCATGCGCAAGAAAAAGATAATAGGAAACGGCATAAGATGATAATAGCTAGCAGCAGGATGCGTTGCTACCTGAAAAGGGAGAAAAGAGGTTAACTCAGGACCATACTAGATAACGTGAATGGTCCCATGCTAAGCACAGTTAATTTGCCGCTAAATACGCACAGTAATCACTAAATCAGGCGTACCTTCACAACAAAATATCATCAAAAGTCGAGCTTTCAACCTATTTAACAACATTAAATATAATGCAAAGGATAAATTAATAAAATTCAAACGAGTGAAGACAAAGGAAATAGTGCACAAACACTGGAGTTGTCATCAGCGTTCAGTTTACCCATTACCTTACTGTATGTTTTCTGTGTTGTCTTCCTTCTTCAACTCCGACGAAGTTAACCATGAGAGACAGAGGAAAGACGACACATGATTTTGGAACAAAAAACAGGCGGAGAACTGATCGAAAAAGACCAGATTCCGGCTCTGGAAGCTGACAGAAAGAGAAGTGAGCACGCAAAAGCAAAAGTACAGAGTTATACAAGTGCCTCTGTGTGCTCACTCTCTTCTGTCAATTTCTAAGTTCCAAGAATGAGAGAAGAAGAAAAAACTATAACGAGTAAAGAGGAGATAATGCTTTCCATATATGGAAAAAAAAAGCACACCACGCAATTTACCAATAGGAAAAAAAAAAAAAAAACCTGCCGCGCATACAGAAAAAGAAAAAAGGAATTCACAGTCAATAATGAGTCAGATCTGAAAACACACACAGTAAGACCCTTTAAAGGAAGAAACAAACCGAAAGCCACCATAAAAAAATAAAATCTAACTATTTTTGGCAAGGCTTTAAAGGGCGATTTTGAATTTAGGGTTTTTTCCACCACCAACAACAATCAATGCCCAGAAAAATAATTTATTTAAAAAAAAAAAAAAAGAAGCCCCCTTCTGTCTCTCTCTCTTCCTTCTCGCATTCAGTTCAATAGTATTGGCCATGTTCAGTTTCTTGTTCACTCTCTCTCTCTCTCCTGCAGAAGGTACAGGTGTCGGTGACAGGTACCAAAGTGTCCTTACTTTTTCTGAACAAATCGAACAGTATCAACGGCGACACACATATGGACGAAAACTGCAACGACTAATAAAAGCAAAGACAGAGAGAGAAACAAGGAAATAAGATAAACACAACACAAACACAAAAGACATAGAGATGCATAAACGGAGTCGCCGGTTCACTGCACTGTCATGCCTAAGCTCTGATGGCTTTGCTTTGCTTTGCTTTTATCTTATCATGATAGACTGTTTCTGCCATGTCTTATAGAGTTACAGCGCGTGCGTGCATTAGGGCGTGGGGGAAAACACAAATGAAAGCATTTCTGAGAAAGGCAAGGGATGAAAAAGGAAATATGAAAAAGAAGAATATTGTATAGACAGATGATTGGTTGGTTACGTGTTACTTTCATGGGCCTGTGGCTTGTTATTGATTTCTGGCCGTTGATTTGACATCTTTCAAACCCCGCTAGCTGCCGTCGGATTGTAATAATGTGGAGAGTACTCGTCTGTTTGTGGTCTTCTTGGAAATTGGGACACTTAGACTGCAACATTCAGGGAGACAGCCCGTTCTTGTTCACTTATTCTCTACAATCGCCTTCCACTTCTTATCTACATCCGCCAATCATATTCCACCCTCATCAAGTCAAACAGTCAAAATGTTTGAAATAATGACGTGGCGACGAGGTAAATAGAAAGCACAGATTAGGGTTCCGTCTAACTGAGATGGAGTTATCAAATTTAAAGGTACAGAAGGGCGACGTGTCAATATATGATTGGTAAATTTGGGAAGAGGATTGATTACTAACTGTGCATTTAAGTTGATGTTAGAATGTACTATAACGCGGGCCGTGGACGTTCGGCTCATCGATCTGCCCCAAGGTTTTTCTGCGTGGAGGGTTCGTGTACTTCGTTTTACGGACTCCCCCTCCCTTAAACTGAAAGGCACTGTAATTAAAAGAAAACATCAGCAAATTCGAAGGTGACTCGTATATGCACATAGATTTAGCAACCCTTTGATTTAATTATTGACTATACTTAACTTACCATGCAAGTTGAATTTTAATTTGTCCAATAATTAGTTTTCACAAGAAAGAAAAGATATCAAAGGATTTTATGATATCAAATAGTTGTTCTTCTTCCACATAAAATGTGAATGAATCCCTTTTCCTATTACAGTCATTGATATTGCTGCTTGTGGTTAACATATTCTATGGTTGATGGTTGCTTGTGGACGGATATTGTATTGTTATCCCGCTTTGATTTTTGGATCGATTAATAATTGATTACATTTTTCCCATTGATGATTACCTTTTGAGAGGAGGAAAGCTAGGTTTAATTACAACTGGTGTCTGATTGTATGTACCGTAAGAAAGTTGTAGGTAAGATAATATTACGTGATATAGTATAGTTATTAAATCAATAAAACGAAAAAAATTCGTAATAAATAAAAAAAAAAGATTAAATAAATTATTATAAATTTCTATCAACACACTTGTTGAATGGTAAAATTAATTTTTTATTTTTTTAATTTACATAAATTTTTTTTGCTTTGTTAATTAAATAGTTCTACCACGCTATCATACTGATATAGTAAGATTATTCTACTTAAGACAACTTTTTCATTATTTAAATTCTTAATTAAGAGAATTATAAAAAATTAATTAATTATATTTTAATCAAAAATATTTTTCACTCTTTTCTGATACATATATTAATTTAATTTGAATGACGGATAAAAAAAGGATATCTCTTTCACTCTATTCATAAAAATTTTGTAAATTTAAATAAATGATAAGATTCGATATAACTCGTTTGAGCAAGATATTACAACTTTTAATTAATAAATATTGGTCATAAAGTAAAGTAAATATTCGCAGTTATCTGTTTTTATCTTGATATAGCGTATGTTTGGTTTAGTGAATTGATTCTTAATAATAAATATGCTAACAAAGCGATGCCAAATATTTGGTGGGAGTTGTGCAAGGAAGAAGGGTAGTTCAAGGCAATGAATCTATGATAAAAGTATATATAATTAATGATGAAAAAGAAATAATAGTATGTAGGGAAATAACAGACTGGAAAGGGGAAGGTGAGGGTGAGGGTGAGGGTGAGGTTGGATTCATATTTTTATGGAAAGGAGAGACCACTGCACGCCCTTCATTTAATAAATGTCCCACTTCATCTAACTTTTGTTCTCTTCATTTAAAACCTATGCTTACATACATACATGCATGCATGCATGCATGCATGCATGATATCTATGGCTTTAGATTTGAGCCAAGGGTTTCCCGATCCCTCTTTCGTCTTGATGGACCGTTCATTATTCCAAGCCGACCCACCCCAGCCATGAACTCGTTACTTGCATGCCCAGGATTTGATTTACGAATACACACACAGAGAGACCGATATATATAGTAGTTGGATAATTAATATATGTGGCTTTTAGCTGCTTGAGGGAGACACTGCATGTCAATAATATAAAAATACATATGAAGAAAGCTAATGTTATAATTTGTCGTTGTTGTGTGCGTTGTAGACAGGAATATTTTTATTTTGCTTCCTCTACTACTGGCCTTGCATTCCATTGCGGGGAGATACCATTTTATTTGTATTGTCTATTGTCTATTGGCAATGGCAAGTAGGAAATTTCTAACCCCACGTGACAAGTGTCTGTTTGTATATGCAACTTGTATACTTTTGCTGAAAGAATAATATAAAGCTGTTTGCTGTTTGCTGTTTGCTGCATCATTCATGTCATTTTCCCCCCCAGTTTGCCTTGTGGGTGTGGCTGATCGATTTATGGTCTAGTAGTTTGCTTCAACATAATATGGATATGCTATTCCATGCCATTCATTAAATCTTTCCATTTCCTCTAGATGTCATAGATGATGATCCACGGACATTTTCTTGAGCCTCAAAACTCTGGCGGCGTGGTGCCAACGTGCAGACGCATATGCATATTCCGAATTGGAACATCGATCCTTTGATAGAATAAACAATTGAAGTTTTCAATTTGGACCCCCGCCACATTATCCTCAACTCCTTCAAATTATCCTCGACCATCGTAGTTAGTTCTTTCGACTGATAAAACAACGAACCTTCTGCAACAATCGATCTACTATAATTTCAATTCTTTTATATCCAAGTCTTCAAAAAATGTGTGGGTAATCTTTAAGAGTGGGTGTGAGAGAAGCCTATAGAAGGTTTTTAAATCCCTTAATCATCCCAGTTTTGTGATAAGTATAAATGGCGAAGCTTAGCTATCCAGTTGATCCTCTTTTAAGTATTTGGTAAGCTCTTCCACCCATATCTTTACAGTTACTTATTATAGTGACTTATGCTGCGACATAACATTATATATCATAAGCCATGACAGTCAAAGTTAGCATGCAAGTTTTTTGTTTATTTATTTATTTTATTTTTGGCCTAGAGATGCTAATGCATGAATCTAGGGAGGTAGGCACTGAAGGCTTTCATATTTAATGATCTTCTTCTCTTATCTATGAAGAGGTGTAGATACCAACCACTACCAGGTCTGACTTTATAAATAATTCATATCAATTGGTTGCATTTGCCTACGTGGTTGTGATCGACTGATTGTGATTACCTCTCACCAACGCCAGACATTTAGGTCATATCAGATCTAATTCTTTTGACTTTTATCGTATTTTAATCTATCACCCTATCAAAATTGAAAATTTCAACTTGGAATTATTCCCCTGTAGAACGTCTTAGAATAGGAGAGAATATAATTATCGCCTAAAAATCTGGTTTAAGAATCAAATCATACCTTTTCCATAGCCCCCAGTTCGAAATGCTGTGTTTGTTTGTAGGAATTCGAATGCATTAATAAATTAAAGAGAGCATAGGTCAAGCTTCCAGAAGAATTGCCTCAGCATTTGCTTGGCTAGTGGACAAAAGGAAGCGTTATATTACACACATTTTCATATGCTAGATAACAGAATTATGCTTCTTCTTCAACTCTCTCGAGCCTTCTCTTTAAAGATGCAAACTGATCGTCCACTTGGCAGCAAAATTTGACCAATAAAAGAAGAGGAAACTTGGACCTATGAAGAAGCTAGAAGCAGCTGCTGATCAAAAAGAAACTTGGATTTTAAGTTTCAACTGCCAATAAACAAACCCTCCCCCTTACAAAGTCGGTGGACAACCAAATAAATTACACTAGCTCTATGGTTTTCTTTTCTATATGGGGATTTGCTTGCGGCCTGAATTTGTCACAGAAGTTAGAGCTTAGCTTAGCTACCATACAATAATCAACTTGATGCATGCGTATGTAGTGTTGCGTTGCATTGCATATGACGATTGCAAAAGCAAAAGTGCTTTGGTTGACAACTTGTTCATCCAGAGTGATTCTTACTGTTTAATGATAGTGCACAATTCAATTATTATGAGCTGATGCACGCAACACAACTCTCTCTCTCTCTCTCTCTCTCTCTCTATATATATATATATATATATATATATAGTGAAGAAGATGAGATGAGTTCTTACTTTTTTTCACTTTGACAATTCGGCTACTATTGGAAGTGGATTGTTACTTTTAATTTAACAACCATGTAAAGAAGAAGAACTCGAAAGACAAAATTGGCTGGAGGTTAAAAAACTAGAGAATTTTGACTACTAGGATTTATCAGATTCTGTTTGTTGAGTTCTGTTTCCTTAAGAATTTTGGGCTCTGTTAATGGTGGATGGCATGAGCCCTTTAGATTGCTTGACATCAAAACTGTATTTGCTCCGAGAATTTCATTTATTTATAGTTTTTCTTTATTATCCATTTTGAAAAACCTATTTCTTTTTTCCTTTTAGATAGGGTTCAGTTTTGTATAAGCAGAGACTTTCATTCTATATAGCATACACAGCCAACTCTAACAGCCAGGTATTCATTTATTGAGGAGAAACTCCTCGCGACAGCATCCAGAACATGTATGGGCCTTACAATTCATAACCACCGGAAACCTTTTACCGAAATTTTTGCAGGCTTAGAAATCGATCTTCAAAACAATAGTTCAGGTGCACTTTCAGGAGGTTTAGGCCCAGACCATAATAAACCTTGACGAATCCATTACGATAATGCTTTTCGACGAGCCCTCTCACTTCCGAATTCCCTTCATTAAGAGAACTATTGTTTATTGTTATGCCACAATTGCAGTGACGATCAAGTGAAAGCCTTTTTTCTTTCTGAACCTTGTTCATTCAAACCCCAACCCGTGTTGTGAAATCATCAGCCCAAAGAATAGTAAATTCTCCCAAAGTTCAATCAAAATGCAAACACTAAATACTTCGGCAGGCCTAATTGCTCCCTGCATAGGCAAGTGCTTCCGTACATATTCATCACTTGAATAAGTAAAAAGAGCCACGCTACATAATTCAAACGGCCAATTGCCCCCGCGCAGGCAAGCTCATTCATGCACATTTTCACCGCTTGGGCAAACAAATATATTTTGTGCCAAAGAAAAACGAATTAGAACTTAATAGAAGTCACTTGAATGTAGTTGGCAACGCAACAAGGAGATGATAGCAGTAATCAGAAGAAATGCCTTGCTAATAGCAAGTTTCTGAACCTATTACATTATCTATTAAAAGATAATTTCTTTAGCTAAGCTATCCCAATGTATTCTACTGTGGCTTAGATATCATAAATTCCAATTTAGAAACAAAAATAGACAGGATACCTAACCCTACAACCGCTATAAATTAGACTAACTGTGAACGTAACACACTGACCATGACTGGGAATTTATCTCTAAGCTTACGAGAAAAACCAAATGCAGGGCTTACTGTGGGTGCAGCGCTTGGACATGAACGAAAGCTGCAACAAATGGATGCAGGGTTCCAAGATAATATGTGGTGACCAAGAACAAACTGCTTCAGCTGTTAAGGATAAACTTTCAACTTTTAGATCCTCTTCGTCGTTTCTTTCCCAATTTCACCTCACTTCCAGGCATCTTGGACGGACTAGATGACTTCCCCTTCGTACTGTCTGGCACTTTGGTTGAATCAGTTGAGTCCTTCACATCCTCATCCTCTTTCACCTTCGTTGAACTAACCTTGGACTTACCACTCCCATTAGCATTAGATTTCCCAAGAGTTTTAGGGGATTTACCCTTTGCATTGGATATCTTTGCCGTTTCTTGCTTTGACTTGCTAGTCTTTGGTGTTTCTTGCCTCGACTTGGAGGAAGTTTTTGGCGTCCCACTGCCGCTCTCCTTGGATTTTCCAGACTTGATGGTGTCAATGGCATCATTCTTGGATTTGCTTGCCGATTTTGAAGCAACATCAACTGATTTACCACTGCTTTTGGAGGAATGATCTTTACTTTTGCTGACATTGTCATTTTCTGGTTTAGTACTAGTCCTAGAACCATCTTTAGATTTGCCATCAACTTTACTTTCATCCTTGGATTTACGAACAGATTTTGAGTCTGTAACTTTGGATTTGCTAGAGGAAGCCCCTCCACCCCTAGCAATCAAATATTTAACTTTTAGAACTCAGATGTAAGAGTAGAAGCAAGAGTTTGCTAGTAGGAATTCACTCACTTTTTCGGTGGAGTATCTGACTTCCTTTGCTTAGCTGACTGTTCAGAACTTGTTTTCACTTTCTTCTTCAGAGGCCTGAATATAATATTCATTCAAACAATGTAAATTAGATTAAGAACAAATAATAGTACACTGAATAGAGGTAAATCGACTGTACTTGATAAAGTAGGCAGTTAAAACTTGGAAACCAGCTCCAGTCAAAAGATTCATCTTAACCTAAATGTACTTTGCTACAGTTCACTTTATCACAATAATGAGCAAAAAATACAAAAAAATTAGATGACCTAAGAAACTACAGTAACCAAACAGCTTTTCCAATACTATTGCAACCATTAAACTTGTTAACAGGAGGGAGGAAACAATCAGATAATGTATTGATATTAAAGGAAGAATAATGGAAATCACTTCAGAAAATCCTTTCTTCAACAAATCGCAAAAGCCACATTCTAGGGGCCCAACCATGGAAATACACCTCAAAGCAAGAAAGACAAGATGTCACCATACAGTTACCAAGTCAAAGCTAAACATGCAACAGCATTTCTGTCATCATATGGTAAAAAATAAATCCACATCACTGCAGTGAGGACAGGAGATATTCCTTTTTTGAATACAAGAAGCAAAAACAACATAGAAAAAAAGAGAAAAAAGAGTCCATGCATCATACTTTGGTAAGTGATTTGCATACGAAGTTGGTTGTTATGCTTAGAAGAGAAAGTTTGGATTTTGCATGAACCAGCTAATCATACTTTTTGCATAGATTTAAGTGGACTCAGGAAGACAGAGGAATAAATGTTTTGGGTGTATGCAGTAAGAACATTGCTTCGGACTGTCTGGAGTGAGAGAAATAGCAGAAGTTTGCAGAGTTTGAACTTAGAGTGCCTGTTGTTTTAAACTTTTCAAGAACATGCTCAAATAGCAAAAAGCTGAAAAGCCTTCACAAAATAAGTTATTACTTAGTGATATATCAACCAAAAAGTAGTGACAAAGGCATTTTATCAGTTACCTTTATCAAATCAAGTCCCAGACTCGGTCACAATTCATCAACAATTTTTAAAGGCCAAACTACAGGCTATGTAAAATGGTGTCACATTTACTACATGGGTTATCAGTCATCAGATGTTTGGCAAAAAAAAATCAGTATACTGAAGTTAATTCAATTCAGGTTGAAAAAATAGGTCACTATGACTACAGCTCAAAATTAAAAATTTAAAATCAGCAGCTCTTATTCACAACCATATAACAATACACAGTACTTACATTTCAGAGGACGAATCAGGACTTAGGTGCTCAGCTGCTTGTTCCTGTAAACAATACTTTTCAGCATATGTCCATTACCATATATCAGATAAAAGCTCCATAATACACAGATCAAGCAACCACTTACGTTATCTGAGTCAGATTCACCCCCAAGTAACTGCCACCTCTCCCTTTTAAGATTTAAAATTTCCTCATCACCATCATCATAACAAACCTATTTAGGAATGAAAACATAAAGTACTGTTTATGCACAAACTGAAGGAAAAAACCAGAGCTTACATATTACTAAAAATCAATTTCCTGACTACGAGAGAGAAAAAAGAGGACAAAATAACCAAAAGGTGTCTCAGAAGGCCTATGAATTAGGCAAGGAAAGAGGCCTGCATCTACAGTCAATGTCTCACCTTATGCTTCTTTTTCACAGGGTCAAATGAATCAACAACACCTTTATAAAACCTGTAAAATAACAAGATAAAGAAGAGGAGTGCTTCAATTTCACAGCGTAAAGGAATTAATTAGTCAACGTCCAATATTTGCAAGAGAATATTAAAACAATAAAAACGAATTGAAGTTTAGTAAAAAGTCAAAATGAAGGTTCTATTACTACCAAATAATATGAATACTGATTTTACAAAAAGCAGTGGGAGGAAACTATAACACAGCTGGAGGACTTATTTTGGCAGGTCAGAGGCCCCAACATTGACAGTCCCAAGCAAAGAAACAAATGACAGAGCACATCTTCTATACCAGCCAGTAAGTAGAACACAGAGCAGATGCTTTAGTTATTTCTCATCTACGAAGTTTTAACATTGGTAATTTAATTACAAAATATATCAATACTTACATGCGATCCTTTGGCCAATAAACTTCAACCTTTGAACCAACCAGATTCTCACCAAGATCCTTAGTATCAGATGCCTTCAAAAAAAATCACTTAATAAGAAATCAATCAAGGAAGCACAAAACTGGCAGGAATGTTGAAGCAAACAAAAGAAGTATATATTTCAAAACCTGAAACATGATTTTGTAATAGTGAGAGTTTTTTAGGCAAACAGAAACCAACCAATAGAACATGTTCATGTAACAATACCAGCAAGCACATATAGAAGAAAATATGACTTAAATTATAACAAGGCAATGGTTGTCATGATCAAGAAGGCCATAAATGTTAGTGTTAGTAAAGATGATTCAAATCGTGAATCCCAAATAATAAGAAAGAAAAAGAAGCACCAAAGCCAGCATTACCCTTTCAGTTTGCGATCATCCACAAGCAGTATCATGCGCAATATATCAGACCATCAACAGGTATGTCCCAAAGAAAGTCAGCACAAAAACAGAATGCAACTATGGAAAATTGCAAAATGCATGTGACCAACCAGCATCCATTGATATTCAAAGTAAAAGGAATTCAACTCAACAACAACATTCTGTACAACAAAAGGTTACCATCACAAAATGCACATTTTCTAAGGAATGTAACCCAACCAGGAAAATGATAATATGAAGCTGAAATCTCACATAGCTAAGAAGAATTCAGCAAACAAAATCTGAAAGAAAAAGATCCGGATCCAAGAATACATACTTTTTCTTTCCCTGGAGTACGTTTCCTCTTGGAACTTGTCTTAGGAGTCTCTTCCACGTGCTGATCATCTTTAATTGGTTTTGCAGCTGACTTTGGTGAAGAAACCATATCCTAGTAAATGATAACAACGACAACAACTACTGTAATCAATAGATTGCATTAGAAGATAGCATTAATAGGCATAAAAAGAGCAATCAAGAAGCCAATTTGACAGCACCTTATCATCTTTAGTTGACGATCTTGGGGCATCTTTTCCAGAGATAGCTTTTTCCCGCCTTTTCTTATCAAGTGACTGCTTCAAGAAGGAGCCATCCCCGTTGTTACTGCTGGATTCAACCTTCTTAGATGACTGCTTCAGCAGTTTTGCCTCTGAATCACTGGAGGCACCACTTTCTTTCTTTGATGCATCTACATTTAGAGCTTTATCCTCATTAGCAGATTCAGCAAGAACCTTTTTTCCTGTGCGTTTATGTGGTTTTGCTTCTGAATCACTTGGTAATTCAGAGGCCTTCCTAGAAACATCATCAGCAGATGGTGTAGCCTGTTTAAGCAAGCTCTCCTTTTTCCTTGAACGGCCTGGTCTCTGGGCACGACTTTCACTGGGAAAGCTCCCACTTGGAGATGAGGGAACTACATCATTGGATTCACCTTCTGTTGCTTTCGGGGATGAAATCTGAATACCAGTCTCCTTCTCATTTTCCGAAGAGACAGCGCCCTCAACAGCTGGTTCCTCGTGAGAAGAACGAACAGCCTTGCTGTCACTTTTGGGATCCAACGAGCCCTCATTTTCCTTCCCACCATCAATATGAGAACTGTCAGAAGGTTCTGCTAGTTTCATCGAAGAATAAGGTTTCTTTCCTCTTATCTCAGTAGCTTGTTCAGGCTTATCTTCTGCACTTGATACTTTCTCAGTGCCAGGACTACCAGGTTCTGCATTGCTCAATGTATCAACATTGTTTGACTGATCAGCAATATTACTGTGCTCTTGCTTATTCAATGAACACGAATCAGCCAAAGAGTCATCTTCACCAGTCCGAGCAACGCCATTGTTCACAACTAATTTGGGAGAACTCTCAATGGCAGGATCAACTTGTTCGGTAGAAGCTGCTCCAGCTTCTGTTGCAAGCTCTTTGCCCACCTGACAATGAATATAGTTCCCATTATGTAATGCCCAAAAAAAAGAAAGAAACGAATTACATAAAAGCACATAAGATTGAGAAACTAATTAACAGACAAGAACAACCAAATACCTGACGTCCCTCATCCAGTGGTTCCTTCGCTGACTTGCTTTTATTCTCATCAGCCTTCAAAAAATCATACCCAGTAAAGCAATGAAAACCAAAAGCAAGCTAGAAACTCTTATCAGAGAAAAAAAAAATGAAAAACAAGCCAATGCCAGCCAACGACTTCACTCCAAGGTGACTATAGATGCAAGAAGTTGGGTTCTTTCATCATCCACCAGCAAAGGAATAGATGGAAGTGGAATCCATTGAAAACAATTGTTAGGTTGCTAGAAAGAATGACCACTTGTGACCAGTAAGAAATTTACCGTAGGTTCATTAGGCACATGGACATCAATATGCTTATCATCACCTGCCTCCTGGCACATAGAAGCAACAACATCGCTGTAATCATCCAAAGAAATACCCGAGGCTTTTACTGCTTGCAACAAATATTGTTTAAGCTTTGCAGCAGAGTTTTCTAGTACTTTCTCCCCTAACCTTCGTGCAATAGGCAAAACATCCTGAAAAATAATTAAAATTTTTTGTAAAATCATGAAAATGTATGAGAAAACTAGAAGGCAAATAGTCCCCCAAACTATAACCAACCTCATTGTCCTTCCTAACCGAAGCTAAGATTGGGGATAGAAGCTCTAGAGGTATCTCTTCGCTCTCTTCTAAGACTAGATTCATAATTATCTCCATCGATGAAAAGACATTCTCTGGGTGATCATCTCTTCAAAAAAGGAACAAAAGGAACTATCAGACTATTGTGTTCATACATGTATATTTATGGGAACTAATATTCCCCAACGTCCACAACTTGTAAAAATAACTTTGATAATTAAAACAAAAGGTGATATAGCATAACCAGATTAGCTCTTTGCAGGGAAGAAATGCATAAATAAATAAAGCAAACATCAGAAAGGATACAGAGACTGTCAACCAAAGGCACTTGATCATACCTTATTGCCTTCAGAAAATGCTGGAACATCTCAACAATCAGTGCATCACATTCAAGATCCAACATGACTACACACGATCTGACCTTTGCAACAGTTTCAAGAATTGAGGTTCTCTTAGCATAGGATCGGCTAGATTTGTCGGCCAAATTTTCAAATGATGATACAATCAGCTGAAAGACTTCCTGCAAACGCCGAATGATGTGAAAATTAAGGAATCATGAAGACCAAAAGCATATGTCAAAGAATATTACAAGTATAGACAGCATCTAAATGTGAAAAGATTATACCTTCATCTGGTCATCATCATATGGCGCATCAGGTGCAGTTATTCGCGTTATCTCGCTGATGCATGAGGCAACGGCAACTTTCACATCAACATCTGAGTGCCTAAACAACTGATCTGCAACCAATGCTTTCTGTGATGGAGAAAGTGCATTCTGCAATGTTTTGCTAGGTGATTGTTCCACCCTTGATAGACAACTCTCCACTTGCTACATTCAGCGTGGGAAAGGAAAGACGGGGATTTATGAAAATTCATTAAGAACCAATAAAATTGCCAAATTTAACATCAATATAGAAGTAGTAAACCATTCACAACCACCCGCTGATGGCAATACTAATAGGAACAATGGTCACCCATAAAAATTGCTATTTTTCCACATAAATAAGACAGAACAAAGAGGGGAAGTAACTACACATAATAAAAAAGGACGTGATACGAAAAGAAACAACTCATCATCCTCTCACATCATTTTTTGAACCCAGGTGTTTACGTGAGTTTGTATATTGACATTTAAGCCCCTGGTGTAATAAAAGCACAATGATAAAACAGGGAACTCAAAAGCTGTTCATAATAACAATTGTAATTAATCCTTTATAGGAAAGTTTTAATACAAACTATGCCGATCTATTTAACCATATTGCCTCCAAGAAAAACAACCGAAAAATGCGGCAATTACATACTATACATTAAATATCTTCTCTTCCCTCACAAAATCCCAACTTCGATGTAATAAATGAATGTAATTGAAGTTGAATATCAACCAACATGATTTTCTATACGGTAGAAGCAGCTTGTTAGAAAAAATTATCATGTCACCAGATATGGATAGCCTACGTCATCTGTGTTTGTTAATTAATTAACCAAGCATGAAGGATAATCTTAATTAAGTTATTCAACCCAGAAATCAAACCAAACATTGATATATTAAGGTGTTGCATTTAACACGGAATCAAAATAATTTCCCCAAATAGAAAGGAGAAACCCATTCATAAAATCATACAATTTAAAATTTACGCGCGCTAATACAACATACGAGAACTTCCCTGAAGTTCACAGCACAAAAGAAGGCTTTTGAAACAAAACTTCAAATCCAACTTGTCCCAAAGTCACAAATGCAATAAGATCATCAAGGAGACACTCAACAGAAAACAGGACACTCGTTTCCTCAAAATTATGCTTTCAGCCATTGCAATGAAGCCGCTCAGTTCACATACGTCAAATTAACAAAATTATTACAAATACATGCACATGACTGCCGTTAAACACTCACAGCTGTGTGTTAATCTTACTCAACTGCAACAAATTAGTAAAACTAACAACGCAAACAGAATGTGTTACAAATGGAACAGCAAAATATCGCAAAACATTAAAGCATAAGCTTCGAACCACAAAATGCATCATAAACCATGTCAAAAAAATATACAAAGAAAAACACCTATACACACAACAACATACATGACATTAAATTTTAAAATACATAAATAAATAAAGTGAAGCTTACATCGAGGAGAGGAAGGAGTTCGTCGACGGAAGACGGAGGTTCCATAAGCTTATTACCGGCATCCAGGAGCTGTTGCTCGAGCTCTTTATCAGACGCAGCCATAGAGTTTCTCTCTGTATAAATATATCTACAGATCCCAGGATTTCCGAAACTGGAGCTTCGATTTCACACCATTGGAAACCTGAAACACAAACAGAAAAACAAGAATCGAAGATTCAAGAACGAGAACCGAACGGAATAACGGAAAATTAGAGAGAGAAATTTAGGGTTTTTTAAACAGAGTCAGAGAGAGACAGAGAGAGTGAGTGTTTTTTTTTCTTTTTTTTTTTCAATTTTTCCAAACGCAAACAATATATTTTGAAACTGTTAAAATATTTATAAATACCCAAAAATGATGGATCCTTTCTTTTTTTTAAAAAAAAAAAAAAAAACCTTCTTAAATCTCACTTTAGAAGGGCGCGTCTGTAAATGTGAAATTTTATTGTGGGCTTTAAAGGAGAATCCAGGGAAGCGCAGCTCGGATATTGCGGTGTTTATGAGTTGGAGTTAAACGCGGGGTTTGAAATCCGCCTTTGGATTTTCAGATTCTGGGGCCACTTGGACACGCTCTTGACCGGTGGATATTTTGAAATATGGTGATATTGTTTCCCTATTCTTGAGAGGGATTCTTTGGCAGGCCATTAATTTAATTTTGAATTTTATCGTGTTTCCAGGATACACTGCACTGTGCACCAATCAAATTTATATTTGACAACGCAGCTCATATATGGTGAGGACATTAATGTATTTTCCTAATTAAGTTCATTGACAAATTAACAAATTCATAAAATACGATTTGTTGAAATTGTGCTGCTCACAATATTATTACCATATAATATGCATTAGTTAAAAATATGTTGTACACAATAATACCGCATAGCATAGCAGGCCTTTTTTCGTATAATTTATCGTATTTTTTAATTTTAATCTATATTTATTAAATTCTTTTAAGAAAATTATATTATAACGCATAATTTATTAAAATTTAATAAAAAATCAAAATGTGTAATAAAATAAATCTAAATTAATATACAAAAGTGTCACAATTTATCGAATAAACTAACAATTTATCAATTAAAATTTATAATTTGTGAATATATCAAATAAACTATTAATTTGTAAAATAAAATTAATAATTTATCGGATATATTCACAAATTATTGATGTTTTTAATTTATTGAATAATTTTATAATTTAATAAACAAAGAAATAATTGAGCAGGGAGTGGTGTTACTGTAGAAGGCAGGTTATAAAATAATGGAAAGTTGGCTTTTATGGTATTAAATGTGTAACTCGTAAATTACATACCAAATTATGAAAGATTAGGTCAATAATTAGTTGATAATCTTTGAATACTGCGTTGGATATTTTTCTTAATAAGAACATTACTTACCTTTCTAATACCTGTCTTTTTTGCAAGCACAACCTTTCTTTCCTTTCTTAAAAATGATTTTATCCTGTAAGTTTGTTTGGAAAGAAAACTAATCATCAAGGGTACGCGTAATTGAATGTGTACTTATCCGATTAATTTATTTTAAAATTACAATATATAGTATCATTTTTGTACCAGAGATTTCTCCAATCCTATCTATATTGATGTGCCACGTCACGAAGGTTACAAAGAAGACGGTGAACAAGTGCTTGAACGAAGCAACAGTTTCAGGGACGATAGTTGTACTGTGTTAATATTTTAATAAAATTATTTAATAAAAATATATATTTATTAATAAAATAAAAATTATTATAAATTTTTTATTATATTAATTAAATAATAAATTTTTTTATTAATTTTTTATAAATATATATTTTTTATTTTATTTACTATATAATTTTATTATACAGTAATAATAATAGTAAAATTATCTAATAAATTTTTTAAATATACGCTGCCACAGAATGAAATCTCCGTAATACCCTTGCATTTTTACTGTTCAAAAGACAGGGCGCTGACAACGGCACAAGGTTTAACGTTGTAGTATGGTACGTCGGATTAAACAATGTATAATGAGCATGGACACTAGAGGAAATTTGACCTGCAAAGGAAAAGGATCAAGCCCTTGAGCCGGTGCTGAATTGATCTGGTCTGAACCGTTCCTGTTTCCATCTCATTCCTGATTCGAATTGACTTGTTTTATATCTCTTGCAAACACACTTCCGGCAGTCACGTAGGAGGTGAGAAATCAGAAACCTGAAGAAAAGAAGTGGCACGGAAGTTGAAAAATGTAATAAATTTTGTACCTGAAGACCAAAATTGGTCACATTACAATGGTCAGCTCCTTCTTCCGCGGAGTTTATCATGACAACGGGGAGAGCAGAACCGAACTTTCCTCCCAAGCTGTTGGCATTTCTGGTCGAACTACAGAAAAGGGCAAATGAGTTGCCTTCCTTCTCGCAATCCTGACAGAATGTGGCTGCTTTCTGCTGATATCCATCGCTAATCCTTCGATATAGTTAGCAGAAGATTCTGTAACAATTGGTGTTTTTATTACAATCGTCCTCAAGGGGCCAATAGCCAATTTAGCAACTTTAACTTTCTCGACAAGAGTGTTGGCAACAGATTCCAGACCAGGACTACCTTCACGGCTGTGCATCTTTGACCACTGCCATAGACGATAGTACTGAATTGTCAGGCATAGCTTGCATTACAGCAATAGATTTCTGATTACTGCTCATCAAAAAAAATCTATCTTTCAACCGGAAAAAAAGTGAGTGTTATCTTTCTTAATACCAAGGAGCTATGGTTTCGATTCACCTGTAAGAAAAGCCTCCTTGAACGACGCTGGCTGTGGCCAAATCCAAATCAGCATCTTCGAGCACGATACATGCATCTTTACCACCAAGTTCCACCAGAAGAGGAATCGCTCTAGCTTTCTTTGAGATTGAAATTCCTGTATCTCCACTTGTGAAGCGGAGAATGCATACTCGTTAGTGAGGGATCAACATACAACTAACTTCGAAATATCAATACTAATTAACAATTACCTAATACAGTTGACGCCGGGATGCATAGCAAGGAAGTCACCCATCTCCGAACCTTTTCCTGTGACACAGCTTTTAGACCTGTAGGAAACACAGCCAAATGAAAGCAATGTCCCATGTAAACCGCAGCCCCGGCAGCATGAATTGCTAATGCTAGAACGGCCTGAACTTTAAATTCAGCTAAATTGAACAACATCAGGTTCTATGTTGTCCATACCCGGGTTGGAGGCTTCAGCGCGAGAATTTCCAGACAGTTATGCTCTGCTTGCTTTGTCCTGCTTGCATGCAATCATTTTGATGAGACGTGTACTTGCAAGAACATCATCCTCTGTTACTATAAATGGCACGGTTTCAGAACCAAGTCAAATTAATGAAATCTACTCTCGCCTCTCTCTGCTCGGTTTCGACTTTTGTTTTCTTTAATTACAAAGCCAAATATCAATCACACACCTGCATTCTCTATTTGTTATACTTGAACGAAAAGTCCACAACATGACTCGCCTTTTCGTTTAAACTTTTCAACTTAGTGGTTTGGGTTTATATGAAATATTTCAGAAATATTAGGGCTTAATCGACATTAAAGTTAACATTGAGGGGTCAGATGATTCTTAACCACAAATATTGACCTTCACTTCTCCAACTAGTGTTGGTCAATAGAGCGTTCCGTCCAATAAACTCCCACCACGTCAACTACTCTCCACGTGTTCCATCCGTATTGGCCCGAACCAAGTCATCCAACACGTCACCGTCTTCTCCTTCCTCAAAGACAAATTCTCCAGATCCACCACCGCCCCCGATGCAAAAACCTTAGCTAACAAACAACAAATTCTGTCGCTCTCTCACTCTGAACTCTGGATAGAACCTCAGATCGCACCGTGGCTCCGTCAGCGCCCCCGCAAGCCCTCACTCAAAGAAGAAAACCGTTGTCAGCCGAAAACGTTCAACGTAAAGATTCAAGAAGAGCTTCGCAATTGCAATCACAACCGCAATACGACTTACCGTTTTGGCAACAGAACTGGTTCTTAGGTTTTCTATTCCTCATGGCAATGGCATTCTTCGCTCTTGCTATCTTTCTCTTCCTCGGTCTCAATCTCGATGAATCGTCTCCTTCCTCCGCTTATGCTGCTTCATCTGAAACCATCGAGGTATGAATTCTACTTTTCCATTTTGATTTTATAGCTTAATACGTAATTCTAATGCATACATTAGATCTCAATTAAGTTTCGTAAGGCGAATATGAGAAATTGAATTTTGCATTTCTAACAATGTGCCCGATAGCGTGAATGGAAAATAACTTTGTGAGCTAAACATGTTTGATTACTAGGCCAAACATCTTCGAAATTATATCTGCCTTGAGCAATTGTGCCTGTAGTTCTGAAAAGTTGTCTTCCGAAACAAGACACTGAATGTACCTTCAGATTCTTTCATTTTATCTGTTTTCCGAGGTAATAAAATGAGGCATGGAGGTCAAAGCATTTACTGGTTAGAATCTTTTAGTAGATGAAATGTAGGTCTTAGTTGCTTAAATCTTCAGTTGTTTGGACTCGATAACTAATAAAATGATTTGGCTCTATTGTGATAATAACTTTTTGATTTATTGTAAACTGATATAGCATGAAATATTGGAGGACAAATTGGCGTTTTTAACTTGTTTTTCTCTTTATTTATTTATTGCTTAAACAGATTACTTATGGGACAGTTCTTAAGTTGATGCATGAAAGGACAAAATTTCGTCTGCATTCGCATGATGTGCCATATGGCTCTGGCAGCGGGCAGCAATCTGTCACAGGTTTTCCCAATGTTGATGACTCCAATAGCTACTGGGTACTCTCTTTTTCTCAAAATTCCTTCCAATGGCTCTCATTTGTTGTTTTCTTTAGTTTTTTACATGAATGAATTCCACATATCTGCAAAGATAATTCTAATCTTTATGAAAATAAAGAACTTGTTCTATAACGTTATAGAGTTTGTGCTATGGTATTAAAGCCCTGCCTTCATGCTTAAAATTGCTTTTCTTAGCTGGTTTAGGAAACAAATTCTCTGTTGCTATGGCAACACTTTAAAACAACCCCATTTTCATTTTTATTTGATTATTTTGCAGCTGGTGATATGTGCTGTGAATGTAAAGTCAGTGACTTGATTCTATGCTGTTAAAATTAATTTTGGTGTTACAATTTTGCCAAAAATATAAATGGTAAATATATTGTACTTTGGTATGAGATATATATTTTTTTGGCAGATCGTTCGGCCTACTATGGAGATATCTGCCAAACAAGGTGACAGCATCAAGAGTGGGACAATCATCCGGCTGCAGCATATGAGAACTAGAAAATGGCTGCACAGCCATTTGCATGCTTCCCCAATTTCAGGCAACCTTGAGGCTAGTACTAGTTTTTCCCAGTTTTCTTCAGTTTCCACAATTCTTATAGTGCAAAAATGTCAAATAATATCAACTTCTATGTTATCATGTGGTGTGAATCAGATCAGTGAAATGTGAAAAATAGCTCTCCAATGAATCATAATCCGAACTGCTAGTTGGTTGACGGGACATTGCAGCTATACTTTTGGCCAATCTATGGAATATCCTTTATTGTTCTGTCTATATTAGAGTTTCTAAATCCATATTTACTCGTAAATCTAATCTAAGCTACACTGCACTTGGTTATAGGTTAGCTGTTTTGGAGGGGAACATGAATCCGACACTGGTGATTATTGGAGGTGAGACCTTACACAAATTTTATTTCAATTTTGCATCAAACTACCATGGTCTTCTGTTGACTGATGCCTGACATTTGGGAGAATATATATTAGGCTTCTGATTGAGGGGAGTGGGAAGACTTGGAAACAAGATCAAAGGATTCGGCTTCAACATGTTGACACAGGTGCCTATTTGCATAGTCATGACAAAAAATACCAGCGGATAGCAGGCGGACAGCAAGAGGTAAGAAAAAAATAAAACAATTCAAAGTCCATTTACTCAAATATTAATGAAAAATGAATCTGAATTGTAATCTATCTATAACAGTTGGTACATAGAATTTTGTTTTCCAGTTCTCCAACTAACAATCTCTGCTCTTTGTTAGGTTTGCAGCGTCAGAGAAAAGCGTGCTGATAATGTGTGGTTGGCTGCTGAAGGTGTATACCTCCCTGTTACTGAAAGCAAGTTGACGTAGTGACTCCATGAAAGTAACCCTGTACAAACAGGTACATGGGTTTTGGATATTTAGGTGGCTGGTGCCTGCTCTTATATTAGCTGTAAACTATCTGCAGTGATAAGGATGAAATGCCTTATTTTTTCAGAATATAACATTCTGTCTTAGACGTTTCCTTGAGATTCCCATTAAAGGTAGTTTATTGTCATCATAATCTTCAATTTAAGAATATTCCTTTCCTTGCATCTCCATACCTTGTTACTTTTATCGAAATGCATTGATAGATTGTATGATATCAGTAATACTCATTAGAGGAGTCAATTCGTAATCTTGCTGGGGAATCAAAGATAAAGGTGTCGTGGAGTAGGGAGTATTGTGCTCCTTCAGACTCTTTTTTGCTTTTACTATTCATATACTTTATTCTAACTTTTTTTTTCCCCCCTTTTACTATTTATTGTATACTTTAATCTTACTTTCTCTTTTTAACTTTTTCTAAAATCTATTTTCATGGATGCCATGAAAACTATCATTCAGTGGCTGTATGGTATGCTATAGTCTCCTAGACTTTGTTACCTAAGTTTCTTTGGATACAAAAATCTGAAAAATGTAATAAAAATTTGAGGACTCTGTCATGTGGAATGAGAAATAGGACAGGCGATTTGTTATAATATTGGGTTATCAGTCTGGAAAGTACGCTCATTTGGCTTGGATTCGAGGTAACGAATTATAGGGCTGTGAAGTGTCCCAAACGAAAGCGTTCTTGAGTACTTTTTTGTTTCCTATATGGTGTGGGCCCATTTTGCCATCAGGCACTTACTAGGTTTAGTCATGTGGTCGCGGGGATAGAGTGTAAAACGGGGTTCTACTGTTTACGTAATTGCTTAGACAAACTTTCCACCGCAACCACAATATCTACTTCCCAAGTAGCAACGTTTGTGAAATGCCCACTTAAAATAAGTAAAAAAAAAAAAAAAAAAAAGAAATTGGTTGTCAGTGGTCCTTTAAAGATCTAAGAAGTTCAAAAGTAGGTGCTTTTAAATTGCTATGGTATCAAATGTGCATTCTTGATTCAATATCGCACGTAACCAACAATTTGGGTTGGGCTATGAAAAAAAGGTAACATAGTCATGTATGTCTCTTGTACCCCACTGAGATCAGATTTCTGACCACTTCTCTCCTCACCTACACTGGCTTTTATGGTCTCAGATATTTCGATTTCTAACTCAAAAGAGTACAGAGGGTGGGTGTGGCTTGGGAATCATTATTCACTTGTCGGTGGAAGACAGTAGTCATTGTTTGTGTTGACATGACATCAACCTTTGCTCATTCTCAGGTAATAACATTAAACATTGAATGTAACAACATTAACGCTGTAAATGTTGTTCTCTCCCTCATAATCCTGAGTTTTGATCATCGTAGTGTTAAGGAGTACGTCACCTGAATTTAATGGGCCTTTGTGTTGTTTCAGCGAGAATCGGAGACCCGTTTGCTGCCGATTGATTGGAAGGTAATATTTCATTTCTGTCCTTGATCTAAGTAAAAGTTGATGGCCCACCTTCTCGGACGGTCTCAATTACTGAATTGTGAAATTATAGATCACTATACCGCAGGACAGGGTAGGGTCCATAGCCTATGAAATGATCGAAGCCAGACTTTCTTTGCCAAAGCATCATTGTCTTTTACGAAACTCTTTTCTGCTATTGTCTTTAAAGCTGTCAATTTTTGGTTCAATTAGAGCACCATTGCTTTTCTTAAGACCTTTAGCTCTCAGTCGAGACACAGGAAAAAGATTCTACTACCGATACCTTCTTTACGAAAAGTGACAATTTTTGGAACAGCAAATTGATTAGTTGTTAGTTATCTGAGGAAGAATGTTAATAGAGACTAGGCTTTCCCATATAAACTCTATCAATCATTGCCTGGCAAACCTAGGGTTCGGATTGAATTTCAAGTATTGTGTTAGGGGCATGTAGCTCAGCCTTTCCCATATGTACAATAGCCAAATCTCTTCAAACTAGTGTAATCACCTTGGGATTTTAAATTAAATTGACTGGAAATTTCCTCACCTTGGATGTCAGTGAAGCATAGAATCTCTTTAGACAAGAAGACAATCTCCCTTCTTAGCTTTTGTGCAATGAACAAAGACGACAAATTCTCTTCTCAATAATTGAAGTTAAGTAGTTTCAACAACTAGAACTTGTCATGGTGCAAAAACTTACATTACCACGTAATATTTACATCCAGTCTGACTACAAAAATTTAAGTACATACCCATTTACCAAAAGAGAAGAAGATAGTCAGGCAAATACATGTCCAAAGCATTACAAAAGTTATTATACATATACCTCGAGAGGAGAAGAATGTGGATGATTTTTATTCGTTCCCACAGGCTTAGTACTCTAAGTTGTTGCCAAAGTAATCCTTCTGATCTGTGCATAATTAAATTACAAATAGCTCATTAAACAAGGTCAATGCATTTACTAAACAAGAGACAATTAAACTAATCAAAGTAATTTGGGGTTAACAGTCCATGTACACATTAAAAAGGATATATTAGAAATAAATTAAATTCTGCAAACCCAGAGATCCCGGACGGAACCATCAGATTCACGTTAAGAGTTGAAAATGAAGAAAAATCAATAGATTAGAAGATGAAAAATAGCTGTTAATAGACATTGACTGTTTCTATGAGGAAGAAAATGACCGACAGGTCTTTTAACAGGCAGGAATATTAAATTAAAGTGTAGGGACAGAGAGTTGGACAAAAATGTACTAATGGGTTGAAAGTAACTCCTTGATTATAGGGACACTCAGAACATAACTAAGCCCTAGGATTTTTCTAATTTTGCATGCTATACCACTGACAGCAAAGCAGAGCAAAGCATCTACCAAAAACAAATTGTTTTAATTGTTTTCCTTTTCAGTTCTGAAGAACTGAAATTTACCAGGTCTGTTGTAACTATTTAGATCCAAGCCAATATCTATCCAGATGAATATTAAACTAGCTAAAGATGGGATCTAGTCCAAGAGAAATTCTTTTACTACATACAATAGCAGAGCAACAAAACAAAAGAACAACTGCAATAAGATTATGAATAGAAGACTAACTTCATATTCTTCGCTTCGTTCAAAATGGTAAGCTCTTGGAAGTTGAACTGATTGTGAGGGATTTGAAATGTTCTGATGGAACGAAATCTTGTGGCAAGTTAGCCCTCTTAACGATTCTCTTCATATTGTTCTGCAAACTTTGTTGGACTAATTGTTTCACCGCTTTCTTTTCCTCGCTCATCATATCTTCCTCATCTTCTAAACACTCCTTTGAAACCACATTAAGATTTGTTGATGTTGATGAAGACCCACAAATAGGAGCAGACACCGCAGGCACTAAATTTCCACCACGAGTTTCATAAACTTGCTTCCCCTTGTCAACTCTCAAGCATTCTAAAATCCTTGAAGCCCTCTTCTGAGCCAATGTACTACCCAAAAGCATTAATTCAAGCAAGGCTGAGGCAATGCCGGCTTCCATCATGGTCTGTCTATCTCCATATGATTTATGTGCCATCACCATCAATACGTATGATGCTTTCTCTTGGCACCCTGGTGAGTCGGTCCAATTCAAAACATCAACCAAAACTGTGAATGCATCAGGCACAGCGCTAATTGCTTTTCGACCTTCTGGGGTGGAGACTACATTGCTCAAAATGGACAGAACTCTCTCACTTAGTTCCATATCTCCTAATGTCTCAAAGAGAAATGGGATCAAATCGGTTTCCAAGATATAAGAAATATTTGATGGGAAGATTGAGAGATTGTACAGAGCTCGAAGAGCATCTTGTCTTGCTTGCGGACTACTTTTGGTATCCAAATTCTTGAGAGTCTTAACTAAGAATGGGACTGCACCTGAGGACCCAATGATAGGTTTATTAGAGTCCAATGCACTCAAGCCTAAGAAATTTGCCACTATGGCGTCAGAGACTGATGGGTTGGGAGCATTGGGAGATTCAATAAGCTTTAGCATCTTGTGAACAGCACCAGCTTTTACAATGGCTGCTTTGTTCCTGCAAAACGGGTTGGAAAAAATCAATTAAATTTTCGATTTTAACAATTAGAAATACATTAACAATGCAATAGTGACAATAAAACTTGATCGAAAGAGAAAAGAAATGGATTATAAACCAATTAAATACAACAATTAAAAAGCAAATCCACATATGAAGCTCAACTATTCCAGGGGGGAAAAAAAAAAAATAGCCCATAAAAACATGGAAAGTGACATGTCGCAGCTTATTTGCACTCTGAATCAATATTTTGCAGAAAACAACAAAGAAAAAACGAAAAGAAAAAATTCTTGTCACATTAATGGAGAAAGGGAAAGAACACCACGCAGCATAAATCCCAGAGAAACATAAAAACATAACAAAACATTAGAGCCCAGAAACTCACACATCATTGCCGATTCCGAGATTGAGTAGTGCATAAAGCGCGGCAATTTGAGAATCAACATCTTCGAAATCAAGCATTCCAGCCAAAGGAGGAATTGCTCCTAACATAGCAAGAGTAACCCTTGTTTCAGCATTTTCTTTCGCGAGAAACCTCACTTTTTTTGCCGCTTCTCTTCTTCCCTCTTCATTTTCCGCCTGCAAATCCTTCACCACGATTTTCAACTCCTCTAACGCTTCCTCTTTCTTCTTTATCTCGCTCTCAGCTTCACCTTCCGCCAAGTTCAAGAGATCTAACAGTTTCTCCGACTTCGAATTACACCCTCTTTCTTGCCTCTGCTTTTCCGATTTTACCTCATTTATTTTCACCGAATCAGCAGTTTCACCGTCCGTTTTCATCCTCATCTTAGCGACAGAAACAACACCATCGTCGTCCTCCGGGAATTCCTGACGATATCGTGAACGCCCCCCACAGCTGACGGCGTCAAATATCTTCCTACGGAATGCGGCACCGGAGAAAGCTGTCCATAAACGGGAGTGATGATTCCCGTCAGTAGCGGTGGAAGTGGGTGGTCCATCATGCCGATCAAGCATTAAAGATCTGACGTTGTTCTGATGAATCTTTGCCATTATTATTATTAAGAACTTTATTATTTTATATTTTAGACATTGCGGAGAAGACAAAGACAGAAGTGAAAGAGTTTATGAGCAGGAAGTGAAGGGTTAAAGAAGAGTTCAGCGTTTTGCGCTGATACGAAAGCCAAAGTGAAGCTACGGAGTTTTCTTCCAGAGAGGGTGTGCAGAAACTAGCAAGCGACTGCGGCCAAATATTAAAAAGCCTTGTTTGGATGGCGCTTTAGAAACAGGACAAATTATTGAGTACTTTCTCAAAAACAGAACATTAAAATAATAATAAAATAAAATAAAAACAGTTTCCTACCAAACGGATCGTATTGCTTACAATCTTAATCTCGATAAACATGAACTCCTGTGATCTTCTACCCTTACTGTTTTTTTTTTTTTTTATAGGTAAAAATATATTATATTAATATATAAATAAATTAAATAATGTACTTTTGTTATATTATTATAATTAATATAATAAAATTATTTAATTAATAAAATAAAAA
>CP135562.1:8518054-8749642 GCA_032401905.1 Swietenia macrophylla | reverse complement strand
GATGTCAATGATTCAATTTAATTGTGAATCCGGAAGATGGTATCAATCCAGCTAACAGTCTTTGTCCTAATAAATGTAATTAAATTGATCACAATCATCTCTGCTCTCAAAATGGATCATTATTTTATCTATCTATTTCTGTTTCCATTCTAGCCACTAGCCAGCTTTTTCTCCTTGGAGATTGCCAAATTTGAAGCTCATTAGACTTGTTCACTATCTAAACGACAGAGAGCCTAAATGGTTGTCAAGGCCCCCAAGGAATTTTAAGCTCTCGATCTATAAACAGAAAAATATTTATGGAGTTATCCTATTCCATAGAAAACCAGCAATCATTGTTAAGGTTCCAAGCCTTTTTAATTAAAAGAGTGTATTTATAAATTGAAAAAGGAACACACAGGACAAAGGCATAAGTAAGAGTAGATTTGTTGAATTAAAATCTAGTTAACCCAGCATTATTGTTATTACCATGTGATAACAATCATCACAATTTATCAGGATATGAATTCTTAACTGTATTCTAAATTGTCTGGTGCTTCATTGTCTAACATGCTCATACAATTTCTTTATTTAAAAAACAAGAGTCAAGAGTTCACGGGCATGGAAAATGGGCTACAGCTTACATATAAAAGCATTAATAAGTACGATTACCTTTTCATAGAATAAGAATAATTCCATCACTCTCCCATGGGACGAAAGTAAACCGCCAACCCAAACAAAAAGCTTCTATTCTTCCTGTCTGTCATCCTTAGAATGATGATTGGATTAAGATAACAAAGCAGGCAGCAAATCATATGTCCAAAAGACAGAAAAACTTATGATTTTAGAAAAAAGTGATCATATTTTACAAATAAAGGCATCTTATCAGAGATATATAAAGAACTGTGCTCTCTGATTTTAAAAAGGAGTGAGCTTATCATTCCACCAAAATGACAGACTAGTAAAACCAAAGTTTTGTATGCATTAACAGCACCTCGACATTGTCTTAGAGATCAGGGAACTGTACCTTTGATGCCACTGTTATCATACCCGGATATCAGTAAAAACCAAACAAAGCTTTTATTCGCTCTGGTACAACTCCAAAAAAGACATTAGTCTTTAGCAACCATGGCATCCATCGGGGAAGAGCTGTCCAATTTCTTGATGCACAGCCTCTTTTGGGAAGAAAGGTCTTTGGCTGCTGAGGATTTGTCCACGTCGACAACAATCAAGTCTTCCTCCTTGATATCTCCTCTCAAGACGGCCATTGCAATTTCATTCTCAACCAACTGTTGTATTACCCTCTTAACTGGCATTGTCCCAAAGTTAGGGTCAAAACCAAGAGTCCCCGGAAGATTAATAGCTTCCTCTGTATAGTGAAGATCAATATTCTTTTCTTTCAGCCCGTCTTTTACATGGTTCGTCTCGCAATCAACAGATGACATGTTAATTAAAATCCATAAAATATTATAAAGATAATACTGTAACGTAGTTTTTAAAGCAAAAAATTACAGTCTAGTACTATGATGAACGAGTCCACTCATACACCCAACAAAATGGAAAAAAAAAGGGATCCCAAGCCAGATCATTTTCTATGCACAAAGGTCCTAATAACACAGAGGATCATAATCTTACCAAACATGAGAAGCAAATTAAAAAAAAAAGAAGCAAAACCAGCCAATTAACACACTAAATGCTTTATCCTCCATATCAAAAGACCATGGCAAGGTTACATAGAAATGTGGTTAGTATTAAAGAAGGTTATTAAGATTTAAAACAAGAATAGTTGGCTTTGGTGAGAGAATGACTATAGCCACAGGACCATACAAGAATACCTGTCTTTCACAACCTATAACACACAGCGACTGCTTCAGGAAAAAGAAATGAGAACTAACTATATGATCCTATCATCAAATTCAGTTTCTTAATTCTACAGCAAATAAGGCCTGTTGAATTGCAGGGCTTCCATTAACACAGTCAACTTGATAGTCCATCTAAATTCCAGCATAGGCTTTATTAAGAAAGCATAATAAAATTCAAAGAATCCACTAACGGAACTCTCCGCAAAGATTTTATTACCTGTATCTCAACAATTTTACAGATTCTTTGGAGTCCAAAGGCTGGAAAACAATGTACTCATCAATTTGATTCAAAAATTCCAGCCTAAAAGTTTGTCTCACCATTTCCAGGACTTATTTTTTCATCACATCATAAACAGCATCCTTGCTATCTTGCATACTATAAAGAGTTTCGAGTATATAATGTGACCCAATATTGGAAGTCATTATCACAACACAGTTTGTGAAACTGACAGTCTTTCCCTGAGAATCAATTATCCTTTCATCATCCAACAATTGTAATAATATGTTGAAGAGGTCATGACGGGCTTTCTCAATTTCATCAAAGAGTACTACACAATATGGTCTTCGACGAACCACTTCAGTGAGCTGTCCACCTTCTTCATAACCAACATAACCTCATGGGGCCCCAACCAATCTTGAAACTGCATGCTTTTCCATGTACTCACTCATATCAATTCTGACAAGAGCATTTTCTGTGCTAAAGAGGAAACCCGCTAATGCTTTTGCCAGCTCCATTTTCCCAACACTGGTCGGACCCATGAACATGAAACTAGCTATAGGTCAATTTGGGTTGGACAATCCCGCCCTTGAATGTCGGATTGCATCAGCCACTGATAACACCCCTTGTGGAGAACCTGTTCCAGCATAAGTAGCTTGTCCCGCTCTGATTGTTGAAGGTTTGACAAGGGTATGCCTGTCCATATATTCACAATTTCAGCAATATCAAAATCATTGACCTCCTCTCGAAGCAAGGAATGTCCAGCTTTCTGGAATTCAGAAAGGTTCTTCTCAGCCTCTTCTAATTGGCGTTGAAGGGTCATCAAAGTTCCATATTTGAGCTCAGCAACACGATATAGGTCGTACTCATGCTCAGCAGCACGATTTAGGTCATACTCACACTGAGCAGCTTCCATTTCTAGGTTAACTCTATCAATCTTCAAAAATTTAAGCAATGGCATCAGACAATAACAGAAAAAGACCACAAAGTAATATAATATCAGCAAGACTAAGAGAAGGGTTACCTCTTCCTTAATTGAACAGATCCGATTCATGAGCTCCTTCTCACGGCCCCACTGTTCATTTAATTCTTCTGTTTCTGTTTTGGAGAGTTCAGATCCTTTTCCAGCTTGCTTAACCTTTCTTTGGATGCTTTATCAGTGTCATTTTCAGAGAAAGCTTCTCATTTCCAGTTTAAGCACAGCTCTGTAGGCTTATAGAAGTTATTTCCATTTTCAGCTTAGCAGCAGCTTCAACAACAAGATCAATGACTGAGAAGAAACGGCTAAATTACGATCCTTATACAGCACAGTTGACACATCATAAATTTAACAACTCTCAAATTTTTTTTTTTTGGGACTGTGACGAGATCTTACAAGTATGATTTAGTGGGAAGAAAACAATTGGCTACTTCTTTGTTTTCTTTCTCTTTTCCCTTTCTTTTTGGGTTACCCAGAGACCAAATACATATCTCTTATCAGAGAGCACTCTCTAAGAAGAGCATCTTCACACCTTTGATATATTTGAAGTAAGAACCGGTTTTTTTTTTTTTTTTTGTGTTTAAGAATAAAGGGCAAACAAGGGAAATACACAAGCAAGAAAACAATAAAACGTAATGATACGTTTAAGTTCTTTAACATTCCCCCAATTGTGAATGCCTGGATTCATTTAATAAGTTTGTCCGGTTGATCCAAATAAGTTGTTCGGAGGGACTCAAACACAAGACGGCATTGTATGTTAAGTTACACTTGATCTAAAAGCTTAAGCATGAAGATAAGGGCCAACCCTGATTAACATGCTCGACCTAAATATGGATAATAATAATGAAGGCAACTAAGCTCATGCTGATTAGATGTCAGCATGGGAAAATAAACACAATATGATTTACCTTTGTCAGGCAAAAAACGTTCTGTAATGTATCTATCTACAAGAACTGCTGTTGAAATGGGGGCACCTTCTGATATTTTAACACGATGTAGCTCGTAGCGCTCCCGCAGCCTACAGAGAAGGAATATTGTGTCTTCAACAGATGGTTGACCACAAAAAACTTGTTGAAATCTATGCTCAAGTTCAGGATCCTTCTCAATGTATTTCCTGTACTTATTAAAGGTAATTGCACTGATACACCGTAGCTCACCTCAGCCAAGCATTGGTTTCAACAGGTTCCCAGCATCCATTGCACCAGATGTAGCGCCTACAAAAAAAATCCACAAGAGAAGCCTTCATATCAAGAGCTGACAGATTTCACAATGAAGATACACTGTAATGGATTGCATAAACTTAAATGGACATGCACACAAATCTATGGCTGTATTTTTTACTGAAGGTTTCAATCAGGAAACTGTTGATGCTTATGATACTTTTGTTGTCATCAGCGATCACAAGATTATGTACAATAATACTATATATACGAAGAAAACAAAATAAGGGTACAACCTGCACCAACAACTGTATGTATTTCATCAATTTATAAAATTATCTTTCCATTTGAAGCAGTAACTTCCTTCAACTCCGTTTTCAACCTTTCCTCAAAATCTCCACAAAACTTGGCACCGGCAACAAATGAACTCCTATCTAAGGAGATCAACTGTGTGATATGGGAGTAAATGATAAAATTAATATCAAATGTAGCTAAGGAAAATGTGCATTGCCTGTAATTATTGTACACAAGTTAATCTAATCCAAATTAGGAGTCACCACAAACAAGTCTTGTTTAGATTCAACTGAAAAATTTCAGTTAAGAAACTGCCACAGAATCACGTCAAACCAAAATCTCGTAATCCAAATCTTTATTCATTAAAGCATATGACAGAAAAACTCATGTCGAAATGAAACCTTTCTATTTAGCAGTGGTTCTGGAACATCCCCTCGTACAATCCTCTAAGCTAATCCGGAAAGACAATAAAAAATTCTAGTTTTAGGACATGCGTTATCTCGGATTCAGGGAATAGGTTAATGATCTGGCCCTAAAATTTCATAAATCTACACAATTCTTTTCTTCCATTTGTCATAACTAGGTTTTGCAGACCAAAAAAATAGAGCTAATTAGACAAGAATGATCTGCAATAACTAAACTACACAATTGCAGAAAATGCAAAGAATAGCGTAGACAAACCAAGATAATTAACTAAAAGTCCAACCAACTATATAACATAAAGAACACAAAAAAGTAACAAACTTTTTTGCACAATCTATGGAATCCACCCAGAGATAATAACCAAATACACCAATAGAAAACCCAATGCACATATTTTGCGTACTTCTCGAATGAGCCATGATAAAGTTTGAATCTATAAATGTTGTAACTGAAAACAGTAGATACATACCCTTCAGCAATGGCAGTTTTCCCCACACCAGGCTCACCAATAATAACAGGATTATTTTTGTTTCTCCTGGATAACATCTGGATATACCGCTGAATTTCATCGTCTCGAGCTATAACAGGATCAAGTTTGCCACGCCTAGCAAGTTCTGTCAAGTCATTCCCATGTTTATCCAGTGCCTCATATTTTCCTTCAGAATTTACATACATGAAGGAAATAACAAGTGAGAATTAGCTAAAAGCAACCAAGGAATAAGGAATTCAGTTACACAGAAGTACAACTTGTCACAGATTTGGAAAAAAGTAGTACATAATCACATTTTTTCCTTGATAGTATAATATCCAATAGTTCAGTCTCAGAAACACATTGTCACAGAATCAACATTTCAGTAGTTAAGAATAATATCTTAAAACTTTCAACAAAATTTATGCTAAAAAATTTCTATCAGCACAAAGCATTGGTTTTATCACATAAGCATAATCTATCTAGAGATCAAGTATCAAGAATGGGGCTGTACAAAATGGATAAAATCTATGATGATTTTTTTGCTACATTAAGACAACTAAATGTAAATTACTAAAATTCTAGGCATGATATAAAATACAAGGAAATGATTCATATCTCATGACTTGGGCAGGCATATCAAGCTGAAAATTGACAACATGGGACAGAGGAAAAGCAAAAAGCAGGACCAATCTAGTGAAACAGACATATATCAGATGCAATGCGACCAACCTCTATAACTGTAACATTTTCTTCATTGCACGGCATTTGTTTCTTACTGAATTTAAGTGGATTCTTCTTGTCCCAAAATAATAAATTATTGAAACCAGAACATATTAAAAGAATTAAAAAGTTAAATTCGTACTTCGATCAGTTACTCCCTGACTTCGATTTACAGCTTTAACTGCATTCATCTAGTCCTTCTCACTAAGCTGGAGATTCTTGAATAACTGTTGTCCAAACGTCTTATCTGAAGGAAATGCCAGCAAAAGATGCTCAACAGACACAAAATCATCTCCCACCTCTTTTTTAACCCTTCAAGCATTATCTAAGAGAGAACTGAAATGTGATCCCATTACAGGCCACTGGTACCGCCAGTCACCTGCCACAAGATGAAAAATGATAACAGCTGCAAATCCAACAAAGCTAACACATACAAGTATGTCATGAACAATACATACCTTTGGTTTTGCGGATATAAAATCATCTGTAGCCTGCAGAACTGTGGTGTTGTCTAGCCCTGCCTTTGTGAATATTCTCTGAGCCAAGCCATCCTTTTGCTCCAATAGGGCTTTCATCAAATGTTTGGATTGTGCCACTTGTTGTTTGCTGACTTGTGCAGCATCAACAGCGCCAACAATGCCTTCCCATGCCATCTCAGCAAGCTCTGTTGAGTTGGCCTGATGAATGTAGTTGAGGACAGAATGGAAGGACAGATAAGCTAGAAAATTTTCTCTTTACACTTACAACTAAACTACAGTTTTTCAGTAACAATTAACAAATAAATCCACATGTATCGCATTGTTCAAGTTTTCAACACAACTGTAAGTACCCAGTTTCTAATTTCATAAAAGTATCAAACATCAATCAAATTTTCAGACGATTTATCAAAATTTCAGCCACTGCGCGGTCTTTAATAACATTTAGCTATCTTTAAAACTATGAATCGCTTCAAAAAGCTTAACACAATAACATTAACCAAACTTATAGTGATCGATACGCAACAGTTTTGATTTAAGACAAGCTGATTAAATATTTTCTCGTTAATTCCAATCTGAAGAAGTAGACGTTAGCAACAATTATACTAACTAATTATCATTAACTAAGTTCATTTCCCATGAATACATCTAAACTTGTAAAGCAAGATAAAATACTACGTTTTTTCCATACATAAACTTACATACGTATGCATATATGCATACGTATACGAACCTGGGAAGCGCTGGTAGCGGGGTAGTGAAGTGGAGTGGAGGGGTGAAACTTGCGCGCGAAACCGCTGACCAACAACTTGCCATAAACGATATCTTTTCCCACGATTCTGCGGAAAGATCGGAGAGGCGACAATGAATGGTACAGAATTAGAGAAATTAGAAACAGCTTGAGCGCGGAAGCAAGAACTGAGGGAGCCGGATTCGGAGAGAGATAGTTTTGCGGGCCTGGAGGCTTTGAATGCGGCCAAAGTGGAATTGGTTAGCCTTTTGGAGGCCATTTTGGAGATGAAAACGACGAAGGATTCACAAAATTTGGTTATTTGCTTTGGGGTTTAAGAGACAGTACACAGTGTGAGGTTTTTCAAAGCTTGGAGAAGAGGCAAAGGCCGGAAAAGAATTGAGTTTCTACTCTGCGTTTTGTTTGCAAAGTGTTGCGTTTTGACTATAATTAGAATAATAAATGCTTGTATTTTAATTAATTATGTAACACTTGTTACTTGCTATTTCCTAAATTTAAGGCCATTGTAGACTTTGTTATTTATTTATTAAAGATTTTCATGCTTAAAATATTTATTAATTTTATTATTTATTATAATTTAATAATTATACGTCAAAATGTGCTAAAATATCGATACAATAAATATAATTTAATTAAAAAAAGATTAAACAATGACAAGTTTTTAATTGATGAACTATTAAATTGTATTTTATATAATTTAATAGTCATACGACATCATTTGTATCTCTAAATATTATATTTTTAATTTTTTTAAAATAATTTTTATCAATAAAAAATTTATTTATTTTAATTTTTATATTTTTTCGTCCAATTATATCGTAGTAGCATGTCCTATCAAAACAATTCATACCATGTATATTTTTGTACATAATAGTAATATATTTTTTATTATTTTCGTTGGCATTATAGTAAAGGGACCCTCCTACGGCGTGGAGTAAAATAATTGAATCCATGCAACTCCAATTTGGCAAGTGGCAGCCAATCTAAAATTGTTCATACCACGTGCATTTTGCTTATTTGGGCATGCGTTTCACACCCAATTAGGACAAAAGTCCGAAGTCTTTTGAGAAAGACCCAATTACGAGACAGATATTTTGAACATTCATAGTTCTTATTTTAATTTCGCCAGTTGACAATATGATTAGGGTCATGATCACTTCATGCTAATCAGAATTAGTGTGATTAATTTGGAGTTTAAGAAGTGGTTTCGCTTTCACTTTTTAAATAATTAAAATCATTATTATTTATTTTAATTTAATTAATTATTAGTAAATTAGAAGACGTGAACATCTGTATTGCTCAAGTATCAGTTAGTCTCGTGGCTCTAGAGATCTCCAATGGAATACCGCCAATTGGTCAAAAGAGAGCCGACTCAGATGAGACGACGACGTCTCGACACATGTCCGGATTAAACGCTGTCGTTTACATATAATCATTGGGCGAGGTCACTTTTCCGGGTTTTATCAGTGTCCTATCAGTGGTGGGAGAAGACGCCCAGGATACGAGTGAAAGTTTCAACCCTCGTCTCTCTCCCTTTTCTCTCCGCGTTTTCGTTGACCTGAAAATCTCTCTTCAGGAACACAAAATCACTATTCGCGAGTTCGAGATCTATTCATTTCAAGTCTTGATTTCATTAATAAGAGGTCAGTTCTCATTTCCTTGAGTATTCCCACTTCTTTCCCTTACTTAGTTTTTAGGGTTCTAAAAATCTGATTTTGTTTTCTTTTTCATCTTCCTTTATGGTTCGTTCCAGATCTGTCGAAAAGAGGAACCACCTCAGGTTTTGCGGTTTCGAGTAGCGTATGCTTTGTTTACGGATCTGGATCTTCTAGTACGTCGTCTATTTGCTTGATATTGGTTTAAATTTGCTTGATTTGAAATGTCGATTTTGCAAAAGGGCGATTCGATTCATATTCGAGAGGTGTGGAGTGATAACCTCGAAGAGGAGTTTGCTCTGATACGCGAAATTGTCGATGAATATAATTATGTAGCAATGGATACTGAGTTTCCAGGCGTGGTATCGCGTCCCGTGGGAACTTTCAAGAATATAAATGACTACAACTACAAAACTTTGAAAGATAATGTTGATATGCTTAAGCTTATTCAACTAGGTTTGACATTTTCAGATGAAAATGGGGATTTACCTACTTGTGGGACTGACAAGTATTGCATTTGGCAATTCAACTTCCGCGAGTTTAATTTAACTGAAGATATATTTGCAAGTGATTCGGTTGAGATGCTCCGCCAATGTGGGATTGATTTTAAGAAGAACAATGAAAAGGGTATTGATGTGAACCGCTTTGGCGAGCTTTTGATGTCGTCAGGAATTGTGTTGAATGACGGTGTTCATTGGGTTACGTTTCATAGTGGGTATGATTTTGGGTACTTGCTTAAGTTGTTGACTTGCCGGAATTTGCCCGAGACACAGGCAGGATTCTTTGACTTGATCAATATGTATTTTCCTATGGTGTATGATATCAAGCATTTAATGAAGTTTTGCAACAGCCTTCACGGGGGATTGAACAAGCTTGCTGAGTTGCTGGACGTAGAAAGAGTTGGTGTTTGTCATCAAGCAGGTTCAGATAGTTTGCTCACTTCTTGCACGTTTAGGAAGTTGAGGGACAACTTCTTCAATGGCTCCGTCGAAAAATATTCAGGTGTACTGTATGGTCTCGGGGTTGATAATGAAAAGACTACTAATTAAAGAAGATAATTGGGAGAAGATTGATGGATATTTGTAGACTACTTGAGTGTGAAACTCTGTTCTCTTTGTATACTTTGGCAAAAAGATTGTTGTTTTAGTTGTGACTTCTTCTGCTTGTTGCCTTGTAACTGAAACCTTGACTGGTTTTGTAGTTTCAGTTTATTGTAAATTATTGCAGTTAGTGCTTCAATAATAATGTCAATGATTCTTAACTTGTTTGCCGAGTTTCTTTCTTTTTTTTTTTTTTTTTCATATCATGGTCTTTGTTTCGCTGAATTTATTATCTGACTCGTTATAGTATCTTGTTGATGCCGCGGGGACATAGTAATCTCGTCACAGACGGTATTTTTAGAATCCCCACAAGAGCCTTGTCACTATTGCTTGCCTTTTGAGCTCAAGAAACACGTTTGCGAATGCATAATGGGGTCTCACGGAGAAATGTTAGTGCATCTCCTTGCCAATTGACACCGCCCTTATAGCGGTGAGCTTAAGAGTTGGACGTAGGGGTGTGACAAATTCAAATTTCAGAATGGGCCATTGGCAGAAGATTTGGCTGCAGTACTGGTGTGCATGATATTGCTTTAATACAGTATATTTGTTTAAAAGAGTGATTGATAGGATTGTCACTATCTGATCAAGAGTATTTTACGTTTGGTTGGGGGATTTACACTATTTGTACATTGCAGATTTGGTCTTTATAGAAGTTGAATATAATTTTGTTACGAGTTTCTATATACTCAGCTAGCATTCTATTTGTTTTTCTTGATGCCAATGTACAGGAAGAGTAAAGTAGGATTCTGTAAAATGGGTGTATCTTCTTAATAATTCTTGCTTGGTGTTCATGTTAATGCGGTTTTTTTTTTCCAACAAATGTAATTTTTTGGACTATTACCGTGTTCTTTGTTGTAATTTTTACCCAAATTTTCAGAGAACTGACTCAGTCGAAATGGCCAGAAAAAACAATCAAAATGCCAAGAATTTGGAACAATGAGTGAAAAAACTTCGAACCATGAACTTTTCTTGATCTCCAACGAACTTCTTTTTCAATGTCTATTGGGTTCTTTTAGGAAGTTGGCTGGTCTTTTCTGGCGAAGAAAACTATAGAAGAACTCCGACACTGAAAGACAGGTCAACAATTGACCCTGGAATTTGGACAGAACGTTCAGTATCATCATATGCCAGCTATACTAATTTGGACAATCCTGCTCTATCATTGCGTAATCTTAGTTTCCACGAGCCCATCTATGGTGAAGTTTTAACCTAGTAATATTGTCAGCCGAATCCACTCACACAACCCACATACATACTTTCATGTAATCTGCAATCATCATGTATTATTACAGGTACTGATATATTATTATTGACTATCGACTTCGAAACTACAGGTGTCTGTCTGTCTTGGATCAATGGACAGACGGCACAAGGATTCGATTCCGGTGCAAACCTTCTATCTCTATAATTCGGACAAGACTCTCGACTAAATCACCGAATTGCCATTCTCTTTTGCTTTCGTACTGGCCGTCCATTTTCTCTCTCTTCTTTCCCATCCTCCAAGCCAAACAGTTGAAAACAAACGAACTCCACGCGTTAACGAAGAAAACGCGACTCGCTTCTCTTCCGAGTCGACTCACTGCAACAGGTCATTTTTTTTTTCTCCAACATTGAATAATACCAATCTTCTCTCTCCTTAATCTCATATCACATCGTCGAGCCGCTTTTGTTTTCCCCTTCTGTTCGGATCCGAATCAGATCCGGATATCGTTCCCCATGCTCCGTCTCAAACCTCTCATTTCACTGTTTCTATTCTGCTGCTTAATCTCATCTTGCTTCACCGATCCGGGTCAAGAATGTCGAAAGACGAATCCGTATGTCGGGCTCGAGTACGAGCTTTTCATGGTCCAGCACCAGTTGAGAGGAGTAATCTCCGTGATCGATGACTGCTCGTTTAGGGTTTCGGAATTCGACATGTTGTCCGGGTCGGATGTCCACTGGTGGGGCGCCACCGCACCCGATTTTGCTAACCTCACCAGCGGTTTCATTATCTCCGATCACGTCCTCAACGAAACCTACAGAAATGCTACTTTCACCGTCCGTTTGTTGAATAACATTACGTGGGATCAAATCCCCGTGCTTGCCGTCTGGGACTTGCCCACCGCGTCTGATTTCGGCCACGTGACTTTAAATGGGTCAAAATCGGGAATTACATTTAGCCCCGAACTGGCCCCGTCACCAGAACCCCATCCGGCTAGAGGGAAGAATCGGGTTTTGACTGTGCCTACGATGTTTGATAATTGTAAGGTGTTGTCAAAAGATTTTAGGATTAGGTGGACGTTGAATGTTGATGAACAGTCCATTGAGGTTGGGTTAGAGGCTGCGATCCAGACCCAGAACTACATGGCGTTCGGATGGGCCAACCCGAATATCAGTTCGGAATTTATGGTGGGTTCTGATGTTGCGGTGACTGGGTTTACGGTGGATGGATTGCCATTTGTAGATGATTTTTATATAACAAGGAACGGTGAATGTACGGTTAATAAAAATGGTTCTTTTTCTGGGGTTTGTCCCGATACAATATACGAAGGAAATGATCAAGTGGGATTTGTTAATAACACTAGGTTGGTTTATGGGCATCGGAAAGACGGGGTGTCGTTTATTAGGTTTAGGAGGCCCCTGGCATCTAATGATAATAAGTATGATTTGCCTGTGAATTACACTGAGAATATGACAGTCATATGGGCATTGGGTTTGATGAGACCGCCTGATGCTCTTAGACCATATTATCTTCCCCAGAATCATGGTGAGCCAAAATCCGTGACTTACGGACATTTGGTGCTCAATGTTTCAGAGCATATTAATGATTGTTTAGGCCCTTTAGATGCAGAACATAAGGAAGATCAGGATTTGATTATTGCAGATGCGAACGCACCACTTGTAGTTGCGACAGGTGAGGCAATGCATTACCCAAATCCTCCTAACCCATTGAAAGTGTTATACATTAATAAGAAGGAGGCTCCGGTGTTGAGAGTGGAAAGAGGAGTACCTGTGAAGTTTTCAATACAAGCTGGGCATGATGTTGCACTCTACATCACTTCGGATTTGCTTGGTGGGAATGCGTCGTTGAGGAATATGTCTGAAACTATCTATGCAGGAGGACCAGAGGCTGAAGGAGTTCAAGCCAGTCCCATGGAATTGGTTTGGGCTCCTGATAGGAATACACCTGATCAGGTGTACTATCAGTCTTTGTATCATCAGAAAATGGGTTGGAGAGTTCAGGTGGTTGATGGAGGTCTACCAGATATGTATAATAACAGTGTTGTTTTAGATGACCAGCAAGTTACTTTCTTCTGGACATTGTCAGAGGATAAGGAGTCTATATCTTTTGCGGCTCGTGGTGAGAAAAAGAGTGGTTATCTTGCGGTAGGGTTTGGCAGTGCAATGGTGAATAGCTATGCTTATGTGGGTTGGATTGATGATAACGGGAAGGGGCATGTAAATACATACTGGATTGATGGAATGGATGCTTCAAGTGTGCATTCTACAAATGAGAATTTGACTTATGTTAGGTGCAAGTCAGAAAATGGCATCATTACTCTGGAGTTTACACGTCCCTTAAAACCATCATGCAGTCACAGTGATAGACCAGAGTGTAAGAATATTATTGATCCCACAACTCCACTCAAAGTTATTTGGGCAATGGGTTCTAGCTGGACAGACAACGGTCTGACTGAGAGAAATATGCATTTTGTTAAGAGTCAAAGGCCTGTTCGAGTGCTGCTTATGCGTGGTTCTGCAGAAGCAGAGCAAGATTTACGGCCAGTTTTAGCTGTGCATGGGTTTATGATGTTCCTTGCCTGGGGTATTTTGCTTCCTGGTGGAATAATGGCTGCTAGATACTTAAAACACGTGAAGGGTGATGGATGGTACCAGATTCATGTTTACTTGCAGTATTCAGGATTAGCAATCGTCCTACTTGCACTTCTTTTTGCAGTGGCTGAGCTTCGGGGTTTCTATGTCAGCTCGTT
Source organism: Swietenia macrophylla (assembly GCA_032401905.1). Taxonomy (NCBI): domain Eukaryota; kingdom Viridiplantae; phylum Streptophyta; class Magnoliopsida; order Sapindales; family Meliaceae; genus Swietenia; species Swietenia macrophylla. The sequence goes on along the minus strand of CP135562.1, from coordinate 8,735,586 downwards.
GCATGTCAAGTTTGGGATAACTGCTATAGTTTTTGCATGTGTACAACCAGTTAATGCACGCCTAAGGCCTAATAAACCTGCCAATGGAGAAGAGATTTCCTCAAAAAGGCTAATTTGGGAGTACATTCATATCTTTGTTGGCAGATCTGCCATTATTGTAGGAATTGCTGCACTTTTCAGTGGGATGAAGCATTTAGGAGAAAGGTATGGGAGTGAAAATGTTCATGGACTTGTTTGGGCTCTAATCTTGTGGTTCTTGATTGGTGCATTGATAGTCATATATTTAGAATTTCGTGAAAAACAACGAAGGAGAGAAAGAATATTTGGCAGAAGCAATTGGGTATTGGGTAACCTTGACGAAGATGATTCTGTGGATCTCTTAAGCCCGTCCCGGGAAGCAGAGAAAAATATGCACCAGTCAGGAAGAATGGAAGTTCAGTTAGAGCCTCTGAGCAGATAGATATGTCTGATAATTCCCCATTTTGGCATAAAACTTGCGACTGTTCTACAGTTTTTGAAAAATTTCTACTCATGCAGGGGATAACAGGCTGGTTTATAGGCCTAATGAGTTTTTGTTCGGTGTTAATCCAATCATCCTGCATGGTGGATTTTGTATACTCGATACATCTTACTTAAAATAGTCGAAAGTTATATTCTTCATTTCTATGATATTAGTTAAGAGCGGCCTCTGCTTCAGTTTGCATTCAGTGTACTATTAGCTTTAACTTAAATACTGCCTGATGCTTTTGTCAAAGAGCTTTCTGAAGCTTAATGCCGGAGCCAAAGTTCAAGATAAGCTAACCAAAGGTATACTCCATGACATTCCACTGGCATTGCATTTGTTAAGTTGTCACTCTGTTGTTGTTTTGATGCAACATGAACTTTGTGCTATTGTACTGTTCTTCTGTTTCCGGTTTCTTCTTCTTTTTGCTTTAAGCGTTTGTTATGAATGAGCAGTCGTCCGGCTGGATTTTCTGTTCCCTGTGCATGTTGCAAGGTACCACGGTGGAACATAAATGGATGTTTCCGACTGATCTCATCTATTGCCTTTTTTTGGAATTCTAATTTTTGGATTCGAATCTATTGGAAGATAGAAGTGTCAAATGAGTTGGGCATGATATATGAATAAAAATTTTTGTGTAATATATTTTAAATGGGTGTATGTCAATGATCATGCCTGTAAACTATAATAATCAGGGAAGCTAATTTGTAACTATCTGTGATTCAATAATCATGAGCTTTTACATTAAAATATGAATCACAAGTGTTTTTGTGGAGTAATCATTTTTGGAGTGGCAACGGGCAATGGCCTCATTTCACGTACAAATCATGCCATTTCCATTGGAGTTACATTTGCCATTTGATTTCTATTCTTTAATTTCATGACATGCAAATTCATCTCAACAAAAGGGTTTGGCCAAAAAGGACTCTAATCACCCCAAAAGAAAAGAAAATATTCATAAATCAATAGAACATACACTGTCTAATTGAAATTGTTACAAATTAAAAATGTTATTGTATGTGATTGTGTCATAAATATATTTGCCGTAATTGATATTGTTGTCCTTGTAACAAGTCGTGAATGCTAATAACTATAATTTATACGTTCATTTTAATTAGTGTTGCTATTCTAACAAAGAGTTGTGAATATTAATAATTATAATATATACATTCATCTTAATTAGTACTCTTATCCTCGCAACGAGTCGTAAATATTATTAATTTTGAACTAACATTAAATTATTATTTTTTTTAAATTTATGTAGTATAATAAAAAAATTACATTAATAAATTCATCAATACCGTCGCCCTTAATCAGCATTGTTCTCTTGAACGACGGGAAAATAAATAAATAAATAATTTTTTTATAATGTAATATGTATTTTTTGAAATTGTAGTATAATCATTATTCTAAAGTTTAAATTTACCAAATAAAAAATATTATTCGCAAAACGTCAATAATACCCTTAACGGATCATACATTTTTCGTGCACGGTGCAAAGGCTAGTGTAAACAAAGATTGTTGTCAAAAAATTTCCACTGTCGAGTTGAGATTATCACTCAAATCTGTGTCCCTCTCTCTCAAAACACCGTCCTTTTCGTTTCGCCCAAATTTCGGTTTCGGGTTTCACAGTATTTTTATCGTATTTGGCGCCCTGGATCCCGATATTTCCCGGTAAATTCAGTCCTTCTCCGGAATTTTATTTTTTTTCCTACATTTTAAGTTCAACAACTACTAACACAAGACTATATTGTTGAGTGTGTGTTAGATATTTAGAGAATTCTATGACTGGAATGGTGGTTCGACATTGATTATTTTGTTTGTTGTGACGAATGGGGATCTTGGTTTTTTTTTTTCCTCGTGAATTATTGCTTGTACGTTTAGAATTTGGCCCTTTTGTGACTTGTGAGATAGTGTGAGTTGGTTCCATTTCTTCTAGGTTCAGTCTAGGATTTCGTAATTGGAGCCTTTTTCTCTTTCTGCTTTCTTGTGCTTCTTTTTTGTATTCTTTGAGCTGTATACTTGTAGAAATGCTTAGAAATCTATTTGTTGAGTTGTATAATTTGAAGTTGATTCACTGTTATAAAATGGCTAACCTAAAATTGCTTATCTTGCTAGTTGCGCGTAGATTTGTTTTTCTTTGGTATTCCACCCCTGGGGGTGATTTTATTGGTTTCTTTCTTTTACGGGTGATTGATTTGCACGGTATGGGGCTACTTTTTTCTTCTTTGGATATATGCAAATCATCCCACGATTTATCTCTTCAATATTTTGAATTGTCGTTTTTTCCCGCGATTCATAATTGGTAGTTGGTTTGTGTGCCATTCATCACAGTAAGTTTAAGAGGAGGCTTCACCGCTTGTCAAAGAAAATCAATGCAGTCACTATTTCTTAATAAGCCTTTTTTTTTAAAAATTTTTTATCTTACTTTTATAGTCCAGTTGAATGATACCTGGTAATATTTTTAATTTATTGTTTACTTATAATTTTCCTGCACTTATCCTAATTAAGCTTTAACAGTTTGACTATGAGCAAACACAAATCTAATATCAACTGCGTCTCTTGAGACAGCTGTAGGTTGCAAGTAAACTTGTTTGATGATGAGCCACGAGGACAACGGAACTTTCTGACACATGACTTCTTCTTTTCTCCTCATTCTACTCGCGGGCCTAATTGAACCTGTTTGCAATCATTCTATGCCCCATGTTTCTACCTACAGAATTATCTAAAACAAAAGCTGTGACTTGAGCAACTTGCATGTCCATTTTTAATTCAGTGGCTGTTATGTTCTAAGCCTTCTTCTTCTTCTTCTGTGTATTTTTGTTCTCTTATTTTGTACAGGAAATTTGTTATCCGTTTTCATTTTTCATTAAGATTTTTATTATTATTTTAACATGGTAACAAAGAGCTTAGATTTAAAATTTTAGATTTGGTTTCGAAAACGTTTTTGTTTTAAGCAGTAACATTGAGCTTATTTTTTCAAGTTGGTTTTGGGTTCTAACGAGAAATTACATTTATCAGAATTTAATTCAAAGAAACGAAGTGGTGTGCTGCTTTTATTTTTGTAATATATGTTTTCTTTTTTTACAAAATATACTTATTTTTCTGTTTCTTCTGTTTTCTACTTAATGGCTTCTACATATATAGAAACTTTTATTTATATGTAAAGGATTGTGGAGTTCTTGAGATACCTTTTTTGATTGTTTGTGTATTGACCTATTTTACTTTTTCCCTATATGAGAAATAAATAATCACTTTATTCTTTGTGCGTTTTCGGAAATAATTAGTAGATGAAGTTTATTGCATATCCTTCGAAAAAGTTCCGATTGTCTTTCAATGGTTTGCTTTTTGTGTGGCTACCTCTCTATTACATCTTTGATTCAAGTAATGCTATGCACTTGCTACATGAACGTGCATCCTGGTCTATTTAGTTCCTCTCTCAGGATGGAAAAACATATTTTTGCTGGCAATGCTGAAATATGTTCTCAGTTTGGCCAGAGGCAAAATGGCCAGAGGCAACAGCCTATGCCATTTAATAGCAGTTCCCTAACAAAGGATAATTGTGGTCAAAAGTGTTGTGTACATGGTTGAGAGGATGATGCTTGTTGTTCTGTTTTTATAATTATTTTAGTTCATGCTTTCATTATCACATATATTGGCTTTGCTTAGATCCTAAGTTATGAGACAATGCTTGCTTGTATGTGATGGTGAAGAAGAATTGGAATAAAATATTCTTGCCAGTTTGTTTTTGTAAACAAAAGAATAGGAATAAAACAATGTCCTATGGACTTAATTTCCCTTTAGGAATGGAGTGGACGGTGAGGTTTTGATTTCAATCTTAGTTAGGTTTCTAATGTTTATTTTTCAACAAAAACGTTGATGATAAAAGAGAATATAATTATTTTTGCACTTGGCTGGAAAAAAAAAAATTGAGCATTCTTATGATTAAAAGTACTGAATGATAGAACTTGTTATTTATTTATTATTGTTTTTTATAAAAAGCTATTAATTAATAATATATTGTGGATAGTAATTTTTCAATTGTATATTCTATGCTGCTATATATGCAAGTTAAGTTCTTATATCATTATATTGGAATGAATATTATGCGCGACATGATTCAATTGTGAAACTCGATTTCACTTAGAAACCATAGACATCATCTGGTTTCTGTAGTTATTGGGTGCTTGGGGTTATTGGTTCGATGTAAATTGAATTGGCTAGGGGCTTTACTCCGTTACCCTCCAAAAACTGAATGTTTTGTCTATCTTGCAGAACATGAGTAGCTTGGTTGAGAGGCTTCGTGTTAGATCAGATCGAAAGCCAGTTTATCATTTAGATGAATCGGATGATGATGCTGATTTTGCGAAAGGGAGACCTGGGACCACTGAGGAAAAGTTTGAAAGAATAGTTAGGGCTGATGCGGTTTGTTTCTTGATGCTTTTCCGTGTTTTAATTCCTCTGTTTAGTATTTTTTTTCCAACTACTTGGATTTTCTTTTATCTTCCACTATCGAAGTTTTATTTGCTTCTCCTGATGCCTTTTTTTGATGGCAAAGAATAACAATGTGCTATTCATTTGGTTTAACTATTTGCTTTACTTGGGTCTTTTAATGAGAGCCTAGCTCCCATGAAGCCATTTATAATCTTTGGTTTTTTTTTTTTAGCGTATTTTTATGTGCATTTTGTATTCCATTCGATCTTGGTTATGTAGCTTTTACTTGTATATCTTATTGATTTATTGAGTAATTCATGACATGTTGGTGTAAATTACTGGCCTTTCTCTAGACTTGGGCATAACTGCATTTGGATTGTTTTAGTTGATGGTCAACATGAAATGGGAACACCTAGAAGGCAATTATTTTGGATTTGAGTTTGTTTGAAATGCATGGCTTTTCACCGTTACTTGAATCTTTTGGTACTAAACTCAGACAATGAAGTATAGGCATACTTTGGATGTACAAAATGTCCTATTTGAAGCATTTCTCGTTTCTCTGCTGTTGCACATTGTTGAAGTATTATGGATAGAGTTAATATATTTGACCTCTCCTCTTGTTATGTTAAATACATATGTTCCCTGGCTTAAAATTTTCATCACAAGCATTAGTTATTAGATTTTACAATTAAAAGTTCTAACAGCAGAGAGGTCTATTTTAATGGACACGACTAAAACTTTGGGAGGTTGGTAATATCATCTTCTAGATATTGTTCTGAAGTTTTTGGTGTGCACTTTTTGTATTTTGTGTGTAAAACATGAAACTAGATGGGTTTCCTTCATTTTTAAATTGTTTCAATTTTTAAATTAACAGAAAGATGATTCATGTCAAGCCTGTGGAGAAAGTGGGAATCTTATGAGCTGTGATACATGTACATATGCATACCACACTAAATGTTTACTTCCTCCGCTAAAAGCTCCTCCTAGCAACTGGAGGTGCCCAGAATGTGTATGATTCCATCTTATGCTGAGCACTTTGATTATTTTATTGAACTAGTTGCTGTTACCTCTATGCTAAAGCCGGGAATGACATTTTTATATCTGCAGGTTAGTCCGCTAAGTGACATTGACAAATTACTGGACTGCGAGATGCGTCCTACTGTAGCTGGTGATAGTGATGTCTCTAAGCTGGGGTCAAAGCAAATATTTGTGAAACAGTATCTTGTGAAGTGGAAGGGATTATCTTATCTCCATTGCACTTGGTAAATCCCTTATTAACAACATGTATTGAATATATCAGCTTTCATATAAAACCTGTTCAACTATTTGTTCTCTGACAAAGGGATGAAACCTTGCAATGAAGTTTACTCTGACATGCTATTTACTCAGTTATACCTTTTCAGATCATGCTTTTCTCTTTGCTATTGCAATCCATCTTGCTTTTAATTTTTTTCCTTTCTTGTATGTCAGCATTGTGTGCGTCTCTGTATTTTTAGCAGTCTTCAGTCACCTGCTTGTGTTTTCTCCTCAGGGTGCCTGAAAAAGAGTTCCTGAAAGCTTTCAAGTCAAATCCTAGACTGAGGACTAAAGTAAACAATTTCCATCGCCAAATGTCATCAAACAATAATGCTGAAGAAGACTTTGTTGCCATTCGACCTGAGTGGACTACTGTCGATCGGATTCTTGCCTGCAGGTTTAGCAATCTGAAACTTTTACCATCCAGACACACATACAAAAAATTCTCTTTCTGCTTTGTCTTTTTTGATCTATTCTAAATTTGAGCCAAAACTTTAATTTGCTGTAGAATTTGGTTTGATTAGTCTGTTAATGTTCAAATGCAAATCTTAATTTTCAGTACTGACATTGGATTGGACTCCAGTGAATCATGAAGGGGAATTTGCTCTTTCCCATGTCCAGATCAAAATCATGTGTGGTCCTATCTTCTGTAGAATTTTTAATGTGTACACAGAGTTAAATCTTTATTGTGAAAAAATTTCACAATTATAACAAATCTGTTGCTTATTATTTCTGGTTTTGGTCTTGATGAATGGAGGATAATGTATTATTTTGTGCTTCTTTTTACTATGCTTTGTGGTGTTTTAATATGACTTCGTGCATTTTGATTTCTATCTTAGGATAATTTAATTTTGTTTTTGACATGTTGCAGGGGAGATGATGACGAGAAGGAATATCTTGTGAAATATAAAGAACTTTCATATGATGAATGCTATTGGGAATTTGAATCAGATATATCTGCATTTCAACCCAAAATTGAAAGATTCAACAAAATTCAGTCTAGGTCATTCAAGTTGTCTTCTAATAAGCAAAAGAGCAGCCCTCAAGATGTTCTTGAATCTATGAAGAAATTAAAAGAGTTTCAACAGTATGAACATAGTCCTGAATTTCTTTCTGGAGGTATGTAATTGATATATATTTCTAACTGGCAGGCTTGTATAATATTTATGTTTTGTTTTTGTTTTCTCATCATTTATTTGTAATTATTAATCTCTTATAACTGAAGGTTCACTGCATCCATATCAGCTTGAAGGACTGAACTTCTTACGGTTCTCTTGGTCCAAACAAACACATGTTATACTTGCTGATGAAATGGGTCTTGGTAGGTCTTGTTTTGGTCTATTCTGCACTTTTTCCCCGCTGGGCTTTTGAAAAAGCATTTCATGTTTGTATCTTGTCAACTTGATTTGCGAATGCTTTGCTTTTTGTTTGGCTTCAGGCAAAACTATACAAAGTATTGCTTTTTTAGCATCTCTTTTTGAAGAGGGCATCTCTCCACATTTAGTTGTAGCTCCACTTTCAACATTACGAAACTGGGAGCGTGAATTTGCAACTTGGGCACCACATATGACTGTTGTATGTAGATGGCACCATCTCAACAACTTGTGATCCTTTGTAAGAAACAATATCCTGAACTATTGTTTATATGTTGCAGGTTATGTATGTTGGCACCGCCCAAGCTCGCACTGTTATAAGAGAGTATGAATTTTACTTTCCCAAAAGTCATAAGAAGATCAAGAAAAAGAAATCTGGTCAAGTTGTCAGTGAAAGCAAGCAAGATAGGATAAAATTTGATGTCCTCCTAACGTCTTATGAGATGATTAACTTGGACTCTGCATCGTTGAAACCGATAAAGTGGGAGTGCATGGTAACATTCTCTGGCTTATCAAGTGCATTGCTAGTCTCTAACATGTGATTGCTGGTTAAAACTGACATTTAAATGTAGATTGTTGATGAAGGTCATCGTCTAAAAAATAAGGATTCAAAATTGTTTTCTTTGTTGAAGCAATATTCAAGTAGGCATCGTACGCTATTAACTGGAACTCCCCTTCAGGTTGGTTGTCCTATTATGATAGTGAATTTCTATTTAAGATTAGTGCTTAGTTCTTATATTTTGCCATATTTCTTTGCTAGAAATACAATAAGCTCGCATATCACTGTTGAACTTTAAAAAAAAATTGTGGATAGACTTCAAAAGTTCTGTGAAATTTTTGTTTGATCAATCATTTTTGATTTGCTACTCCTGTCATACATATTGCTAATTGAGTTTATTTTGACACTTATTTTAATTGATGTTATAAAGAACTTATCTGCACTTCTACATTTTCAGAACAATCTGGATGAACTTTTTATGCTGATGCACTTCCTTGATGCTGGGAAGGTTAGTATGATTGCTGGTTTATTGAGTATTGAACATTACAATACTAAATCAAGATGCAGTTTTCAAACTAGTTTATAAATTTGAAGAGAAGCTTGTTGTATTTGATGGTTAAATACTTGCAGTTTGGAAGTTTAGAGGAGTTCCAGGAAGAGTTTAAGGATATCAATCAAGAGGAGCAGATTTCAAGGCTTCATAAAATGTTGGCCCCCCATCTTCTTAGAAGTATAAATCTAAAACTTACTCTTATATACCGATGGCTTCATTTGATCCCTCTAATTGCAAATGTCTACTAAGTTTATTCTATTACAAGTGTTTTGGTCATTGTTATTTTCTATGATAGCTTTAATTGATTATTATGTTTCCTCTGTGTTCATTCCTGAAATTGCTTTGATGTTGGTAACAATTTTGGATCTCTTCTTTGTTTCTAAACAGGTGGTTAATTTTAATATCTATTTCTGATATAGAACAGCAAGAAGTGTCTAATATGAGTCTTGAACCTTTTGTTCGTTCTTTGAATATAGAACATACTAAATCCTACCAAATTAATTGTTACTGCAAATATTTGTGATGTGTTGCCTTTGGTCCTATTTTGCTACCTGCCTTTGTCTTGTTCTCAATTCCTTGACCAACATACTTTTGAGTACCCCTCTTGTTCTCATGTTACCTCTAATATGAACCAATCAATCCTCCGGTATGGTGATTGGCATATGTTTGCATGGAAAAGGATTTAATGTCATTTCTCAGTCGTTATATGTAACAACTCTACTAGTGATTTCATCTTGAATTGGGATGCTTTTCTTGATAGAAGTGCATTTTGTTCTTGATGTATTTTTTTTTTCTCAAAAGTTTATCAATTTTGATGGCTATAAATCTTTTAGCCTTAATGATGCTGATCTTTCAGTTATACATTATTGTGAATTTGAAACTTAAATTATGTTGCTGATAATGAGTGAAAATGCTTTAAAATGTTAATGCAGGAGTCAAGAAAGATGTCATGAAGGATTTACCTCCTAAGAAGGAACTCATTTTACGTGTTGAGTTAAGCAGTAAGCAGAAAGACTATTATAAGGCCATTCTGACTCGTAACTATCAAATACTAACTCGACGTGGGGGTGCACAAGTAAGGTTGCACATTTTAGTGAAATAAGCCCTTTTTATTGTGTTTTGACCTAACAAGTTACTGTTGTTGTTTATTGTATCAGATTTCTCTTATCAATGTGGTTATGGAATTGCGCAAGCTCTGTTGTCATCCTTATATGCTGGAAGGAGTTGAACCAGATATAGAAGATACAAATGAGTCTTTCAAGTAATCTTTTATGCCATTAAAGTTAAAGCTAGAACTAAAATCTTATTGATGTATTCTGATGATTTAGAATATAGAAATCCTTTATTTTTAAATGCTTTGGAGTAGGCTAAAGATATTTGGTAAACTTGAATCATACTGTTTTATGCTTCTACATTCTTTTGACTATTTGACAGGCAGCTGCTGGAATCTTCTGGGAAATTGCAACTTTTGGATAAGATGATGGTGAAACTGAAAGAGCAGGGACATAGAGTTCTCATATATTCACAGTTCCAGCACATGCTGGACTTACTAGAAGATTACTTAACTTATAAGGTACAATAGTAATGTTACTTTGCTTATATCCTTGCATGTTTGTAGTTTGAATGCCACATCAATTGATGATTTGTTGGCATGTATGGATAATTAGGAATTTTCTTTTTCAAACTTTTTTTTAACTTTTCAGAAATGGCAGTATGAGCGGATAGATGGCAAGGTTGGTGGAGCTGAGAGACAGATACGCATAGATCGATTTAATGCCAAAAATTCTTCCAGATTTTGTTTTTTGCTCTCTACTAGGGCTGGGGGCTTGGGAATTAACCTTGCAACAGCTGACACAGTTATCATATATGACAGGTGACATGATCTCATGCTAATATTCCTTTTCTGTTACCTTTTATGAGTAGTAAGTGTGATTGTTGATTGTGAGGCACTGTCACATCAATGGGGTATGGGTTTAGACCACGTAAAAGCATTATGAACTAAATTGGGAATGCTTGCTTGTGTAAATTTGTTGTAATCAAGCAAGTGTCCTATTATATTGGAGTTTTTTTGCAAAACATATTATGCCTTCCAAGTTTATACTTTTATGTTATTTTCTTATATTGCTTTGTCTAGTATTTGCTCGGATGCTCATGGTTTTTCCATTTGTGAATTTGATAATTCTTGGAAATCTTCACAGTGTATGGTAACTCATTTTCTCTTTGTTTTCTTTTTGCCTGTTTTTCCTTTCTCTGATTTGCATATGGATTCATATAGGTGTTGACAAGATAATAATTGTCTTACCTGTGTATGATACAGAGTGCTGCTCCATCACCATTATTCTATTGATGATGCTGACAGCTCTAAGGGCCTTATTCTAAAGGATCAGTTTATCTCTCTTATGCTGTCTAAAGTTTTGACTTTTTCAACTTGCGTAGTGATTGGAATCCTCATGCTGATCTCCAAGCAATGGCTAGAGCTCATCGACTTGGTCAGACCAACAAGGTTATAGTGTTTTTTATTTTATTTTTTTTTATATATATATATATACCTGTTGTGTTAAAACTTAAAACTGATTATTACTGTTGCCTAATTTAGATGGAAAATACTGTTCTGGTATTGCAGGTAATGATTTTTAGGCTTGTAACGCGAGGAACCATTGAAGAAAGGATGATGCAAATGACTAAGAAGAAAATGGTTTTAGAACATCTTGTCGTCGGGAGGCTTAAGGCTCAAAACATTAATCAGGTAGCAATCTTCTTTCAGATATTGAGGCCATTTGCTTGCACAGAGCAAGACTGACATAAGACATTTCACAGCCTGCTTTCTTGAGCACTAGGAGTTGGAAAAGATGATGTTTAGAATTGGAATGCTGGGAAAAGTGTTAGAAAGTTGAATGTTGGCCAACAAAATGGCTCAATGATTTGTCTGGATGCTAGAAAATAAAGTTGATTACTATCAATAAACCTTTCCTTATGTTTGGCAGAAAATTAGCCTGACCTGGTGGTTCCTAAATTCTAAAGAGACCTTTTCTACAGAGGTTTTTGGACATGTCAGGAAAACTTCTGATGAACTTCAGGGGAGATATTCTTACTGTTTTTGGAAATTTTGGAGATACTGGAGGATGATTTATAAGCAACCCAATCTGCATGATTTTGACTAACACAGGAGTTCAATGATATTAACCTTCAGGGCGTAAGGTTGAATTATGCTCAATTTTGTCATGAGACAACCACAACCATTTTTGTTGTATAACAAATGGGGTTCCACAAAATAATGTGCTGCATTGTCTTGATATTTGAGCTAATTCTTCAGGCAAAGATAGTCCTTGCATGTGCTTTGGATTATAAATTGTGTCTTGTTTCAATCTAATGCTTCCTGCTCTTGTTCTCTCTTTAGTATATATGTATTAATTCTTGCTTTTCTGTGGATGTTGAATTGTTTGTGGTACTCTTCTTCTTCTCCCCTCCAACACCCCAAACAACCCCCACACTGCCCCTCTCCCAAACGTCTCTCTCTTAAAGTTTTTATTTACTGTTATCATGTATGTATGTCAGTTTGTTATTGTGTTTGCTGTGTAAAATAAACTGTTTGTTGCTTCCTTCTTTCTCTGCCGTCCTTTAACGATTGCACACGTGTGAGAATAGCATGAATGCAAGAATTTGATGAATCAAACTGGCTTTAATTTTTCTTTAGGAAGAGTTGGATGACATCATCAGGTATGGCTCAAAGGAGCTATTTGCTGATGAAAATGATGAAGCTGGAAAATCCCGCCAAATTCATTACGATGATACTGCTATAGATAGGTAATTTTTTGCTCGAAATCTATAGGTTAGGTATTCAAATACCCAAGCTTAAAAATGTTCATTGTTTTGTTGTTTCTTTCATAGATTACTTGACCGTGACCAAGTTGGAGATGAAGAGGCTCCATTGGATGATGAAGAGGAAGACGGATTTCTGAAGGCTTTCAAGGTTTTATCTTCAGCTATGATTATATGTGTATTAATATGTGTGTCTTTCCAATTGATTGATGCTAGGTATGGTTTTGTTGTTCTACTTAGAAGCATATTAGAGTAAGAGAGTCAATTTTTGGTGAACAAGAAGATAAAAACTTTTCTTTTTTCTTCTCGTAAACCCTTTTTTCCTTGTATTATAAAAACTGAAAGGTGCGAAAATATGTAGCTATACACAGTAGGTGTATATTGGACTTTGTTTCAGATATGACACATGATTTAGGACTTTCATTCTACTTAGTTTATTTTTATCCATTTTCCAGTCCAGTTATATACTTGGTCAACATCCTGCTGGTAAATTTTTAGATGCTTACTTGTTTATCTACACTAGCTTGTTACATTGGTCAAAAATCCAAACAATTCCCTTTTTGTTTAGTTTGTTCATTACCTTATCTATACAAGTGCTTTGTGAAACCATATTGAGAAATTTCAAAATGGATGCTACTATCCTATTTTATAATCAATAGGCAGTGGCGTATTCTTATTGTCCCTACATATGCTTCTCTTACTACTTTCCAAAAAAAGAAAAAAAATTGTGGTTGTGATTACAGGCAATAAGAGTTCATTGATGTGTCCATAAGTACATTTATATATTGGCAATNCTGGTTATTTAAGAAGGGAATTATTATATGTTTTAGGTGGCAAATTTTGAATATATTGATGAAGCGGAGGCTGTAGCAGTGGAGGAAGCTCAAATGTTTGCCATGGAACACAAATCCAGCGCAAGCAATTCCGAAAAAGCAAATTACTGGGAAGAGTTGTTGAGAGACAGATATGAAGTGCATAAAGTTGAAGAGTTCAATGCTTTGGGCAAGGGAAAGAGAAGCCGTAAGCAGGTATTGCAGTATGGTCTCGACTCATCTTTGTTAGACAGTAAATTTGGAGCACCCCTGTCCCTGAAACAGAAAAAAGGTTCACATTTTTTAAGTTCATGTTGCTGAGTGGCATCAGCTCCAACTCAGCAGTCTTGTTAAAGTTGTATTGTGGAATTTTGGGTATTTTTATAGATGCTGTGCTTTCTTGTTGCAGTCAATATATTTTATAGTTTTGATGCAGTGTTTTAATTTTCTCCCAATTCTGAAATCTAGTAAATAAGAACGAAAACTCACTTTAATCGCTCTAGAAAGGAGATTAATTTAGAAATTGTATTGACTTGTGCTTTTGGATCTTTTTCAGATGGTATCTGTTGAAGAAGATGACCTAGCTGGTCTAGAAGATGTGAGCTCTGAAGGTGAGGATGATAACTTTGAAGCTGACTTGACTGATGGTGATACAACATCCACTGGAACTCAATCTGCTCCCAGACGGCCCTACAAGAAGAGATCCCGTGGTATTTGCTTCTGCCCTTGTTCTATTGTAGTAATTTAGTTACAAAATTTGATCATTGTATTTTGATGGTTGGGCTGCTTGTGACAAATGTATGCAGTGGATAGTACGGAGCCAATTCCTTTGATGGAAGGTGAAGGGAGGTCGTTTAGAGTGTTGGGTTTCAGCCAAAACCAGAGGGCTGCATTTGTACAAATATTGATGAGGTTAACTCTTTAGCTTTTTAATTTTTGGTACTCTAGTTGTGTTCCTTTACATTTATTCCACCCATTGGTTCTCTACCGTCCCTACCTTTTCTTTTTCTGTACGTGTGCGGGCATGCGTGTTTCTTGCATTTCTTATTTTGTTTTTGTTTTGTTTTTAGATAATGTATGACTAGACTGTTGTGAGAATCTGAGGTCTTAATTGGTATCATGCTGCAAATTTATTGCTATTGGTGCATATCTTGCAATTTCTTACTCTAGGTTGTGGATTTCAGGTTTGGGGTTGGGGACTTCGATTGGAAGGAATTTACTCCTCGCTTAAAACAGAAAAGCTATGAAGAAATAAAAGAGTATTTAACTGACCTTACTGCTTGTATTTTTACTGATGGATTAGAGTTGTAGTCTAATTGATGCTGGCAACTTTGTAATGGCAGTATTATCTTGCTCGTTTTCTTGTGGGTCTAAACATTTATATTGTTTATTTATTTGATTGGCCTTTGTTTGAATGTGCTTAAAATTGCTAAAAAATGTACTTTGTTCAAATGCATGCAAATTATTCTATTCATGAACATTTTATTAAATAAATTACGCAATTCTATCTAATGAAATGGTCATTTGTTTTGCTCTTATGAGTGTGCAAATATTTGGAAGTATAACTATCTTTAGATATAAATCATGAATCAATTGGACAATATCGGGCTGCGGTCTGGTTCTCTCTCTCTCTCTCTCTCTCTCAATAGGCTGTGTGAGGAAATTCCAACTGCTGAATCAGATTAATGTAATGGGATATTGTACAGTGAGTACTAGATATGTTCATTCCATTTCCCTTAAATGTCTATCATATTGACTTGATGTGAGCTAATGCCTAACAATAGTTATTTGTAAGTGTGTGATGAGTCCCCTGATCAATGCCTTAGCTTCCCTAGACCACCTTCACAACATTCTGTCACGACTTTTACACCTCTGCAATCTTCATTGAATTCAAGTGGCATTTTGAATTTGATTTAAAATTCCAGTTGCATTCATATAATTTAGGGTTAGGATCAGCATCCTTGCATTATTTCTTTCTCCTTCGATAAGTACCTTCCTCAAGTCATTGTTCAAAGTTTATCTCAGCCTTTATTACTTATTTTTTTTCATGCTTGAAAATGACAAATGTTCCATTTAACTCTTATTTCTTTTTGTTGCAAGTTGGCATATTCACTGATGGTAATAGTTTTTTAATTCAGATATGGGACCCTTTTCTTGACCCACATTTCTGAAGATATAACAGACTCTCCAACCTTTTCAGGTGATTGATTCTCTCTCTCTCTCTCTCTCGTTCTTGCAACTATTATTTCATTTTTTTAATGTTGTTTTGATGCAGATGGTGTTCCGAAAGAAGGACTCAGAATTCAAGATGTGCTGGTGAGGATAGCGGTCTTGCTTCTGATTAGAGATAAGGTAAATTTGTGAATGGAAATTTATGGTTGTTTTGGTAATGTCATGCAATCTGGACAATTTTACTCATTCTTTTTTTTGATTAAATGTATAACATTTATTTTTCCTTTTGCGGAGAGCATCATTATTTCACTTTATATTTCTCTAGGTTGTTTAACTCAGTACATTTTTTCTTATCTCTTATGATAATAATTATTACTATACTTTTAATTTGGAATGATAGGTGAAACTCTTATCAGAAAAGCCAGGCACTGCTCTTTTTACAGATGACATTGTTCTGCGCTACCCAGGATTGAGAGGTGGAAAGTTTTGGAAAGAGGAACATGATTTATTATTACTGCGTGCTGTACTAAAGTATGTTTCCCTCATTATTTAATTTGCTGTAACATCCATCTATGTTATAGTTGCTGTTACCTTTTCTTTTGTCTTTTGCATGTCTGTCTGGTAAAAAGTTCACTAACTGGTATGAATTCTTTATATGGTTTGAAGTGATTTACTGCTTAGCAGCTTAATGTCTCATTATTTGCATGTTAGAGCCTGTCCATGTTACTTCTCTTTATTAACGCACTCCTGTGTTGACCATGCTACACAAATGTCAAGCTAATTGAAGTTTTGGTGCTGTCTTTGTCCTTAAGTGCTCAATAAATATTTTGTTTTAATATCTGTAGATCTGAGCTTTGCTGATCTGATAGCTACCGACATCAATGTTCTCTTTGGGGTATATAATGGAAATTGGTTGGACATTTAATCTAATATTAGGTTTTGCAGAGGGTAATAAAAGCTTGCATTTTTCTTAATCCGATCTTGATTTTGTATACATGGGAATATGTGTATATATGTATGGATACATGCATTTAGTGCATAGGGAAGAAGAGTTGGATACTAATTTTTGTCTCTGATATCATCAGATTGATAGTTTAGCTCTCTTAAATTCTGGGATTGGCAAGATCGTTTTGTTGTTTATATTGCTTAATGAATCTCTAGGCATGGGTATGGTAGATGGCAAGCTATTGTTGACGACAAGGACTTGAGAGTTCAAGAAGTCATCTGTCAAGAGTTGAATCTCCCCTTTATAAATATACCTGTCCCTGGAGCCATTTCACAAGCACCAAACGGTGCTAATTCAGCCAATGCAGAAGCACTTGGTAACCAAACACAGGGAAACAGCACTGGGAATGATTCAGCAGCTGATGGTGTCCAAGGAACAACTGATGCTGCAAACCAAGGTCAAATATATCAAGATTCTTCTATATTATATCATTTTAGAGATATGCAGCGAAGACAGGTTGAGTTTATCAAGAAAAGGGTGCTTCTCCTTGAGAAAGGGCTTAATGCAGAGTACCAGAAAGAATACTATGTGAGTCGATTACATCTTGCAAAACCTGTGCATCGCTAAAGTTCTTTTCCTTTTCCATTATGTTTGAGTATAGCATATTGTATATTAATGCAGGGAAATATGGTTACAATGCTGATTACTATTGAATCTTGTCTCATATTTACAGCATGCAATTGTAGTTTGACAGTAATAAAATTGTTCACTCCATGTTAATAATATGTTCTCATGTGGGAGTGTTCCATCTAAGAAATTATTTGACTTGATTGTGGAGTTAGGTTTGAACCTTGGTGTATAAAGTATTGCCTGGCTCTAACTAAAAAATAAACAAACCTATGGTGATATACTAGGGCTAGTTGGATATAAATGGTCTCATTGTTGGCCCAGAAAATGTTTCTGTGCTATAGAACAGTAATATCTTATGACGTCGGTTATTTCAGTTCGCTAATATTTTGAGCTTTTTTTATCCTATTTTTTAAAAATGGCCAGTATATGCTTCTGTTTTATTTTGAGTTTCAGTTTTGTTATTTCCTATGGGTTCGATTGTAGGCTTAGGTTAATTATGCATTATTTGCTGTATTATACTATATTTTTTCATTTTACTATTATATATGAGAAAACAATAATTTTAATCTTTGGCATCAAAATTGCAACGGTGGAATGTATTTCGTCTGCTTTCTTCTCTAAAAGCTATGCTTCACCTGTCACTCTTCATTTCTGGAGTACTCTATTTTCATATCTTTTGGCTGTTCTAGATGGTCATTCACTTTTCTTTCATGCTTGTCTTTGCTATGTGGTAGACATGTCATTTATCAAGTCTTTTTGATACCATGGAAATGCTATACTATTGTAGTTAGGACTGTATTTTGTATTCTGTGTTTCTACATATGTGATTATTTTGGCTTACATTGCCGTATAATTATCATATTGTTAGCTTTATATATGTTTTTCTTTCTCTTTCGTGTCTGCAGGGTGGTGATGATATAAAATCAAATGAGATCCCAAGTGAAGAGCCTGAGAGTGAACGAAAGACTACAGACAGAACAAGTCCAAGCATTGTGGAAATAGATGCCCAGATGGTTGATCAGTTGCCTCGAATAGAGGCAATCAGTAAGTGCATTGCTATATCTTTAAACCTCTGTAGACAACGATTAATGGATTTCAGTATATACATTTTCTAATATATCTAGTTTGTACCTACTACTGCCGGCATTTTTGATCATTTTTATTCTGTTGCATAGTCCATACTTCACTTGGTTTATCACTTTGTAAGCTCCCTGCTGACTAATACTCTCTCTCTGCAGCATCAGAAGAAATATCAGTAGCTGCTTGTGATGGTGATTCAGATCGATTGGAAATGGGTCGGCTTTATAATGAGGTAAAGCATTTTTAATGACATTGGTTTGTATATCTTGGTTGGTCAAAAAGTAACAATGAGACAAAGAAAGAGGATTTATCATAATTGGATGGCATTTCATTCTCCCGCTTCAAAAGAATAAATTGTGTGCGTGTCCTGCCTTTTTTCATGCCAACAAACAAATTACATAATCGCTTATTTTATTGATTGGCAGATGTGCAAGGTAGTGGAAGAAAATGTTCATGAAGCAGTTAAGACATCGTTGACAAGCCAGCTAGCAAGTTCCCAATTGAGGATGAACCTCCATCCTCTGGAAACCATTTTTCAAGACATAAACCGGATTCTCTCTGTGCAGCAGAATTCTCTGGAGCAGCCGGTGCCAAATGCAGATATACAGTCACAGCCCGAAAATCAGGGCACAGTTGCAGAACCAAATTCACCACACACACTGCAAGATGCCGACAAACCTGATGTTGTGGAAACTGGGATGAAGAGTACAACAGAATCCGATGCAACTAAGGATAGCAATGAAAAAGTGGAGTCAGACCCAGACCAAGACCCAACAGCAGAAAAAAGTAAAGCATCGAGTATCAATCCCACTGTTTCAGATATGGATTACTCACTGACAGAACCTACATCTTTGTCAGGAATAACTGAAACTGACGTCGAAGTGGAAGAAGCTAAGAACGACGCTGACACCAAAACTGATGACGGAAATGAAAACACTCAGAAAGGCGATGCAGGAGTCATTGTTTTAGATGATTAAATGGTATACATACAGATAACATCATTTAGCTGAACTCAACAACTTATTTTTAGTCATCAACAATTTACATGCTTGTATTCAAGTTGTAAAGAAACCTTCAATTCAATCCACAGTAGTTTCTTCAGAAGTTAGTTCTCATTATTTTCAAAATTTATCTGCAGTTCTGCTGATTTGAAAAAAAAAAAAAAGGGTTGATCGTCTGCATATTGCATCTATGCTCCGGATCTCATTCTGGTGAACAACCTGCGGGTTACCGATCTTGCGGTTCAAGTCTGGCTGTTACGGCAATGCAGCAGTAACCCATTTACTATCTCTTTGCCATGATTTTGAACTGTTATTACTACATTTAGTATGATTCTTTTTCGCACGGGTAAAACCAAAATGGGGCAATAACATCTGAGTCCCTAGCTTTTCATATTATTGCAAATGAGAATCATTGGTTTATACCTTTTTTTTTTTTTTTTTTTTACAAAAGGGGTCCTATCGATGAAATAAAAATAAGATTTTAATTAAATACATAACCCCCTAGCGTTAATTAATTATAGAAATTAAAAATTCAATTTAATCAGTTGTAACTTTCACAAATGAAGTTGAAAAAACCTACTCGGTGTGGCCCCTGTATAGCTTTGCCCTATGATGCTCCTTGCTTCCTACCTCTTCCTACCACATCACAAAATATAATGATGGCCAAGCTTTAATCTTATACACATCCCTTCCGTTGAAGCAAAGCAGTAAGTAATGTTGCAATAAAATTATGCACGCCCGGCAGTCTTACAATCAAATTAAAAGTTGTTACTTTTCAGGAACTTTACTAAAGAGATGTCAAATCAATGAACAACCATCTATAATCCATTTTCTTAATGATTACTATTATATTATATGTCGATGCATATGCATATGGATGATTCACCGTCCCTATACATATCTTAGTTTATCTTTGGAGTGAACCAAAGAACGTATTGCTCTTTTGTATGTATACATATGTACATAACTTGTTCATATATGTATATACATGTCCATATGCATATATGACATACGTGGATTGTGCCCAAACAATTTTCAATTGGGGAGGCAACAAAAAGTCATAAACCCGTCGACAGAATTTCAACAAGATGTTTGATGGGCGATGAGAAAAGCTTTGTATATGTCCGTCCATGCATGGAGATATCTTCCAAGTTCTCACCCCCCATTTCCATGCGTAATAAGCAAGCATAGTGTCGTGCTAGAGATTCTGTATTCTATTTACATTGAAGTACTTAGAAATTAAATTATATAGGCAGATAGATGCTGGCTAGCCGGAGCACAGGACAAGAGATGTAGCTTGTTAAGTTATCGTTTGTGATAAAAGGGATATGTCACCAACATGCAATTTAAAAGTGATTTGAAACAGCTGAAATTTATGCAACTGAAATATTAAAGTATGAACCGTATATAAATATGAATTAATTTGAGATTTACAAACAATATGAGCCACAGCTTCTTCTTGGAATTCCCTTGACTACCATTAGTGGTTGTTCAGAGTGAATTTAGGCATAGAATAAACGAATCTCGATTGACAATCCTCCAAAGTAAAAGCACATCTAATTCCAGTCAATGGTGCAATAAACATTAGGGTTTCTTTTCTTCTATGTTTATAATAATATAATACAAGAATCAGTGCATTAATGGGGTCATGATATACACTTGATATAATTGGATATATGAATGCATACTTAGATGTATATTTTCTTTCGGGGTTGTATATATTCTTGCATATGTGACACTCATGCATGAGATTTATATGTTGATAGCATAGAAATGCATGGTGAGTGTGTTATATGAATAAATTATGTTAAAAGCTGCAAGCACTAGGACTATGTGTATGAAAAAGAATTTCATTCCCTTTGAGACTCAATTATAGCTATATAGAATGGTAGATATAGATCAGAGTTAGCCCACAGCACAGGCACTGCCAAAAGGAGGATTGGTTTTGTTAACTAAATAATGCAAAGGAAAAAGGAATGGATGACAAAGAGATGAAGGAAAGAACAAAAAAGGAGAGCCAAAAAGAAGGGGCAGAGAATAAGAAAAGAAGAAGAGAGCCCAGGAAATAAGGCTCATGCTGGAAAAGAAGAGACAAGTCTGGGCTTCAAATGCACGCATGCTTTGTTACAAAACAGCCAACTCCTCAACTTCCTCCTCTGAAGGCTTCTTCTTTCATATGAAGATTAATTGTTGAGTTGAGACATGACAACCTGTTTTTCCAACAAGCTTCATCCCCACATTTCTCTTTGTTTGTTGCAATCAATCAACTACTTCTGCTTTTCTCTTAAAGAATTACAGAAAACAGTGTTTCTTTTATTGCTTTCGTGGTTTTCATTTGTTGAGTTTATCATTTCGTGTTATTTGTTTTCTCAAATTAATTATACAGAATCTAATCAAACTCTCAAAGTTCGAACAAGAAACCATAAAAAAAAAAAAAAAATTACAGAACGTGGTTCTTTGTAGTTTGGTTTGTCCTGGTCTTCGTGAGAAAATTGTAATCAGTGATATGTGTCATCTTCGCTACCATGATCATACAGGGATATGTATGCTTCTTCCTTCTATCTTAGAACTTCATAACCCCCACTGTTACTGCTTCATTATTAACAAAATAGGGGAAAGAATCTTTACTGTTTTGGAACTGGCCTAACGTAAAAGGAATTTTGCATGGCATACAGACTATGGCTAAGTATAAATATTTTGGAAAAACAAATGTCTGCAGGCTTTTCAGTCAATTAAATGTTCTTCACAGGTTAAAATCTGAAAACATTTATTTTGGAACGATGCTCTTGTCATTTCAAACTGCTGCTGGGATTAGACATGAACTTAACAAGCTTTCATCTTTTCTCTCCAACTATCACCAGGGAATTGAAGCAAATATTGTTAGCCAGCCGTGTATCTCTTTATTGTCACAGATCAGTATTGAATTCAAAATCAATGATCGTAAACTAATTTATAACGATAAATAGTCAATGCTCGAGTACTCGAGGATGAAAAACAAAAATTGAATGGATGACCAGAAATCCCGACTTCTTGATTTGATGTTTTGGAAATTATGGTCCCACAAAATAGACATTGGGGGCCATTAATCAACGTTCTATCTCAGAGATTAGGGCATAGACATGAGACAGGTAGTGGGTCATTGTCACAAACACTCCAGTGCGAGCCAGATAATTCAGTCGGCGACTTGTTAAATGAATGCTTTTCAGACAGAAAACAGTGCCATGCAAGCATATTTTTGTATTAAAAAATTAAAATCATTAAACAAATCCAAAGGTTGGTTAACCAGGAATCTAAGCTGTTGTTATCTTTATATAACGCGACTTCTTTCTCTTCGCTTCCTCACAAAGGGCTAGTAACAAAATTTAGCAGAGCAGAAATTTTCATTCATGGCCACACAAAATGGAAATTATCCAACGGTTTGCGTTAGAAAGTCAGTGTCCGTGTACCCAAAATCTTTGTATCCGCAAAAAATTCTCAACCTGTCTAATTTGGACAGGCAGTGTCCATTGCTTATGTACGTAGTTTTCTTTTACAAACCAGCTCTTGCTTATAAAAATTTGTCCCTCGATTCGGTTTTTAGCAGCTTGAAATCTGGGTTGGAAGAAACCTTGTCAGTTTGGTACCCGGCTGCGGGTAGATTGAGCTTGAATCCCAGTGATGGGAAGCTCAATATTTGGTGCAACAACAAAGGTGCAATTCTAGTTGAGGCTGTGACACAAGTCAAGATTTCCGAGCTTGGGGATCTTTCCCAGTACAATGAATTCTTCGAGAATCTGGTTTACAAGCCTGTTTTCGGTGGAAATTTCTCTGAGATGCCTTTGGTTGTTGCTCAGGTGAGGATATAAAACTTTAAAAACCTAAAATTCAGTCAATTATAAGAAATTTTCAGTTTCTTCCTGGATCAGCCCATGCGTATGTTTTAAATTTTGCTTCTCTTTAATAGAAACCTCATAAAATTTTCAGGTGACCCACGTCCTTCATGCTTTATATCATTTTAGGATACAAATCCCCGATTAGGGTTTTATTCGTTTCTATGCAAATTCGACTGATATCTCCACTACCTTTTAGGGTTCCGCATGGATCCGTACAATATATTGTTTCCTAACTCGTCCACAAGCTTCTTCATACCAAAATCATTTTCTGTACACAAGATACAAACGTCAAAACCTGGGATCTTGCATGTATCTCTGGCATGCGTGTCGTATTCATTATCTGAACAACTTTCAAAGAAGCAATCCCCAAGAATGATAATTTTCTAGCTATTAAATTCCTTAAGACGAAATTATTTGATGCAGGTGACCAAGTTTGCTTGTGGAGGATATTCCATAGGTATTGGAACAAGCCACTCGTTGTTCGACGGACCGGCAACCTATGATTTTCTTTGTGCATGGGCTTCTAATTCTGGTATCATGAAAAGAAAGGGAATGACTGAGTTGCAGAAACCTGTGCACGAGAGAGGAAGAATGGCTGTCGATAATTCTGCTGTCTATAAAGGGACTGTGAAATCGCCCATGGCTAGGGCTGCTGCCATAGATCATTTGTATCACTTGATAAGTAATGCGATGATTAACAGTCAACGTTACAGTGTAGACGGGAAGCTTGGAGGGAAAACCCCGTCGGAGACGGGAAGCTTGAACTATGTTCTGAAGACTTTTCACCTTAGTGGTGTAATGATAGAGAATTTGAAGAGGAAAGTCTTTGGCGAAAGGAGAGGTAACTTTCCATGTTCTTCCTTTGAGTTGATTGCTGCTCACCTCTGGAAGGTAATTGATTCCTTAAATCTCTCACTGGTTTCCATTTTCTAAGGTACTTGGTCTTTATTGCAATCCAAGCATATTAATATCAAGTGCAATAATGATAAAAAAAAAATCTCAAAGAACGAAATTGAGGCCCTGCCACTTATTATAATTTACAACCACAGTAAAACACAGTAATTATTGATTGACCGACAAGTCAGTACATTTTGAGCACGAAATAACAGTATTTTTATTCTAAAACAGTTGTTTGGTGCTCAAAATGTATTGACTCTATCTATGAATCATCACTGTATTATTAATTCTCTGAATATAAGTAGGTGGTTGGTCGATAAATATTAATAGTAAATATTTACCAGACATAATTGTGCAGCCGTTACAGAACATACCTAGGTGTATTAACCTGTCATGAAAATTGTACACTAAAGATCTTCAATACTTTCTCCTATTAGTATTGTCTGATTTTGGTCATAGAAGGATGTATAAATTCAGTATAATCGGCATAATTCAGGTTGATTTTCATATACCTGTGCAAGATGCCAAGATCTCAGCTACAAGCAAAAGTTTGCATGTTAATATTAACTGCGTGAGATATCTGTGAATGCCTGCCCTATTACCTTACCTTATATCTAATCTGAGATTTAACAGCAAAACAAGAGACTAGAATTCGAGGTTGATTCCAATTTCTTATATATCGACGTAAGAAATCAAGCTTTTGTTTCAGGTATGCCAAGTGTATGAATTCAATCTTAAGATAAGATACCGTATGAACATTAATAAAACTCGGCCTAAGACATTGGTCAAGGAAATGAAAAACCTCTCTAATTGTTTAGTAAAAGGTATGTATGATCATATATGTTTGCATATCTAACAACATGGGACATCCTCGATGAATGCCCATTTTCCATGCATGCTGCCAAAACTAGATGATGAACAAACATGATTGTTGATTTATCAAATGAAAATATCTATCTTTTAGGGTTGGACTAGCAGTGAACAAAATTTATGGGCAACCAAGATTGTTAATTTTTTGCTGAAACAGGCAAGGACTAAGGCCTTTGGCCTGAGGAGGGAAGCAATGGTTTGCTTGCAATTTGCTGTGGACACAAGGAACAAGATGATGCCACCACTGTCCAAAGGTTTTAGCGGCAACGCTTATGTACTAGCCTCAGTTGCATTAACAGCTGGAGAATTGGAAGAATTAAGCCATGAATCCATTGTGGAGAACATCAAAGAAGCCAAGAACTCTATTAACAATGACTATGTGAACGCATACATTCAAGCTCTCGACGGACCACAAGGTTCTCTCCCTCCTCTGAAAGAACTGACTCTGGTTTCTGATTGGACAAGAATGCCATTTCATAAGGTTGATTTTCTCAATGGAGAAGCAGCATATGCATCTCCATTGGCTTCTCCAATCCCACAGGTGGCTTATTTCATGCAGAATCCCATTGATTTAAGAGGCATTGATTTGAGGATTGGCTTATTTCCGCAATTTCTGAATGCTTTTTCTCACTACTTCCTCAACAATCTGCAATAAGCAACAGCTTTTGATTAAACTCACTCTCTTTTTAACTTTTTGTTTGAAGTGGGGCGTAAAATTTTAGGTTGTCTTGAAAAATATATTATTAGAGAATGATTGTCGTGATAACCATGTAATACTCAATTGTCAGCGAGTTAGTTTTCTAATACGTAACATGAAGACAATCTCGTTTGGTAATAACAAAGGCAATCTCTGTAAACTCATCTTCTGTCTTGTTTTGCTTTTCTCTGGTCAAAAAAAACCAATATTTTTTTAATCTGGGATACTGTAATAATCTCAGCATAATCTTAATCATACAACAATGTAATAATTAACAATTGAAAAAGCTTGCGCATAGAGGTCGGATCAACATCATTAACTCCATAATGCAATGTCGGGCCCATGGACAACGACGCAAATTCATGACATGGCACAGAAATAAACAGGGGATTTAAAAGATTGCCTTCCGCTTTTGCTCAATCAACTAGCAAAATTGACTGTACTAGCAAACAAAGTGCAGAAGATTTATCAACTGCAAGTAGCAACTATCAACAGTAATCTAAGAAAGGCGGAAAGGGAATACATATACTAAGGCAGTGTCAACTGCACAAGAAAAATTTCCATAAAGAAGTCTTCTGCTACAAATCCCTTTTTTGTCCTTCTTCCTGAGTCAGTAGCTATGGTCTACTTTCATATGCATGTCCTCAGGGAGTAACCACTGCATCCAAAATTGCCTTCTGGCATCATCCCCTTATCTTGTTCCTGCATCACCAAAATTCATTTTCTCAGAATTATGAATACTGACAGTGGGATCAGAATTGTAATGCCTAACCTTGTTTTAGAAAAATGAAGTTATCTTAATCTTGCTTAATTTTTCTTCCACAGAACAAAGATCACATGTGAACTTCTATAATCCAATTGCCAAACACACAAAAAACTGAGTTAATGTGCAAATTTCTCCATCTTTGTGTAGATAGATGCATATATTGGTAGTTTGATACGAACGAAACAGTGGATCAAAGAGAAACCAGGATGAACTCACAGCTAACTATCTGCTTCTCAGTACACTCACAACTGTACATTCAATAGTCACGGCACACTTTCAGGAAACTAAATAGTCATGGCAAACTTTCAGGAAATTAGAAGAGGTGCCGGGGATAATTCACGAAGGACTTACTATACAGGTGCAGGTGTACTTTTTGTCTGGACAATGAGGAATTGTAGAGGAGTATAGAGATGTTTTCTACAGAATATTTCCTAAAAACTAACTCCAAAGCAAGGAAACATGTTACACACAAATGTTTAAGGTAAAAGGAGGTTTAGTACATGATTTGCATATTCATCTTGCCATAGTATTATTATCTCCTCCAAAGGAGATTGTCACATTACATTTAAAATTAGATGAAAGTTAAAAGTATCACCAGTTCGTGATATCCAAAATTTTACCACTGTAGTGTACAAACACACCAATATAACATTGAGCATATTGAGCAGATTAAGAGTATGAAACGGAGAAAGAAACTTGGTGGTAACAACCCGAATGAAAGAGAGAGAAACTTATTAATAGGAGGGGAGTCTTTGATTCAGTAGAGTAGAGCAAGGCTGTCTTCGCTTGAGAGGGCTTGCTTAGTGCATTCGAAGTCACTCATCGTTAGAAAGGACCCTTGGGTTTCCTAAGTGCACAAAGAAAGAAAGGGAAATCATTACCCATACATAACAACAAGGGTCTTCTTTAGACACTCGGCCTATAACAAGGAAAAGGTGCCTAAGAGAATAATAAGTTGTCCGATTCCCATACTTCCAATCTTGAGCACCCGTCAAACAACTAAGTAGGATAATGCGGAAACTATTAATGAAGACATCTTGACAGGAACTTAAAAGCATAAATTAAGATTATATGATCTTACTTACCTCTTTCACCATTGAACTCACTAAATCTTCCAATGAGTCAACACTATTAGAAATATAACTGCCATGTGTCTTCTATTGGCCCATGAGATACCCTTCCTTCAGATTCAATGATGTTTGCATAGCCGACCTTTGAACCTCATTAATCTTCAAGGGGACGGGATCAATAAAGTTTGATTGTCCAACCGAATCAAATTCATCGCTTCTGTGAAAAAATGTTTTATTTGGGTCCAGGCTCTGTCCCAAATGTCCCAAATCACCATTAAGAGGCAATGCGGAGTTCAGTGGATTACACATAACATTTGAGTGGTAAGAAGCATCTTGTGCAACTTGAAATTGTAAATCAGCTTTTGAATCGTGCAATTCATTGGGCAATGCAGGTAGAGAAGATGCATCACATTGATGATTTCCAATTTGCAAGGCCATTGCAGAATGGTTATCTCTCAAGTTATTGGGATGCGGAGTAGGCTGTTTAAAACAGTCAACTAAAGGAAAGGAATTTGGTTGGATCCCTGATGACTGAACAGCACCTGACCAGTTGTCGTTACATCTACTGTGATCTGGCAGATAGGAAGAAGATCCTGAATTTAAGGGCATTGACGATTGATTTCCAAACATTTTGTTACCTTGCGCTTCTTGAGGATGTCCTTCTAATATCAAGTGGTTGTTTGTAACACAAAGAAGAGGGTTAGTTGACTGACCAAAGCCTGCTCTTGCATCTGTAAAGCTGCTGGAAACAGGGAAAACTGCTATACTATCTTTCGTGTTGGAGAGTTCACTAATGCCAGCAATGTTCTTGTTTGTTTGCAACTGATCAAGTTCTAAGGACATTGGCATTCCTTGGAGTACGCTACCACTATGGCTTCCGGGAAGTAAAGATGGATGGAATTTGCCTTGATCATTAGTGGTGTTATCTGAGTTTTGCGCATGACGCAATTGAATCATTCCTGAAGGAAGGCCATGCATACCGAGTCCAGCTGGCGTGTTCAGTCTACCAAGCATCCCACTAGGAGGAAAAGATCTGAAAGTACTGTTTTGAAACTGCCCTGGTCCAGCCATGGCGTGGAAGTTACCCAGCGCGTTAACTGAACCCATTCGCAAATATGAAGAATCAGTACTGCCCAAGGCTGCTACCATATTAGCTTGCTGGTTAGCCACACAACTGATCCTTTTAAGGTAAAGCCTATATTTCTGCAATGATAAAATTACCTCATAAGCTTCCCTGAAGCAAGAGATTTCATCATGAAGAACAGAGACAGTTAGGATGAGAATTATTGCCTGGAGATGGCTTGCCACATTTTCTCTTGTCAGCTTTTCAACATTCATCAAATCCAGGATCTTTTTAGGTACAGCCTCTGGAATAGAAAATAACATAAAGGTGAAAAAATGACAACAAAATGAAATGAAAATGCTTCAAATATCAATGATTTTGATTATGAAAATTTATTATGACAAACTGAAGATCAAAAGAATGGATTTTCACCAGCAGGAATACCTTCTCTCCCGTGCATTGCAGGTCAAAGATTGATCATTAGTTTCAGTGAAAAATCAATAATTCAGGAATTTCACAATTCAAAAATGATCTCAAAGAACAAGGAATATCATATACAATTACTAAAAAAAAAAAAAAAGTTGACATGCAATAAAATAGGCTAACATATGCCTAATGAAAATTATTGAACTATCCCATAAAATGTTCCTGGAATACAATGACGAGGAGTTAAAAACATACTGTCAATGCCCAACTGATTAACCGCTGCAACAAACTTGCGATGTAACTCCACTGACCAGACAACCCGAGGCTTCTTTTGGGTAGTTGGATCATCATTTTCATGCTCATTCTCATCACGCTCCTCATCTTCATCGTCATTCTGGTCTTTCCTCTTTTTATTGAGCTTTCCATTCTGATCAGAATTTCCCATTGCTCCAGCTTCACCACCTCCGGGATTAAGCTTGTCTTGATTGTCAGAATTATTCCGATCCTTTGTGTCCAATTTCTTCCTCCGGACAACATGTTGCCATATGTTCTTCAGCTCCTCAATCCGAACAGGTTTCAGCAAATAATCACAAGCTCCATGAGTGATTCCCTTCATTACAAGCTTGGGGTCGCCGTTTCCCGACAACACTGAAGACATTTGACAACAAAGTCGATAAAAATTAGAACTAGTTTCCAAATTGTAGCTTTGAATCAATATTGAAAGTTCATGGACTCAAACTAACAAAATTAATAAAAAAGTCTTTTTCTGTTTTTGTTGGAAAACAGAGTTGCCAAAACGTCAAAAACCTTAAAATGAAAAGAAATTTATAATGTTTCGAAAGAATATGGAAATCTAGAACTTGTATATTGAATTTAAATATATATTTCATTAAGTTATTAGAACTTCAATTTGAGGAAAGACATTAGAAGAGCAGATAATTTTAAAGACCAAGTAAATGTCTTTTGGCTTACTTATGACAGGTAGGTCCATCTCAAGTCCCACAAGTTCAAGCAATTTGAAACCATCCATGTCCGGCATATGAACATCGCTGATAACCAGATCAAACATGTTCTTGTTTTCTCTCAACAGCTTCAGAGCCATGATTGCCTGGTTTGTAGCAGTGACTGCAGAACCCAAAATTCACATTGAAGAAAACAGTCCTTTTCAGATTCTGAAATATTCAAAATTCATAAACACAAACAAATTGACCAATGAAACACCAGGAAATCTGAGATTGATCTTAAATTCTCTTCATGACAGATTATAAATATATACATGTCCCAGAGCTCATGAGTTATTGGAGATCCAAGTACAGAACAACTAATCCCCCATAAATCCTGGAAAACTAATAACAAAAACAAAAACATGGACAACAAGAAAGAGACATAGAGATATGGAATGTCAGAAATTTTTTCCAATCTCCAAATGTAAGTAAATCAAGTTAAGATATTTGCATAAGAGTCTACATGCAACTAAATCAGTACTCACAAAACTTAAACGTATCCAATCCAAATCTGAGTAACAAAATACAAAGCCAAAAACCCATAAGCAGAAACTCATAAACAAAGAAAGAAATAAAACAAAAATGTAAACCATGGTATTGGCAACGACGAAGTAAAGTCTCTAACAACAAGAGACAAGTCGGGTCGTCGTCAACGGCCAAAACTCTCAACCCACTTGGAAACAGTTCACCATTAGCTTGTTCTACCGTCATTGTTTTCCTTCCTTTTTCCTCTAAAAACAGAAAACTGGCTAATCCAGAGAAGAAGAAAACAGTTACTTAAATAGTCAAGATTACCAACTACGTTTTCTCTGGTTTTGAGCAGAACCCAGAAAGTATATCAGTATGAGAGAGAGAGAGAGAGGTTAAACCAGGGTTATTAAGAATTAATGGTAGAAAGTGAGAGACCAAGGAACGTGATTAGTGAGTTTGGAAAGAATATTAGCTTAGATTATAGAAAGAGGAACAAGTTAAAACAAAACAGTGAAAAAATAAATAAAAAGAAAGTTATGGTTCTGTGTTATTGCAATAACTGCGAAAAAGAGAAGGAATATGGAATCTATAAGCTATGCATGGACTGTGAAAGCTGGATAGGGAGTGAATTCCGAAACCTTTAATGAAAAAGATTTATTTTTACCATTTTTGCTTCTGAAAACAATTTTTTGCCGCGTCGTATTTACGCTCTGACTCTGGTTACTAGGGAGTAGGGAGGTTACCGTTGTTTTTGGGTTCGCTAAAACCACCACGTTCAGGGGCATAAAAGCCAACCGTATGGTGGCGGACTACGGGAATATTCTTCCCACCATCAATTTTTTTATAGATAAAATAAAATAAAAATTTCTGTACATAAACTTGAACTTGGAAGAGTCCACGTGTCCAGCAAAAACTCGTAGCCCACAAGCAGTTCAACGACCAATAGAAATTAAGCACGTGGTGTGGACCACATAAAAGTCGCTGTTAAAAAACAAACTGAACATGGCAGGAAGTGTGAGACACGCGTGAGCGTGCTTCACGGCTTACGGAAGGTGCAGTGGATCACAAGCTATTGGCTGTATTATAACTTTCTCTTCTTTCTTTCTTTTTTATTTTAATAATTTCCTAAATTTAATTTTTTTAAAAAAAATATTAATAAATTAATAATTAATTTATTACTTTACCAGTCTTGCCTCTCAAAAAAATATTTTTTATTTAAATTATTTATTATTAATTATATTACATATTATTATTTTATTAAAAATTTAAAAAATAAAAAGAAAAAAATTATAATCCGCTGGTAAAACCCTCCGTATATAGCAATCTATACTACAACAGTATACATGTACACTATTACAAGCTACGTTATCTTAATCCCTCTTGTCGAAGAGGCAAACTAGTTTTGTTTTTCACATTTTGTGAGAAGGGTGGGCAATATTTTACGTCGATTGCAGCGTCATGCGCACTCATGTGTCATCTCATGCATGCAATCGAGAGAGAGAGAGAGGTGGGTGTCACAACCCACGACCCACAACCTACCAAAGGTGAAAGGAAAAAGGAAACCACTTTTTGGAAGGTTGGTGGAGAAAGTAATGGAAATAATGAGTGACGAGAAATCCCAGTTGCTATAAACTCCTTCCATATTTTGAGGTCGAGTTTTTGAACTGTAATAATTTTTATCAAATGTAATATTAATTTTAAAAACATTAATCCATCGTCTGTGTTATCTCCACCGTAACATTTTGAATACAAAATCAAGACCAAAACAAATGTAGGGTAAGCTAATAGTTGAGTTGAAAAATGAAAGGAAAGAACATGAATTCCCACCATCCCACTTTCATCCTTTCTTTCAATCTCTTGTGGGAGTGGAGAGAACAGTCGAATTTTGAATGTGGATTCCAGGTAAGATGGAAGCAAATTAGGTAATTAATGTAAATTCCATATCATTTGATGATGTGATGTGATGTGATGTGATGGGACCTTTTCTTCATTAATAGTATTTTAATTATTTTTACTTATTATCACTTTGGGTTATTCAAAAGTGTCATTCAAGAACTAAAGAAAAAATGCCCACTTTGATTCAATTACATTGCAATATTAGTAATGCATGCGCACACAACACTCTTATATATCTCAATCAATCTTCCATCACTGTCACTGTTTGTGCCACTGTTAATGGATAAAGTTGTCCAAATATCTCCACAAATAAAGGGGTTATAGTCTAAATCTCATCAAGTGCAAGCATTCATATATGTACGTGCATAATTATCACTAATTTAACGTTATAGAATTATTATATTTTGACTCTAAATATTATTAAAAATTATATATAAATTTATTTTTTAATAAATTTTAATAAAATATATACTAAAATATTAGTTTATAATATAATCTCAAAAAAGTTGATTCAATATTAAAAAAAAAAAAAAGACCAAAGCAATGGAAAATTGTATAGTTCTACCTTGGGGAGGTTGTTGTATAAATGAAGTTGTGGGAGATCCTACATCACTAATATGAAGATACAATCAAGATCCCAATGAAGTTATTTTATGACTTTCTAGTAAGCTAGGGCGCAGCATCATTTGACCATCCAATAATATTGATATAAATACCAAAATGGGCATTCAATTTTGTGCATTATAACATAAGCCTCTGTTATCTTCTCTTCCCTCTAGGTATCCAACTAGAATATATTATTAGCTCCATGCCATTTAAAAAACCTATCTAGAAGATTCATCTGTTGGGTTCAGAGTCTTGAGATTCCTTGCTTTTCGAAGTCACATGAGTTGTGAGTTTGCTTTGGCTTGGTAATGGTTAAGGGGGGAAGAACCCAGCGTAGCATTGCTTCATAAAAATGGTTATCCATGCTTGAGTTTAGCTACCATTGTCTCCTGTATGCTCACAATATTAAAACATCTTCAGTGCCTTACCTGTAATCTTCCTTTTCCATTATTTTATTTCTTCAAATCTTGTGCCACTTCACAAACATGTATGTTTGGGCCCTCCCAAGTTATTGTAATATTGCCAACAGCATTCGCCTCATTTAGTCTAGGCAAAACGTCAGGAGTTCATACCATCAAAGGGAGGAGGGCATGAAGATTGAGGACGCATAACGAACAAACCGAATACGTAAAAGAGAAGAATGGAATAGAATGGTAAAAGCAAAAGTAGATGAACTAATTCATGTCCAGTGCTTCCTATTTTATTTCAGAAAAAGAAAACAACAAAAGAGCAGTGCTCGAGTCATCAACAATGTTGAAAGAAAGAAGCCTCGTATAAAATTACAGGCGGCTACTCTGATGGAGCAGGTGCATGCAAAATCAAAAAGCTGGGTATATTTGATATGCCAACTACTACTTATTCCAAGTGTGATGGTGCCAAAAGTTAATAACACTGTCTTTATCATCAAAGTTCATGTTTTACATAATGAATCCAACGGTTTCATCAGCCTTGTCCCCATGCAATTGAAGCTGCAAACCATGATACAAAGCATTAGGTTAAATTAAACATCACAAAGCTTATAAATAAATACTACTTGCACTGATCAATTGATTAAATTTTACCTTGTCTTGAGAGAGTCCAATCGTTATCTTGGCCAAGAGCCCAAAAGAAATATCCACCCAAGCCCT
The DNA here is from genome assembly GCA_032401905.1 of Swietenia macrophylla. Classification (NCBI taxonomy): domain Eukaryota; kingdom Viridiplantae; phylum Streptophyta; class Magnoliopsida; order Sapindales; family Meliaceae; genus Swietenia; species Swietenia macrophylla. Next base: position 8,701,704 of record CP135562.1, on the reverse strand, counting down.
TTGACTTGGCAAACCTGACCTTAAATTTAATGGACAGCACATCATCGTACCCGATCCACGAATCCCCAGCATAAGAGTAGTAAGCCACTGGCGTTTTATCAAACACAGCAACCGCATTCTTTTCCTCGTTAAATTCAACAATTTGGTTGTAAGTCAGGACGCCGTCTCCGGGTCCGACGCCTAATGCACGAGCCCCGATTCCATTAACATGCGGATCCTGAAGTTTCCATGTACGTCCATACAATGGCAAACCCATGACAAGCTTCCGGGGGGGGACCCCAGCTTCAATCCATGATCCGATTCCAGAGCTCGTACTAATGTTACTTTTCGGGTCATATAATGCTGCATGTACCCCGGTGAAATTCTCCCAGGACCCGTGATAATCAAAGCACATTGGACTAACCCAATTTACATATTTGTTAATTGCGTCAATTGGATACGATCTAGGCTCACCGTATACCGTGAATTTCGAAGCAAAATATACAGCAGCTGTTAATAAAAGTCGTGAATTCCCGCTAATGCTCGCTTCATGATTTATAGCTTCTCTCCATTGCCTGAACAATAAACCAAGATTTAACATGTCTAAATCGTTAGCGGGGAATTCCCAATCAAGATCAACGCCATCAAAGCCATATTTTCTGGCAATTTCAATGGTCGAATTGACGAAAATTGCACGCGTTTCCTTAGTACTCGCCATTGTGGAGAAAACGTCGGGATCATTGCCTCCTCCTCCTATGGACAACAGAATTTTGATAGACGAGTTTTGGGCACGGAGTGTGCCTATTAATTCGGGTATTTTTGTTTGGTCCAATTGAGTAACATTAAGTTTGAAAGTGTTGGGTTCTGGTAAGAGAAATGCATAGTAAATATGAGTGAAAAAAGATGTGTTAATAGAAGAAGCTGGAAAATCATTAAATGATGGCCAATAAGCTGCTTTGATTCCTCTAAAAGGACGACGAATTGGAGTGGATGGATGTGGTTCTGGCGATACGGCTTCGGAAATGGGTTGGTATGATTCCGGAGCCGGAGCCGGAACCGCAGGAGAAGCCGGTACTGCCGTATAAGAATACGGACTAAGAATTCCCGAAGAGAATGAATCACAATCTTGGACAAAAGTAAAAACAAACATTACGAGAACAAGAGGTGAAGAGAATTTGAATTGGGCCATGGTTGAAACCTTCGAGCTATTTAGAAAGAGCAGGAACAGAGATGAACATTTATAGAGGAGACAAGTAAAACTATGGTAAAATGACAATCGATGTTGCGTAGCTGTTGTGTTTAGACTATAATGCTTGTACTTTTCTCGACAGACGGCTTAATTTTCAAAGAGAAACCAACAAGAAGAAGTGTCCGCCCGGAAATGCATGAAACTGGACGTGAAAGGCTGTGTCGTTTCGAAGCACAAGTTCCATGTTTTCAGAGTATTAGAATTGCTTGTACGTCATGGAAGACTTTACAAGCAAGAGTGCAAAGGAGACTGATCCACAGAAAGAATAGAATGGCAATGGGTTATGTTTGGATGATGGGAAAGAGGTGAGAAAGCAACCAACTCCTGCTGATTTTGTGTTACGTTATTGACTGGTAATTGGGTCAATATACATAATGTTGCAGCTTATATTATTCTTATCCTAATTTTGCTTCAATTCTCAGTTGATGTCTACTTTAAATTTGAATTTTCTCGTTCAAATGCGACGACTAATGAGACAATTCTTCGAACCAAATAGCGTTGACATATGCATGCATTCAAACGACGTCGCTTTCTTGGAATCTCTTGGGCCCAAGGTAGAGCTCAATGTTCTGAGCACGGCCCACGTTCAAGCCAAAGAGGCCTAATTTATAAAAGCGTTAACATCTTCCAAACGACGTCGTTTTTTTCGGTAAAAAAAAAAAACCAATTTCAAAGTTTTAGAATATCTTTGTTAAAGTATAATCATTCAGTAATATTATATCATGTATATATTTACTTATTTAAATTCAATTAATTGGACTAAATTTCGGTATAAATATGTAGTACAAGGTGTATATAATAAAAAATTTCTTTTTCTCTTAGTAGTAAGGAAGTCATGGACACAAGACACTATCAAAGATTTATCCTTGTACCCCTTTGCACAAAAGCCTAAGCATGCACATAGGTTTCTAGAAAGGGGATCTTTTTTTTTTTTTTTAATGTCTCCATAAAGAAAAAATTTTCTCCCTCCACCCACCAAAAAAATAAAAATAGAAGACTTTAGTTTGGTAATCAAACACAAACAAGACAACCCAAATTGGCTATGTCGTTTCTCAAAGGTTGTGAGGAGAGAGAAAGAGATGTAGAGGAATACATAGAAAATGGAAGTGAGTGTTGGAATAGATGATTGGTTCCGGTTTCATAATTTCATGTATTCATACGTGGATATTTGTTTATTAAGAAAGACAAGATATCTCGAAAAGAGATTTGGTTCAATTTGATTAGACAAGTTAATTGTCTAAAGAATCATATGGGGTGTTTTGTATTGTTTAAACACCAATACAATACAAGTAAAATGCCAAAACCCCACTCATTCTCAAACCCTTTTATCATATGGGGTTTTCATTGGATCAAAGGAACAAGAACTTGGCCAAAAGGCCAAATTGACTTACATACTTCTATACAAATATGCTTGTAATATCAAATTTTATTAATTTAAAACAAAAACCTAATTAAAGCAAAGATAATGCATATCTCAAGGATTAATTATGGGGATTTGTTCATGTTAAACTAATAATTAAACATCCAACACCACATAAACATAACTATTAAGATATGAAAGCACTAATGAAAGGAGAGAGACATCACATAGACATAGGCTTCGCTTGCTTTAACATTTCTTTGTCGGCCATTTCTCTTCGTCCCCACCATTCACGGCACATGCGACAAATTACCTTATATCATGACATCTAAGGTAATCTTCCTTTAGTGGCCTTACGATTTTAAAAATTAAAAAGCAAATGGCCCTTGAGCTCCTTTGTGGATCTTGCTCAACAGTGTGCTCTATTTCAACTTCAACATCAAGTTGAATTAAACAAATATCTTGCTCTTGTGGTGCCTACTCATCTAGGTATACTCTCAGATTCCTGCTATTATAGCTGAGATTTGTATGTTCAAAACCGTTGTAGCAAAGATTCTTGGGCTGTGCAACGATAGATCTAATCGAGCGAAGTGATCTCGGTGGATCTTTCTCAGATTGTGCTATAATAGACCTAACCAAGATAGGTTTCCCTTACTTGACATGGCCTTAGGATGCAAAAATCTCCTGCGGAAAAGGCTTTGCATGTCGAGGGTGGGGAGTAAGAGTTCCTGTTGTCACATTCATGGAATTTGTGGACGGTTTTATTGAATAGACAAGCAAGCATGCAGGAATCTTCAGTTGTATACCATATAGAGAATAAAAAGAAATTTGGAGATCTAGTACACTGCTTTCCTTTACAAAAATATAATGAAAAATCGGTAGCTAAAAACCACAGAGAGGGAGAGAGCTCAAAAAGTTGAAGAACCCCACAAAGGGGTGTGGAGAAACACTTGCACGCTCAAAGCATATGACGATAATAACAAGAAACACAAGTGACCCTGTTTCATGGAGTTGAAGTACATAGAAGACTTGTGTGGTCTACTTTTGTCCCCCATGACATTTCTTTTAGGAGCTTTGCACACTTTAACATCACTCCAAACAGCTCAAGATTTGATGCATTTCAAGGATAAACAGGACATTATTATTTGCATTTAGCTGAGCATGCAGTTGCAGTCTTATAATGGATAGATGTAGGTATATGTTGAAGTTGCAGATAAAAGGTTTTTAAGCAAAACCCACCAATCTTTATGTTTCTTTTAACAAAAGAAATTAAAAAAAAAAAAAGAAATTACTGTAGGGAAAAGGGAATAGTGTATCCTTCCGTGTATAGAACAAAGCATTTATACATACTTCCCATCAAAAGATTTTATCCCCTTTTTTTTTCTGTCTAGTAAAATCAGCACCAAATTCATAATCAACCAATAAGAAAGTAGGAAGCTCCGCATATGTTCTCTCATATGGAATCACTGAGTAAAGATCCAAGTATTTCAGAGGCTTCAAGCATCATCTCAACTCCAGAAGCTCCTTCGTTTCAGGATACTTCATTGCACAGATCAAAGGGAAACAGGCAAGAGATAGTAGTTGTTGAAGAAGAAGAAGAAGAAGAACAAGAACAAGAAGAACAAGAAGAAGAGGAAGAAGTGGGGGATCATGAAGAAGGTGCAAAAGCTACACACTTGTTAGATCTAAATCTTGGTAGAAGTGGTTCTGATCAAGGTTTTAACCAAGAGCTCAATCTCATTGACTGCTTAAACAACATGGGTTCATCTCAAACTTCTTCAGAAACTCCTCAAGCTAGTAATCATCATGTTGAGCAAAGAGTTTTCTCATGCAACTACTGCCAAAGAAAGTTCTACAGTTCCCAAGCTCTTGGTGGACACCAAAATGCTCATAAGAGAGAGAGAACTCTAGCAAAAAGAGGACAAAGAATAGGAACATACACGGCAGCTTCAGCCATTGCCTTTGGGCAGCCATACCTGCACCAAAATCATTTCTCTAGCATTTCTTCTCTTCCTCTCCATGGTGCATACAATCGATCTCTTGGAATTCAGGTTCATTCAGTGATTCATAAGCCCAATCACATACCATCTTCTCATGGAAATGGCAATATTTATGGACGCAACAACTGGTCTAGGCCACCTATCGACCAACAACCAGCAATCGGAAGATTATCAGCAATGGAAAATTTTCATGCAAGTCCAGCAGCAACAACATCTCGTGCTAGTGTTGGTAGGTTCAACTTGGTTAGAAACACGACGTGTTCTTCATCTCCGGCGAATCATGAAACAACTAGTAATTGTTGGTGGGAAGATGGTGGCGACGGTGGCGGCGGTAGCGGTGGCTTGAAGATTAATGATCAAGAAGAGATGCAGAAGCTTGACTTGTCCCTCAAGCTCTAAGTTTCTTTTTGCTATTTACTAATTATTTTTGTATTTTTTAGCTTAATTTTCATAGTATCCAGATTAAAACTTTGTTTAATCTTTAATTTGAGGGTAATTATTACTATGGAAATTGAATGTTATAGTAAAGTTTTGAAAGTTTCTTCTTTATTTTTTTAATTTATTCCTTACATATTCTAGACTTATTTTATTAAAACCTAGCTAGCTAGAAGCATGTATCGGTTCTTGGGTTAGAATAGTATCCGAAGCCAAGCATGGCACAAAGATTAAGAATCCTTTAAAACTTGTACTATATACCTCTTGATTTACACATTGAGGTTATTTTCCCAAACTTTTGAACCAAACCAAAGGCAATTAGGTCTAACTTCAAATCTTAATCACAAATTATGAAACAAATTTGGTCATCATCCAAGCAAACTTGCATAGACAGTTAAAAAGGAAAGTCCAGTAATAATGACACTTGACAGTTGAAAGGAACTCACATTTTCCACAAGCTGCTATTGGCTTTTCCTCAGACATCTATCTAATACAACATGAATAATTAAATAAATGAAATTTTTTATTAAGAAAAATCCGTAACATCCCACCAATAAGTTAGAGGTAACGTGGTATATGGGAAGTTGTCAACCCAATTGAGGGGGAAAATCTCAAAATGGGAATTGGATAGCTTTATGAACTGAAATTCAATCCAAGATTAAGACATGTTCTATTATTTACTCATGTTTAAAGGAGAGTATGTTTGTCTTCTATTGAGGAGCATGTACTGTGTCGTTTTCATCAACTGAGCCCTAAATCTAGAAAAGATTTGGGGTGTTAAAATATTTGTGATAGTCAGCCTCGGTTGCATCACATGTATAATAATTCCTTTGTTTAATTTCAGATATTTGTTTTTTAAGTTATTGTGCTGGACCCCACAAAACAAATGGGCAATTCCCATTTGCTCAAATTTCAACTTCTCAATCGTCATCTTCCTCATTAGCCTGTCTCCCTCACCATGGACTCGAAAACTTTTCCGTGGTAAAAAAATTTGTCAAAGTGCCATGAATTAGGCCTTGGATGTTGCTATAAGCACTTTGAGAAACAAGCTTTCTGGAAAATTGGATCCAAACAGGGAAGAAATCATTTAACAAAATATAAACCCACAGTGAAGAGATAACTAGGAATCTTGGTTTTCCTTTTGGAAAATCAATGGGACATGCCAAATAATGGAGGTTATAATGTGTGTAATAGGGAAAGAAAACCTTTTGTTCCTTCACTGTTGGACCAAGACTGGATGTCACTATGCTTGTGTAGGACTAAGAAAGTAGCATTTCATCCTCAAGAATTTGTGTATGTATGTGCATCCACAAAAAATATGACACCACAGAACGAAATGATGAGTCTAGTCATGAATATCTCTCTCTCTCTCTCTCTCTCTCTTATGGACATTGATGAAAATTATTTGGAAACCGCAGAGTAAAGTGGGGGAGAGGAGAACATGACTCTGATGGAATGAATAAATGGTCAAAAATTTAAGGCCGGCATTCCGGGATAATCAGCCAAAACAAGGAGTACAGAAAGTTTTTGACAATCTTTTCATGGAGGGATTTCTGATTAAGGTACATCAATGTGGAACTGCACTTTCACATTCCTTCATCTGCATGCTAACAAATGAAAAGTACAAGCAGGCAGAAATATATGGGAAGAGTTAAAGCTTGATTTATGGTTCAATTCAGGAAATATGCACATCAAACACCAAAAGGCAAGATTATGTCAAACACAAGCAACCCCAGGAGGACACTGGATTTGACTTGGCTGGTCTGGAAAGACAAAATTACGTAGCTACCTGCAATTATTTAACCAACCTTGAAAGGTTTTCAATGAATAAATAAATTATGAGATATAAAATGATATAAATGTTGTATAAAACTGCTGAATAATTAGAAGCTATCTATCAGGCACGTCTAAGAATCTGTAAACAGGGGCCCTGACCGTCAAAAACCACTGTTCCATCCCTGTGAAAGAAAATCAATGATGGAGACAATTGATTCTTGTATAGGTGAAACCACAATTTAGCTAAAGCTTCACATTCTAATGAATAGGAAAATAATAATGGGACTAAATCTCTCCTTCAATTGAAACTAATCTGGGTCAAGAATAAAGAAGTTCAACTAAGACAGGTTGAATGGTCTTAGAAGTAAACTATTGCAGATTATTTATTCACAATATACATGCTGAATACAACCTTATCATTGATTACAAAAACCTTAAGCATGAAATCAGAAGAGCTCACTATAATGTGATCTAAAATATATGCAAAAGAAGAACAATGTCACAGAAAAATAACACAAATGAAGTTGATGAATCGAGGAATTCATAGTCTCATTCATTCATACACTGGATGAATTGTTCACTTATATCAGTTGGACTTGATTCGGAAGAGTGAGTTAACCCTTTAAACACCATGAATTCATAACACTCACTAACCTTGAAGATCACCCAAAATGTATTAAAACGTTGTACACAGTGAATAATAACAATAATCATATATAGTGCACTACATCGCCATCACAATTTAGTTTCTGTATCTCATCCCCATTCCAAATTCGTAAAGACAATTTAATTCTGCCACCAAATGGTAACAAGGACCTACCTGACACCCATCATTTATGGAACAATAACACTTATCTTTGCTCATTACCACATGTAAAATTATAGCACCATCATTCTTATCTATATTTTATCGCACAAAAAGGTGTCCTGATCGCGATGCTGTGGGAGTCTGGCCGCACACATCATGTCTAGAACAAGCTATCTAGTGGATCTTGACCCAAGTGTCACCAACAAATATAGTTAGAGTCTCTTTATTCAATTAGATCCAAAAATTCAATAATAATCAAGCTGGGCATATCATTAGGTAATGAAAGTAAATTTTCATGTGAATAATTGCTTGCAATTTCATGCATGCATATTTACATGCACACATTGTCTGTATAACATATTTTGAAGGACATTAGCAATGAAAAGAGAGACATCAAAAGCTGATTGGATTTTGAAATCTCAATTATATACAATTATATCTTCAGTCCAAATCCATCACATCCTACAAGCACACAGACACACAAATCCAAACCAAATACATAGATGAGATATGATGTGCCTAATGATGTGTACCTGCGTTTCATCCTTTGTTGCTTGAAATAAGTCCACGGAGACCAGCAGAGATAAGAAACAATCATGTTCTACTTTCTCTCAACTAAAATTTAAATGAAATGTGTGTACATACCAATCAACTTGTACCTAATTTACTCAGATTAAACTAATCACCGAAGCAAGTTGAATTCCATTACTTTTGCACAAACTAGAAAGAATGGCAGATGAGAAAGAAGAGACCTTTGATTATACCACATCTTTTATTGATATGTTCTTGCAATCACATATACTGGAATTTGTCTAATGAATGACTGATATATTGCTAACTATTTTGCAACTGTCCCAGAATCACCCATTTGATTCTTTCACTTCTACTTCCTTGAGTTTTGCAAGTAATAAACTCGTACAGGAGAGAAAAATAGCACGGATTCCAACCTTTTGTTCTTTCTTGGCCTAAAAAGATTGAAACCCGCTGATGAAAGATGTAGCCACATGTGCCACCGATTTTGTTTCTAAAATTTTAGGACATTCACCAAAATTTTTGAAAGGATCAAGGAGTCATCAAATTTTACAAGAAAACAGGGAAAGAGACACATGCAGCAACATAATATGAGGCTGTTGAACTTATCTAGGTATCTTTGGAGTAATAGAATGTGATCAAAGCAGCAGAAAAGTCATGAAGATAATATCCAGTACACTAGGGTATTCTGAAAAGAACCAGAAAATGGAATCATGACTACCCATTAGGCCCAACATTATGCAGTCTTATTGTTACAACATGAATTTAATCTTCATTCTTCTGATGGCATATCTTGAAGAAATTTGAAGCAACAAAAGAATCTTTTATCTAGTTATCTTCTCTTTGCCAGTTACTAATTTCAATAAAATATGTTAACCAATATTTGGAGTAAATACCAAATCACAGGATCAAAATGTTGTCATTTAGTAAATACCAAATCACAGGATCAAAATGTTGTCATTTACACAACTAAAACTAGATTAACAAAATTACACTTGGAGAATAATTGTCAGCAAAACTTGTCAGTCTCCCCATAGGAATCTCAGAATAAGACTAGACATTAATAGCAGAAGTCCATAACACACTGACATAGCAATTACTTTGAATCGTATTTCACTTTTTTAGTAGCTGCATTGTATATGTTTAAGAAAATATAACAACAAAAAATACATGATAACAGCCCTCTTAACAATTCTGATCAATGCAAACTTAAGAATTTAATAATCAATCCTATAAAGGCACCATGGACAAAATCTCTTTATTTTTCAACAAAAGATTTAACATTTGCCAACCATTTAATAAGTTCAATTCTATCCTTGTTCAACATATATTCATGCAGGAAAACAGACAGTTCATCATTTTCACCTCTTGCCTCTAAGTACTCATGAAATATCTTCTGAAGCTTGTCACTCAAATTCGTGAAAACAACAAACGATTTATTTTACAAACTGAGACACCAAACCAACAACCTCAAAAACCACCAAAAAGGGGGGAAAATGATAAAAGAATTAGCCAATAAGCACAATTTAGAATATTTCAATCTCCAGGATCGTCTTAAAATATTATCATACCTAAAATGGAGTCCCATATAACGCCTGGCATGCTTGTTATTATGACTATGCAAATAAATTTGCTGAATTTCTAAAGAGTCTGGCCACACCGGGCACAAGAATTCCAGCATATCAGACCAATTTTCCTTGTAAATATCAACTATCGTCTCCGAATTTAGGAACATTGACAAAACCATCAATCATCGAGACTTTGATTTTGATGTCTTCGTTGTCACCAAATTTTCCATTCATTACAACAAACTGCTCTCCTGCTCGATCTTCAACCGCAAACGAATTGAATTTCGTAACAGACTACGTAATTTCCAGAGACCGAAAACACTTCATTTTCTCGGCAACCAAACGGAAAACCAAAGAAAGCAACCAGTAATGCAGATGAAAATAAATCAACAAAAAGGAGCCTCACTAATGAATGCCTGATGAGTAGGCGCGTATTCCGTCTGGTAGTCGATTTCGTTACGGAGGATTCTGATAATGTTAGCTTCGAAAGGCGATTTGGTAATGACATCAGTGGCGTAGACTCTGGGCGGGAAGAGAAAAACTGAGGTGGCATGTCGTGATTGGATAGAAGGTGTGCCATGACGACATTGTAGTCCATGAGCTATGGACGGGAAGAGAAAAACTGGGGTGGCATGTCGTGATTGGATAGAAGGTGTGCCATGGCGACGTTGTAGTCCATGAGCTATTCTTTGAGCAGATCGGATTAAGCGAGCCGTGGGACTGATTTTGCAGAGGGAGGTTTTTGCATATTTTTGCAATCGGCAGTTGAAGTCATTTGCTCATTTCCTATGCCCTTGCATTTATTTTATGGGAAAAAAAAAAAAAAAGTGTTCATAATCAAGGCCCAAAATTTCTTATCGGGCCACAATATAAAACCCATTATTTTGATTTGGGCCTGATCCCCGTATTTTGTATTAATTTCCTATTCAGCCCCATATATTAGCTTCGCCTTAACGGGGGTCTAGAGAGAAAAGAGTAGGGGCTGAATAGTAACTCTCTTGTGATTGATGGGTAATTTTGATCAAATTTCCAAAATTATTAATGTTCTGGGGATCACTTTTGGCGGGTGGACCCCTATCTCTTCCCAGCCGACCATCCACTAGCATCAATAATTTCCCTTTATCTAGCGATCTGATTACGACACGCTATAATGATCAAATCGTGCTCCATTTTATCGCATTGCTAAATTACAAATTTCGCCTCAGCTATTTCAGATTGTTTTTATTTTTTATCAACTGCAAAGAAAGAGAGACAGCGACCTGTTTTGTCATTTGTCAACTGTTCGTCTCGGCAGTATCTCCGGCTCTCTGGATTAATATGCGCTAGGAGCTTTCAAATGTACATGCACGCGCAATGAATGCTTGATGGGCATGCATGTAATTTCAAAATTAAATATCAAGGTCTATATTTGCAAAACAAAATAAAATAAATATTTTAAATAACCTTTAAAATGCAAAGTATTTATAAACGAGAATCTGTGTTAGGATTGTTGCCTCACATGATAATATAGCGAATATATTTAATTAATAAAAATTTAAAAAAAATTTAAGTAAATATTTTTATTAAAAATATTATTTATTTATTTTTATGTTTTAAATTTTTATTAATAAAATTATTATTTTTTATTAATTAAATAATATCATCAATGTTAAGGGATTGCTGCGGTAAAAAAAAATTTATTTAAAATTATATATATATTATATTATATTAACCCTTCAATGTTCTCTAAATTTCGTAACTGTTGCATATTCTAATTATAAAAAAATAAATAAATAAAACGACGGTGTGAAATAAGCAAAATCCTGGCTAACTGGGCCCCACAAAGCCCTGTAACCTGTACGTTCTAATTGATTAAGAGATAATTAAGGAATTTAATTAATTTTATTAAATTAAAAAAAAATATATATATATATATATATATTTGTATAAAAGGGAACCTGAAGAGATGAGAAGACGAGGTTGGGTCGACGGTGTGCTCGCTTTCGGTCATCGGAAGCAGGACCAGGAGAACCAAAGAAGATTATTCTTGGGCAATTAAAAAAATCAACTAAAGAATTCAGGGATTCTCGATTCGCGATATTGCCCCCGGAAAATTCCATTAATTTCCTACTACTCTACACCCACTGTCACTCAATTCATCGTCTCCTCTTTCTTTTCAACGAAGCAAAGCAAAAGCAGAGGAATCAGAACAAGGCAAAAATGTTGTGTAGAATGCTAACGGTTCCTCGGAAAAAGAAGATAGGTTCTGTTCCGGTTTATTTGAACGTTTACGATTTGACTCCGATTAATGGCTACGCTTATTGGCTCGGTCTCGGGATCTACCATTCCGGCGTTCAAGGTATATATTTATTTTTTGTTTTTTAATTTTCTCTCCATGCGTTGGAAGATCCGTGGTTATGTTTGTTTGGCAAATTTTGTGTTGAAGAGTTTGGCTGATGTTTGGTTGATGGGAATATGAAGGAAAATGGTTTTAATTGTAATAGTTTTTAAAAATGTTTCTAAATGATTTGTTTCTGCTGTAGTTCATGGCGTTGAGTATGGATTTGGAGCTCATGACCATTCGACAACGGGGATTTTTGAAGTGGAACCAAAGCAGTGTCCCGGTTTTACATTTAGGAAATCTATTTTGATCGGAAGAACAGATCTCGGGCCTAAGGATGTCCATGTGTTTATGGAGAAACTCGCCGACGAGTATTCTGGCAACACGTATCACCTCATCACCAAGAACTGCAATCACTTCTGCAATGATGTGTGTCTCAAGCTGACAAAGAAACCAATTCCTCGCTGGGTCAATCGTCTTGCCCGTCTGGGTAAGAAAATTATCTTTTGATGTATTCATTTTCACTTCTATACAATGGTAGCTTTACTATAATTGAATGCAAAGAGTAATACTTCAACCTCCATTATTCACATCATAACAGGTTTATTTTCGGATATTTTCGTTTGCCTTATTTCCGGTGAAGATTCTTGTTTTCCTTGCATGCATGTTTTATGGATGAATATGGAATGTAGGAACCTGAACGTAAGAATATTTTAGGTGGCAAAGATTGCTTGCCAATGATAAATATAGAATTTAAGAACCAAGAAGCACAAAATATTCAACAACAGTGTCATTGACCTTTACTCCAGCAGTGCTAGATATCTGTATTACGCATTATTAAGTATAAATTTCTAGTTTATCTGTGCTTAGGTAGATTTGGTGGAGTTTGTGATAATAGCTGTTCTGAAATAAAGAAAAGATTCAAGGCATAGTTCGTTTCAGTGAAATAGAGTAGTTGTCTAGAGAAATTGATCTTTGTTGTTACCTATTGGTGCATTGTTGAGGTTCTGTTATTAATTTGTTAGTCAGCTTTATTTGTATTTCTAGATTTGCATGGTAAGAGAGGAGTAAAGCTGGTCTTTGCATCTTCTATTCTTAGGATTTTCATCTCCAAATAGCTTACACAATATTGCTTTTGATAAATCTGCAGGTTTTCTCTGCAACTGTGTTCTTCCAGCAGGTTTGAATGAAACTAAGGTTCGGCAAGTTAGATCAGATGTTAGAGTTACAGAGGGTGAAAAGAAGAAATTGAGAAGCCATTCAAGTAGGTTCACCTCATCTTCAGATTCTCTACCTAGTCCACCATTGTCATCTTGTCCTTCTGGTTCTGCAATCAGAAGCAGACAAAGACACTGTATTCCTACATCTTCAACTTTGGTTCATAGCTCCTCGACTTCAGCCTTGAACTTGAAGCTTTAGTGAATTTTTGAGTTTCTACACTTTTTAGAGAATTAGAATTTCACATTTAAACAATTAGATGGGAAAAAGTTTGCAAATTTTAGTTTCAGCCGTCCTGTCATGCTAATCTCCTTTCAAGAATGTAGAAACAGCGGCTTGGAAATTACTGCAGCGTTTTGATTTCTGTAAATAATAAAAAAAAAGCTCTGTTTTTACCGGAATGGCATTACCACGTTTTTCAGATTCTGATCTCTTACATGCAAAAGACATTCATGTTTTGAATGTCAATATGAATGCACCCTGAAAAAAGTAATCCTATTTCTAGCCCATGTTCAATGTAGATGAGCATGGGGGTGGACATGTCCTGTACTAGTAGGTGTGACAAGGGACCCTTTAAATTTGTGTAATTATGAATCGAACTGTATGTTCTGTTTCTTATGGGGTATCAACATTACTTTGTTTATCTCATTTCCAGCCCCATTTTCTGTTTTCAATTATTTCTGTGTCTGGTGCTGCTTAGATAGAGGTCATAATAGTGTTGGGATTCAGAAACAGCGATAGAATTCTCTCTGCTTTGTGATTTTGGTGTTTGTACGAGGGTGATGAAAATAATCTGACTTGTAGTTAGCTAGGCGAAAGAAAAGATGAACAAGCAGCAGTAAAGTACAAGGGTATTAGTTCTGTCACCTCTCGCGAGTACGGGCTAGGACTATTAGGTGAATACGGCAGCATAATCTATTGGGTCCATCTTTTTCTGGCCCATTTAAGACAATTGGATTTGTGCTTTGTATACAATATTTTTGTTTCTTTTTCAGGCTCAAGCTTGAGAATTGGACGTGGACTTCTATATTATATAGAAATAAAAATGGGTTATTTTTGGGATTTATAAAAGGGGTTCTGTACACTCTAATAACATGTCTTTTGAGAAGAAGGTAATGGTCTAGCCCATGACAAGTGATATCAGAGTCAAATCATTCTAATTTTAATATTTCAGTCAAACGTCCACGCATAACTAATGCATCCATAAATGATTTATAAGTCTTAAGGTAGAGCAAGGCAGGTATACAAAGAGTTTCATTGTGACGCTCTAATTGAGTGAGAGAAAGTGTGACAGAATCTCACATTAGATAGGAATTGATTATTTTGGGGTTTATAAGAAAGAGTTCTACACATTTTAATGGACATGTCTTTTGAAAAAGAGGTAATGACACAGTCTGTGACACAACGCTTACAACACTTCCGTATGTATAATATGTCCATGTACACTGCATTTGTACAGTATCAAAAGTGTCTAACGGGTCGAACTCTAAATATAAATAAGTCCGATATGATTTGTAAGCCTGAGCCCTTTCATGTCTCTGTGCAGCCAGCACCTCGCCTTACTTTCAAGAGCTCCGGGATTGAAAAGTTGGAACGGCCCTTTAATATTTTATATTTTTAATGATAAATTTTACGTAGAGTGAAAAATATAAAAACTATCTAAACTCAATAATTTAAAACATGAAAGCTGTCTGGACTCAATTAGGTTGGCTTGATTTAGGCGAATCTCTTTTAACACTTCATGATAAGTGTCGGCCACTAAAAATGAAAATAATTCAAAGATCCCATCGAGTTTTCTTCTTCTCCTTTTGGGATCAAGATAACTCTCATGTGATACGTTTTGTCCGAGGAAACAAACAAATAAAATAAGATGTACAAGACATAATTTAGTTTCTTATAACCCAACGTAACATGGAAGTTGCCTTCGAAGACTACAAATTTCAATTCCAACCGCAGCTCCTATAGCACGAAGAAAGGTTTATTCCATGAATGATTCCTTTCCCACTTCGTCTAATTACTAATTCTTAATTTGCTGCCGTCCTCACTCATAACATGACATAAACTTATACATTACTTGTTCTACATTTCAAAGTCGTTGCAGCAATACAAACAGAAAACAACCCAAAGCAAGGGAGCGCTCTGTATGAACAGTAACACATAATTTAATCGTGGTTAAATTATTGTTTTGGCTTTGACTTGTCAAGCAATGTATTCATTGTCTCCAGCCCTTTTTTTAACATTGTTTTTGGGCCACATGCATGGCATCTTTACTGTTTCTTCCCAAGTAGTACTCCATTCAGAAACTTACAAGACATTTCTTCAACTACCCACAACCAGATGGAGGGGCAGGCAGGTAGGTTTGTTTGGGTAGTTTCCTCGACAGATATGCCTATTTTTGCGGCTGGGTTTTGGCCAACAATGGTCAATATTGGCATTTCACAACAACCAAATTTTGCACTCGTATTCTCTGTTCAAATGTTAGCATCACTTGAAGATATTATTATTATTAGTTCAGCTGGACGGCTGGTTGAAAGCTTGTAAGTTAGCCTTGGATTATTATTTTCTGTCTAATTGTCTGGTTTCCCAGGTCAATCAGGTATACTTTTTAATATTTGGAAAATGTGTGGTGATAATTAATACCAGAAACTATTCACAAGCTTTTTCAGAAAAAGAAAATTGACGATGGGTGAAATCTAGGGTTAGATTATTCCATTGGATTCACGAGACTGACTGCCTGGCTTCCACCCATAAACATAATAGTGGCAACGGAAACATGTGGTCAAACTGTTCCATTTTCTAACCTCTTTCGGTGCCGTTTTTGATCAGGTACTGTCATCTTCTGTTCTTTCTCATTGTACATGTATTCATATTAACCGTCCAATGTTGCTTCGAGAGATCCAAGACACTGGTCAATTGTATTAACGGTTAAGATTGGGTAAATTTGGTTTGAAAACCGTGACAAATTCTAGATAATTACATACCCAATGAAACACAACAAAAAGAGATAGCCCCACCTCACATGTTTCTTGTCCGAAACTCAGAAATTTCCCATTACAAATTGCGATTCCAATCATAATCAGACAGCTCAGAACAGATTCACCAGACCCAGAAAAAGAGAAGGCAAATACAATAAGATAAGAGCAAACTCTGAACATAACGGAGAAGCAAGCAATCAATCAAGATCAACAATGTCTTCAATTTTGATTTATCAGCTACTTTTAATACACTGAATACTCTAGAAATTGTAATACTAGCCCGTGAATTACAATAGTTTCTGAAATAAATGGCAGAAAATGTTAGATGAAGATCTATCAATGTGTACATATCGATTTCTTTTTATGTTTTTACTTCTCCTGTAGATTTGATTGCAATTTATTGAATGTAATATGTTCAAGAACAAATGGGTTAGTGAGAAAATTAATTTCTAATATTACCACAAAAACAGGAAGGTTCATCATTTTTTCCAGGCATAAATCAGCAGAGAAAATCCATTAGGACCAGGGCTGAACTCACTTTCCTCCATGCTAGCCCATTCCATTACAGAAGAACTGCACCCCGAAGAAGATGACGATATTGAAATCGATGAAGAAGATGAACTCCTCGCTGTTCTCATCAAACTCTTCCTCATCTTCCTCCACTCTATCCCATTCATGCCAAAATTGCAGGAATTTGGTTGCCAGACAACCAAACCGCCGTCTTTCTCGTTCAAATGACCGCCATTGAATTCTTCTCTCTGTTTTTCTTCTTCTTCTCCATTCTCTGGATTTTCAAACCTGAACATGAACACTGCATGGCCATTGTTCAAATCCTCGAACAACCAGTTGTACACGTCCCATGAGATCTGTACGGGCACCCCGTCGATTTCAATCCTCTCGTTTCCTCTGAATTTCCACTTTAATCTCTTTACCTCCAAAACCTTTATGTTATCAACGCTAAAGTACAGCCGACCGTCGTTGCTGACACTACATTCTATCGAAATCTCCCTGGTTTTTCCTCCGAATTTGGCCCTTGTTGTATAAACCTTGTTTCCAAAAACATGCTCTCTTCTGAGAAGAAGAGCTTGGCTTCTCTCAGGCTTATGAGCTTTGGTTTTGGCATATGCTTCCCTAATACAATCACCCACAAGAAGAGACATTTCTCCATCGACAACAACAGCGATGTAAAACCCAGATTGAGCTTCGGGTCCGGATCCGAACTTAGCTCTAGAGAGATCCCAAAACACCTGTATTTTAGATGCTGTATTTGTGCTGGCACTCAACTTTTTGGATCCATGCCTTTTCCAGAAAATAAACGGCTTGATATGGAGGTGAAACGACAACGCAGACAGGGAAAACGAGTTACTGTTACAGAAAGAAAGAGGAGAGGAAACGCAGTCAAGAGGATGAAGATCAAGATGAAGAGAATGACCCAGAAAGGTACGAGACCATGTGAGGGAGAATAGTCCCAGACGGGTATTATAAAGGCAGGTTGTGAGATTAGCTTTGCCAGCAACAGGCGGCGGCGGAGGGGGTGGCGGCGGTGGCACAGAGAGATTTTTATCTGCTTTGGCGGGGGTGGTGGGGAAGAAGCAAGCTGCTAAAGAAGAACTGCTATGATGCTGGGACATTTTTGAGTTCTGAAGCTTTCAAGAGTTTGCAGGACCCCCTATATATATATATACCATCAATACAGGAAGAAGAAGGAGAAGGAGGAGGAATTCGGACAAGAGGAATTAGACTGAATCGAAGGAAACCATGACTTTCTCAACGAATTATGAGTCAAATGCACACCGTTGCATTGCATTCAAAAGGAAAATTATAAATAATTAAGAGCCTCCCTATTATGGTGAATTTACATCAACTTTCCCTTAACTTCAAAAACTAACAATCATCTAATTAATTATTTTATTAGATAATTAATTTTGTATTTTTATAAAATAATTAAATTTGAAAAGTAATATATTCACTACAATATTTAATTAATTACATGAATATTAGTACACCTGCAATCAAATTATTTGTAACAGTTGACTTATATTATTATTCTCAATATTATTTTCCACAAGTTTGACCGAGACTTCAAATTTGATTTCTTACTGTTGATATTAGCCGAAACCATTGAATACTGGTACCGACTCAGGGAAACTTTTAGCTTATTAATGGCATAATGCATGCATTGCTTTACTTGTCAAACTATCTTCTTTATAAAAATAAAGAAAATAAAAATTACATTATCGTCTTCTTGCAAATGCAGTGAAGGGTATTAAACAAACAAATTGCAAGTAAATTTCTTATTTGAATACCCTAATTATTTAATGATTTCGTTATCCTAATTTGAAATTTATTGAATATATAACCTAGTTATTTGTCACCCAATCGGTTAAAAAATTTAAGTTTGAAATAATTAACATAAAATTTAAAAATAAATAATATAAAAAATTTAAAGTATGAAACATAAAATTGAAGCAATTCGTGTAAAATCATGAACATAAAATTTGAAAAATTTCATTTAAAAATTAAAAAAAATAAATATATTTTGTATACGTTTAATATGTATTATAGTCAAATCCGTTTATTATTGCTAATATCTTTATAATTTATATGTGAAGTTGTTAAGAAAACAACATGCCTAAATGTTGGTGCAACTCCACAAACCTCTACGATTGTGAGAAGAAAACATCTAACTTGTATACAGGTACCAATCCTAATTATAAATATGTGGCTCAATTCTGTGTATTTTTAACACTAATAGGAGAAATGAATTGTTCAATTATGTCAAAGAAAGCATGCAGCTAGCTAAACTTGCATACTTGGTCTAAATTTGTTTATTTAGAAACACATCATGTGTATATAATTAATGAAGTATAAATGGGAAATTGGAATATACCAAGTTGCTAGCCCTAACTACCAAGGCAATCTACCCAATTGATTTAATTGTTTACGACCAATTTTGACCCTTTGAACCACTGCATATCTGGCCAGGAGAGTGATAGGCAGCCGGCCGATTGGTGATGGTTTGTTCATCTTCGTGTCGATTTGGTGGGGTGGTCAAAATTTGAAGCCAAAGGATTAATAAAGCAACTGCCCATTTTCCTTTGTTATGTTGTACAGTTAACGGTTGGTAGTACCATCCAAACTTCTTATCATAAAGGAAGGAAGGAAGGAAGGAAGGAAGCATTATGGAAACATACATTTTAGGGTTTGAATTTATGATTGCGTTCTGGGTTGGCGAAAGTATCGAAGGAAAGTGGTAAAGGTATGGGATGGTTCCGAGCAGAAGCAGGGAAAAGTGAAGGGCATGGAAAGTAGTGTAATTAGCGAGGCAAGCAGTGGCGATAAAAATCGAAGTCATAGCCATGCAAGAGGGGAGGACAATTAAGAGAAAACATGAATTGGACCCAGTCATTGATCTCTTGAATTGAACAATCTCACATCCAATAATCTATATACAATGTTTTCAAGCTGCCTTGGCATGCGATCCATGCAACTGATCTAACTTTTCAATTCTGGCTTTTGCTGTTTACCTAGAAAACCGAGCTTCACCTCCTCAACCACTGTTAAGTAGAAATAATTTTATAACATAATTTTAATTATAATAATGTGATTAAAAAATTATCTCATTAAAATTTTCTTTTTATTAAATATGCTTGTTGTTGTGATTTTGTTCACTTGTGGAATTAATTGTCAGATTTAAAAGCCTTCCGAATCTTGAAAGACTCGGCTGTCATTAACCTTCGACTTGTGCAACTTAGAATGGATGCAAAGCAATAGAGAAATTTCTCTGGTTTCTGGAAGATAGCCAGTTGGTCCAAGTAAATTCCTGGGAAATTTATTAACTTGACTTGTTTCTTTGATCCGAGGACTTTGACCTGGACCAAAAAATTAACTAATGCAATCTTCAAGCATGCAGGACACCAGTAGTTGATTTTCCGAAGGTTAGGTTAAAGTCTATATTAGTTAAATTACTACAATAAAAAAAACAAACCATGAACAGCCAGGCATGCATTTTTTTTTTAAAAAAAAACTATTTATAAAGATGAAAAGATTGTAGGTATGCAGTCATTTGTTTTGTCGACAGCTAAACCGAGGAAAAGAATCCCACCATGTGCACATATTCCCCAAGACGAAGCATACTCTACCCAATTTCGCCAGCTATATGCATATGCTACCAAACCAAATACAGCATCGATTCTGCTAATTGTTGCCAAGTTCAGATTGCGAACCCCTTTCAAATCCAGGCCTATCTCACCGGCGTGACTAACTGGCAAGACTTTCAAATAATCCAATGGCTGTACCAGCTATTCTAGAAAGGAATTAAGACTTGTATAAAAGTTGGTAAGTTAGTCTAGCCTATTTAAAAATTATAAAGTGAATCGGATTGCTAGTGGAAACAACAACGTGTTTGACAAGAAGACGACTGATTGCATGCGTCTGTGCAGTGTGGAGACAGACCCATTGAGAATGAAGCCTACAAGGTCTTCTTGGTTCACTGGAAGAATACCAGGCTGGACTGTATTCGGTCCTGGCCCATTTATATTCCAAAAATTAGTATGAGATGAAATACACCCGTCTTGTTTCTAAATACACCCACATGAAGCCATTATAGTTGTTTAACTGGATGTGGGGTCATGGCGGATAGGGTCATGGCAACATGTAACAGAGAAAAGAGGAATAGAGAACAAGTGAAAAAAAAGTTGACCAAAATATAACGGAGGAAAAGCACTTTTAGCCCAATTTTTCGCTTTTACTTTTAGCTGCTTCTTGGCGAGTTTTCTTGCAAATTTTTATATTACTTTTTACAATTAGGGGGAACTCCAAATTTTCGGTGGCTCTTGCTTTCCAGAGCACTGGGTTACATCTGTACTCCCAAACTTTTAACCGATTTGATTTTTTTCTTTTCTGTACAATCAAAGTATGCTTGCTGCGATCAAGACCCGATAGAATTTATAAACAGTAGCTTCAACCCACCCATTAAAAAAAAAAAAAAAAGTACAGTACATGTCAATGTGAATGGAATCTGATCAATCTTTGTTTGATGGTCCGATTTGAGATGGTTAAGATTGAGGAGTGGTTAGGAGCATGTGGATATTAACATCTCCATGTGAAGGGAATGAAGAAGAAAGAAGGACAGAGATTTGAAAAATGCATGAACCCTAAACCCTAAATGTCAAACCAGAGTCTTGTTCTGTTCTTGACTCTTGACCATACAAAAAATATCAGAACTTCCCTATTTCACCTTAACTGATTTCAAAAACAGGCAAAAGTATATTGGCTTTTGAGAGCGAAGAAGAGTGTGTAGGCCACCTACCCTTTTCTTTCGCATCACACCCCCACCACCCCCAACACCCAACCACCACCCACACCTCCCCCTTTGGATTTTTGTATGATTCACTTCATTTGATGCATTTGAAAACAAATAATAGAACCCCGTTAAAGAGGCAATCTCTATATGCCTAATTTTCTGTTTTGGGTTTCTGAAAAAGAGGGTTTTTAATTGAAGGCCAGTGTGATTTTCTCCAACCCAACATTTTCACTTGAGATTCTAATATGTCAATATGCCTATGCATGATTAGATATAGCTATCATTGGTTTTGACCACTTTTCTTCTGAGGAAGATCTCACCTTTGACTCTTCAGTATCTCATGTTTCCTTCTCTCTTTCACTACAAGTGTGCAATTCAAGGGAAAGCCCCTTTTACAATGAAAGTCAGTACAACACACGATAAAACTGTGTACAAGTTTCTTTCCTTGGGTTGTTTAATACTTGATCATTTTCCACTTAAAAAGCTGCCAAACCAAGGCCAAAAATATTCCATCAAAGCTATAATTCTATCATAATTAACTTATTTTTAAAATTAAATGTGATATTGTATAATTGTTCATACAAACATACCCCGAATTAGTAGATTCTTGACACTAATGAAGAGCCAAAATGCTTCAAATTGGTTATCTTACCATGTGATGAGTTGATTTTCACTAGTGAACTCTCATGCCTGTCGGGAATTCCCGACAAAAACAGGAATACATTGCAAAAAGCACTTAATTCTTTCTCCTCAACCCAAAGAGAAAAAAGAAACTGAATTGTCATGTAGGTAAAGAATGCTTTTTCTTATTGGGTTTATTGAGATAAGGTAAGTGGTTGGTCAGGTGAAATCTTCAGAGTTTCCCACAGAGACACTTAAGTTCAAATAACTAATGATGATAAACTCACTAGCATGACATGATTTAATCACCTTTGCTGAATCAAAAGCTAAACAACAATATAATGAACGAGAATAAACTACTTTAGTCTTTGATAGTTGCGGGGAACAAAATCAATTCCCAAACAGGTGAACCATCATCAAGTTTCATTGACAGAGACTGCACACCAAATTCCAAAAGCCATACAACTATCTATCTAGATATCATGCATCTTACTTAATATCATCACAATTGAAACCCTGGGATCACGTACAACTACAATTATTATGAGCAAAATTAAGAGGATATCCTAATTAACTTGCAATCCTGCATATCCCTCTCGAAGTAAAAGCACTCCATAATAGGAAACTGATACAAATGAAGGTGAAAAACAGAATTACCATAGACAAGTAAAAGTTAACACACACTCTCATCATCACTTAGTCGCGACATTATGGGGGAAAAGGGGTAATTACTATTAAAATGCACACATCCGTACTTAAATTAATTTTTAACTTTTAATCACTATGATCAAAAGTGGTTTTAACATTTGTTGGCAAAGTATGTGTGGCTTTGTTACATAAAAAAGAGCATTATGCTTGAAAAACAATTCATCAAAAACATGGAGGGATAAAGAAAGATAGATGGGTCCTCCAAAATCATTAGAACACCCACTCAATCGCATTCAGTGTTCTTTTTTATTTTACTTTAACAGTAGCAATCCCAAAGCAAAAGCCTGCCGGCATTAAGCTGCTGTGAACCAGAAGCGATTTCAAACCCCACAGTTGTAAAGCATGCTCATGTTTCCCACGAAATGGCCCGTGAATAGCTGGTCACATACAGTTCAGTTTCTCCACGTAATTTGAATCACTCAGTCATGCTCAGCAAAAGCACTTATTTCTCATCTAAAATTTGCTTTCAGAATGTTATGAAGTGACAAGAGATCAAAATTTTGATTCTATTAAACATGGGGCGTTCAAACCTGTTCTATTGAGTCGTATCTTTGCTCTGTTTCCCCTGCCCCAGCTTAGCTGTAACATTCTGAACTACCTTCCTTCAGTTGGCTTTCTTCTTGGCCCTTCTCCTCCAGTAAAATATAATAAAAATGACAGTGATGTTTTCTATCGTTTAGCCCGCAATTCCGTTCTCGGTTTTTTCACGAGAAAATAAACTATGTAACGAGGGAAACGGAGCCCAAAAGAAGTTAACACTCGTTCATTTTTCTTTGTAGGTGAAAGGGCATATACGACATTGCCCAGTTCTGAGCTCTCTGCTACAGTTGAAAAGATTTTTGTTTATAATTTGCACTGTTTGATGACAATATGGCCATGCATTTTTCAACTGAATTGACATTTCGAAGCTGAAGAGACAAAGCGTATAATAATAGCATTTCTTATAACATAATACACTGTACATTAACATTAAGCTTCTGAGATGGTTCACTAGGAAGATAATTCTAGGAACCGAAGATGGTCTGGTACCCTTAAAATAGACACTAAAAGGACTAAGAAAAATGGGTTAAATTAGCAAATGAGCGGCATTAGCAGAATTGGAACATGGACGACGCACTAAGGAGGATGATATCTGAGATACTTCTGGCCTACACTACAGAGCCTGAGTTGGAACAACAGAACAGAGCTCTATCGACCCATAGTCGAGAAGTTCCTCGATCATTTGCTCGATGTGATCATCTTCAAGCGGCTTGAACTGCTGGGTACTTTCAACTTGCGCTTTTTTCACAACCCAGTTTGGTTCAGTGTTCTCTTGCACTATAAATGGTCTCTTTCCTAGCGGCTGTGCAACCATTCCGCTGCCTTTCCCGGCAATGCCGTTGGGGGTGATAGCATGTGAAGTCGGTGCTTTTTGAGTCTCATTTGTTGATGATTTGGTCATTTGAAGCGACGCCATGTAGCATCTGTGCAGTTTAGCTGTCAAAGTCGCAGAGAGAAGCTTAGACGACGATGATTGAGACGCATTCGGGTTGTAAGGGAAGTTGGTTCTCGCCCTTGGTCCACACATAAGCCTTGCAGCTTCATCATAAGCTCTTGCAGCATCTTCAGCCGTTTCAAACGTGCCTAGCCAAATTCTAGTCTTCCTGTACAAACAAAACGTTCTATAAGTACAAAAATGCAATGCAGAAATGTGTGATAAACATCCACTGGTTTCGAAAACAAGTTGAACTTACAAGAGAGGATGACGGATTTCAGACACCCAAGAGCCCCAGTGCCTCTGTCGAACGCCTCTGTATCGCTGCTGCGGCCTGGCCATGCTAGTGAAAACGAAACGTTTCGTAAGAAAAGTGTTTCTTAGAATGCCTGACAATGTGGGGTGTGAGAGAGAGAGAGAGAGACTTTAGACGAGAGAATGGTGCTACTGATTGTGGGGAGAAATGGGTTTTTGTAGTTGCGTTGTTGACAGAGACTGGAGACAACTGTAGGGCTTTTTCTAGGCCTTCCCTGGCTGTCTGGCACCCAATTGAGCAAATTGGGTCCCATTTTTCTTTATTTATTTTTACATTAGTTTCCAGTTGGCTTATTTGCAAGTTATGATTGTTGAATAAATAGCCCTAAATGAATTTTTCAAACTGACCAAATACAATTCACATGCCAACAACATTAACTATTATTTCAAAAGCCCAACTGTTTCCTTGTCACAATTTTCTTATTCCATTAAAATCTAAGGTCATATTCTCATAGATTCATCATGTGAAGCCAGAACAATATCTGGATAATGACTGGCCTTTGCACAGAATAGAATATCATAATAAAAATACAATCCTTAATCAATAGAATTAACCCAAATTTGCTACGAAAATCTTTTAAGGAATCTTTGAAGTTGAGCCATAAATTATTATATGCTTTGTTATGGAGGGTTATGAGCAGTTTTGATTACAATATACAGCAGCATGGCCATCGATTGGTGCTAGTATGATTGAGTCAGTCCTTTTTTGGACACATGAATTGAAGAATCTTAGACCATAATAATTGCCATAAACATTCAAATCATTTGATCCAATCTCATGCACTGTTATCGGATCAATTTGCATCCAGAGCAACAATCTCTATATTCTTTGTTTATTTATTTATTTTTGTGGTTTATGGATAAATAATCAAAAGCTTTTGAAGACTTGTATCGATTTATGGATTAAACAAATGCTATATGACGGCACAACAGGAAGAATGGATCATTCTACGAAAACAATAGTGGATTGCTTTTGCCAGTGGCATTTGTTATTGCTTATCATCATATATGGCATGGAGTGATGGTGTTTTGGTGT
This sequence comes from Swietenia macrophylla, assembly GCA_032401905.1. Classification (NCBI taxonomy): domain Eukaryota; kingdom Viridiplantae; phylum Streptophyta; class Magnoliopsida; order Sapindales; family Meliaceae; genus Swietenia; species Swietenia macrophylla. The sequence continues at coordinate 8,676,026 of CP135562.1, read as the reverse complement.
GTCGTTAATGCTGATTTTGTAGATGATCGAGTGTAACGCGGTCTGAGATATGGAAAAACATGCATAGAATACGTAGAATGGAAAGAAAACATGGACCGAAAATAACGTTTCGAGTTTCTGTTCTTACTGTTCATTGTTCACCCACGTGCCAACCGTGATTCCTCCATGCCGTAGAGGTATTAGGTAGGTATATACATATGTACATGCACAAAGTAATATACAGGATGAGCTCGAGAGATGAGAAGAGTAGGAAGCAAAATCTAATAATTCTAAGCCACGAGCAGCTATTTCTGACTATTTTGTTTCCTTGAAACTATCCACATGGGGAAGAACCGTGTTTCATTGCAAACATGAATTCCATATTTGTCTCTATCTCCTTCTCTTTCGCATGACACAATTAATATTTGACTCATTCAACAATTTGGTCACTCCCTCCTGCCACAGCTTGTCAGTCATGTTGGTACCTTTCTTCCCAACTTGGCAACTACCACCCCTAACGTTTTCCACTTCTGCAGTTAAACTCTGTTCAAAATCAAAACGCTCCAGCTGTATCATATCCCAGGACAACCCTGAGACACTCTCAGAATTTTGATGCTATCATGCTATGTATTTTTGTATTGGAGGGCAGGAAGAAGAGGACAAGAGAAGAAACAACGGACGTATGATGTGTAATGACGGGTTGAAAGATTGAAAACTTTGTCTGATTCTTGGTTTACAGCTAACGTTAGATTGATACCATACGACATATCAACGTAGAGAAGAAGAGATGTCAAACAAAAGCAAAAAGGCAGGTGAGATGAGCAAAGAAAAAGAGGACCCCACATTCAAACGCGTTGAATGGGACCCAAAAGAAATAAAGGATTCAGTATAACATGGCCAAGGGTGATGCTGATGTTCAAGCTCATTCTCATGCTAGCTAGCTTCGATCTCTTTCACTTATTATACAATACAAGATCACATGCAAACTTTGTTTGTCCGTTGAACCAATAAGAAAAAGTTAGAGAAACCTTTTGTTCTTGATAAGCACATGGAATCAATTATCTCTTTCAATCACAAACCATTTATTAATACTGTGTGCGCCTTCTAATTTTCTTTGCATTTGCTTGTAAGTCATATGTCATATTATAATAGGAGATTTGATAATGGATGATTGACATCATTTGTTGATATGATTCATTCATTTTAATTAGCAAGTGAAATAAAATATCACAAGTGGTAATATTGAGATTAGTAAGTGATTGAAGAATGAATAAACTAGTAATACGTACTCTCGTGGAAGGCATGTTATACACCTAGTAAAGTGTTGGAAGGAAGATATAATTGTTTAATTTTCTCAGAAATTTTCCTGGAAAATTTCCCTGGTCTTACGGGGAATAGTAGTCAAGGAAACACTTAATTAATATATCAATTAGTTAACAGGTTAAGATAGTTGAATAGAGAGGACGCGGTTTCATTGCTAAGCAAGAAAGGAAAGAAGATGATTGAGATAGGAAACGTTTTCCAAGTAACCCCCGCAGTCTGTGGGATTTGCCCAGCCTGTTCTTTTGAAATTTGAAGGCCAATAAAATCATTCAACCATTCATTCCATGAAAAGGATGCATCCAAAATCCCAAGTCCATGTGATTTTGAATCTCACTGCTGAGATAAACAAAATATTAATAATAATCATAATGGAGGGCGCAACCAGAAATTTAATTATTTCATGGGAGTTTTACTTGTCGAAGAACGCAGGAGTCCTTATAAAAAAGAAGAATTAATGGGGTTCAGTTGTTTTAACACAAATAGAAAATCCTTATTCATTCAACTCTTTCTCATGCCATGTGCATTTAATTACCCTCTATTAATTCTTCATTCCTATTCTGCTAGTAATCTCTTAATTACTTGTGGTAAATTTTTGAATATGGTTTGCCAGTCAGCAGTTGGAACTTTTTCCTTTAATATTCGTAGTTTTGTTGAGCATATGATATGATTGTGATTAAGAAGGAGCTGATTGTTCAAAGATGCTTTAGACAAAATACTACATGATTTGAAAAATGATATTTATTCATTAAAACGATAGTTTTTACTGTCGTTTCATACTTGGTACACGGTATAAAAAACAGTAAATGCTGTATTTTTTTGCTCAGGAATTGCACAATCGAATATCATCATTTCTATGGTTTTTCACCAAAAAAAAAAAAAAAAAGAAAAAAAAAAGGTAAAGGTGGTGGGGCAACACCGTTGAATTCTAAATGTATTTACTTTATTCACTTAAAATAGCCCAATAGTCCCATGTTTGGCAAACCCAGTTGTATTTTACTACTTGAAGATCGACCATTTAATAATTATCTATCTTCTTGAGGAAAGTGAAGTTAATGCGACGGTTTTAAATAAAAGTTAAGATAATTTTAAAGGAATTAACAAAAATAATATGCATATATTTGATAATCTTCTCAAATCCAGCCAAATTCATTCAGACTAAACACTCATCGCCAAGAGAAACAGTGAGAGAATCAGAGAAAATTATGCTTCACTTGTATTCACACTCAAGCTTCTCCCCAAAACTTCGTCTCACAGAACGGGGTACGTTTGAACATTCTAAGGAATTATATAAAATACCCTTAAATCAATACCATTGTAATTTGACTTTCATTTTCTTTTCTTTTCTTTTCTGAATTCCAATAGACGGGCTGATGATGAGAAAGCTAATGTCTCCGAGAATCCATACGATCGGTGAGCTCTTGATCAATCTCGAGTTTGATTTATTCTTGTCCTTTTATGGTATAAAAAATTGTTTGTGAATTTAATCCCATGTACAGTACATCAAATGTAAATATTAGGCATGCACGTTACATATATACCCCCGCTTAAAGAGAGGAACTTAACAAGCTTTCCATGGTTGAAGCCTCAGTTACCTTGTTCCATAGTTTTCATGGTTGATAAATATATTCTTCTTTTGTTATTTTCCACCATGCATAGTTCTGGTGCAGCAAATAATTATGCATATTTCATCTGATCAATAATCTATGTAATCGTACGTTTTGGTCACTTTTAGGTTGGCTTGAAAAGCTTCAATCCCCAGTGAATCACATATTTGACTTCTTAAGGCTACACACAACTAGTCAATGCAGGATGTCTGTCAAGTATGCTCAAATGACTTCGTTTTTATCAGCTCATAAAATCACTAAAGGTGAAGAATTAATCAAGAAGCACCGTGTTCCTATGACCTTACAAGGCGGGCACGCACCATCAAAACCCGAGGATGATCATAATTCGTCGATCTTTCGGGACGTTGTCCTCAAGAATTTTAATACACTGTACCGTTTTTCTCGTCCTCACACTGTCATTGGCACTGTAAGTTAGTTGTTAATTACCTGCTGTCTTTCTTTAGACCAAAGAGCCACACACACATAATGACATCATTCAAAGTCGCACGTGGATTGACAGATTATGGGGATAACTTCGGTTTCGCTTCTTCCCGTACAAACTCTTGCTGACTTGACTCCCGCATTTTTCGTGGGATTATTGAAGGTAAATTAGAGCTAGTTAAAAGAGAAACAAATGTTTGCGATGGCTACTTCGTCGTAAGTACATTAATTATTCTTGATATTGCAGGCCTTGGTGCCCACAGTGCTGATGAACATATATGTGGGGGGCTTAAACCAGTTGTATGATGTTGAAATAGACAAGGTATGTCAATAGACATAGCACTTATTCCGGAACAAACATTACGTAAACTGCATTGATTTTGGGATTTCGTGCTTCATGGTTTTCTATTCTTTTGCTAATCAATCAGTTTTCACATTTTCAAAAGGTTAACAAGCCTGATCTCCCCATAGCTTCGGGCGACTTCTCAGTGGAAACTGGAACGGCAATTGTTTCCATATCTTTATTGATGGTATGCAAATGGACTAGACATTACCCTTTAATTAGTAAAGTAAAAATAGCACGTATTTCATACAATCTTTTAAGGTTGTTTTGTAATTGTAATGCTTCTACTTGATTGTAATAACAAATTTGCCCCAGGCCGTGCTAGTTTCATTACTGATCATCTGTATTTATTAAGAACATTCTTAATTATCTTTAATCGGTTGAATTTGTGACTTTTCAGAGTCTGGCTACGGTAATCATGTTTCAATCTCCACCACTGATTTGGGGCCTCTTCCTATATTTTATACTTGGAAGTGTATATTCCATCGATGTAAGTGATCACATCTCTTTCGCCAGTATGATTCAATACTAGATTAATATCGGCATGAGATTGGATTATTTTATGAATTTCATCCCGAGTTTCCCCTAGCCTTATCACTTTTGGTAAAATTCACTGCACAATATTAATTGTTATTTGATATCGGAGTTCTTCTAATTGATTCTTCTCACTCTTGTAGCTTCCGTTTCTTAGGTGGAAAAGATATCCATTTCTTGCTGCAGGCTGCATCCTCATTCTCAGGGCTCTTATCATTCAACTTGCTTTCTCCGTACACATCCAGGTATTTATATATGTACAAATTCTTCATCCTGTAGGAGCTCAGTCTGCAAAATTGACGACGCTTTTGTAAATGAAATTGAGCAAGTGTTATAAATTTGGTCGCCCTTTCATTCAACTCCCATTGTTTTTTAGAATCTGTAATTCAAAATTCATTTTTTTTCTGTTATAAGAAAGCTCACGTGGCAAATTCTTATTTGTGTTGAGCTGAAAAGGTGGTTAAAACTGGTGTTTAGTTTTAACTGTTTCTTAAAGAGCTGGAAAGAAAACAGAGCATAAATAGAAGTGAGATGCTCATATTCAGTGAGGATTAAGAGAAAAAGAACAAGGGATAGATGCAGAAAAAGAGTGGACAGAACGAGAGGAAGAAGGAGAGTATAAAGAGAACAATTTCTTTGGTTTTCAGGAAGGCTGAGAGAAGAAAAGAAATTAGAGGGGTTCTTTGTTCTCTGTACTTGTTCCAGGTTTCTTTGTTGAATGAAATTACAGTAGCCTTGTTCCTTGAAAAATTTTGTGGTATCATTTTTCTTTGTATTTGTTCTTGTGTTAGCTTTGGTTGTAAATTGTGAGTTGCTAATTTTCAGATTGAGTGCTGTTTAGTTCAGGCTTTGTTCATGCACAGCAGGTGCTTGTAAAATGATAATCGTAGGTTGAGTTCGCAGAAATCTCTGCCCTTTTTTTTTCTTCTGTAATTTTCTGACGATGTGCATGGGTATCATATATACGTACAGAAATATGTGCTTGGTAGACCTGTGGTTATTACAAGATCATTGATGTTTGCTACTTCTTTCATGTGCCTCTTCTCCGCTGCAATAGCAATATTCAAGGTACTTCACATTTAAAAAAAATATGTACCTGAGAAAACCGACGTATATAGTCAAAGTAATCGATTCCAGTGTATAACTAACCAGTGGTTTGATCTTTTATCAGGACATACCTGATGTGAATGGCGACAAAGATTTCGGCATTCAATCGTTCTGTGTCCGCCTAGGGCAAAAAAGAGTGAGTCAGCTATTGTAATTTCTTCTCAGAAGCTTGATAAAGTAATGGCAGGAAATACGAGTGCTAGTGATTACTTCACTTACAAATATTGTCTTGTTCTCACAAGGTATTTTGGCTTTGTGTTCAAATGCTGTTAATTGCTTATGGAGTTGGTGTTACAGTAGGAGTTTCTTCGTCCTTCCTGCTAAGCAAGCTCGTAACTGTAAGAATACTTATATTTCTGCAAGAAATATTGCAGCTTTTCTATGTGTGCAAACGTAATCTCACGTTCCAAGATTTTTTTTTTGCCTGACAGATATTCGGCCACTGCACACTTGCTTCCCTTCTATGGCTTCGAGCACGATCTATTGATCTCTCTAGTAAAGCATCAATAACTTCATTTTACGGGTTCATTTGGAAGGCTAGTGATTTTCCATTGCTTGTCAATATGATGTCAAATACAAGCAAGTTTCGTTATTCATTTCCAGACTATATACTGACTTGTTAAGTTCTTTTGCATATGCAGTTATTCTATGCCGAATACCTCCTTATTCCCTTTGTACGCTGAGAAGAGTTGGACTGAGTTGCCATGTCTGTGTGACTGAAACTGTACGTGCTGCAAATTCATAGCAATGTCATGTTGCTTTCTGATATATTGAAACCCAAAAAACAAAAAGTAAACAAGTAGTTTGTGACGATGATTAAAAACAGTGTGTTATCTTTGAGTGAGGGTAAATGATCAAGTATTGGTACATGAACCTACCAAATTAGGTCTATTTGTATTAAAATACGATTGTAAATTGGTCGTATTTATATTGGTAATTCTGATATAATCAGTAAATAATTTTGGTGTTCTTGTTATTTGTATTAAATCATATTTTTCACATGATAATTATATAAATTACAGCTACAGTATCAATGGACATTCCCATTTTATTGTGGAAATATACATGTGTTTGATTCTAAAGTTGCGCAATGGTCCAAGTATGGTCACTCCACTGTATTCTAAAGTTGTAATAAAAGAAGAAGCTTGTAATATTTCCTCTATTGTTACGACAGGCAAGGCAATTGAGGAAAAAATAGTTTACAGTCTTCTCAAAACCAGCCAAGTTTATTCAGAACTAAACGCTCGTTTCCAAGAGACACAAACAGCATGCTTCAGTTGTATTCATACACAAGCTTCTGCCAGCATTCCATTTCACAGACACACAACTGGGACGACTATGTATCAAATCAACAGTGTTTTAATTTGATCACTAATATCTTTTGTTATTAATCTTGATTTACTTTTATCTTCGTTCTCTAGAGATTATATTCTGATTTTTTTTTTTGTTTTGTGTGTGATTGATGCATTCGGTGCACTACAACATGTCAATCGCCTGTCACATGAGTACATGGCGTCCCGAACAGATGTAGTCAAATCAAGCATTCTCTCAACAGAAACTCGTGTTATTCCTTCAAGAAATACCGTGCTCCAATCACGTTACAAAATAAGCATGCATCAAAATCCGACGATGGTAATAGTTCGAAGAGCCTTCAGGATGTTCTTCTTAAGAACTTAAATGCATTCTACTGTTTCTCTCGTCCCCACACTGTAATTGGCACTGCGAGTTCCTTGTTAGTTAATTAGAAGAATTATATGATGGCATGAAATTTACAGATTGACAGATGTGAAGTTGAGTTTCTTAGTTTTTTGGGTATAAATAGTTAAGATTATACATTGTGCTCTCAGTTTTGATGAACATAAACATTATGGGCTTGAACCAGTAGTATGATGTTGAAATAGACAAGGTATTTCAGCACTTACAGCACTTATTCTTTGATGGATCGATATTCCTGAACATATATTACGTGATTCATGTTTCAGTTTTTCGGTTTCTTTTGCTAATCCATCAGTTTTTACCCGTTTAAGGATTAACAAGCCTGATCTTCCCCGAGCTTCCGGTAACTTCTCAATGGGAACCGGAACGGCAATTGCTTCCACATCTTTGTTGATGGTAAGCAAATGGCCAGGAATTTTCTAAATCCATTACCCTTATCAAATAAATAAGTATATTTATTGTGTTGCAGACTAGAATAACACTTCTTTCGTATAATCTTCTAGGGAAATGTTATAATTGCCATGTTCCTGTTTAATTTCGAAAGTAAATTTTATCGGTTTGTAGAAATTTTCCCATTCAAGCTTGGGATATAATAGATTAAGGCTTGGTTTGAGAATTTGGAAGCACAACCTAATTGTACGGGCAGTTGTAGTTAAACTTTGCTTGCTTCGCACACATCCAGGTATGTGTATGTACAAATTCTTCACCCTGTAGAGAGCTCGGCCTGCTAGACTGACCTGGGTTTTAGACGAACTAGAGATAACCAAATATTATCCCTTCAAAATTCAGTGACAGTCTTTACTGTGCTTCTTCTCCACTGTAATCGCACTATTCAATGTAATTCAGAAATCAAAATGAACGTAAATGAGAACCAACCATTGTACAACTCACAAGTTTTCTGGTATTTTAACAGGATATCCCAGATGTGGATAGCGACAGAGATTTTGGAATTCCATCGGTCAGTGTTAGCCTAAGGCAAAAACAAAAAAAAAATGTAAATCAGCATAAAATATAGGAAAGGACAGGCGATTCATTGAATAAATAATGTTTTTGTTCTCAAGGTATCTTGGCTCTGTGTTCAAATGCTGTTAATTGCTTATGGAGTTGCTGTTACAGTCGAAGCCTCTTCCTGTTTCCTACTTAGCAGACTCATCACCGCAAGAATACTGTGTTACTGCAAGACACGTATCTCTCCGTGTGTGTGTGTGTGTGCAACTGTACGTATTGCCGATTCACAGCATTCCTACTGCTGAAAGTGGGTGCATATAGGATCAATAGGGTTGCATTTAGAAAGGACACCAAGTATTGAAGGGCCCAAGCCGCATATATCTCGGTCCGGGACGGTTCATTTTAGTCCATATATCCCCGTTCTCTATGCTATAAAATGCGCGCTTCCTTCTCCTTCCAGTTTTTACGATTAGGGTTTTAGCTGTTGGCATTTTTCCCACCTTCGCAGCCGAACGACAGAAGCGAAAATGGTAATACTCTTTCTCTACGGCTTTCTCGCTGTGTTATTGACTGATTGCTGAGATGGGTTTCTGATGAATATTGATATGAATACATGAACAGCCGTCGCACAAAACATTTGTAATCAAGAAAAAGCTGGCAAAGAAGATGAGGCAAAACCGGCCCATCCCCCACTGGATACGCATGCGCACTGATAACACTATCAGGTCTCTATATACGATCTCTAGTTCCTCTTCTTCTCTGTTTATTATATGGCGACTGCAACAGGAAGTCAAAACCTGAGGCTTAATTTTTTACTTAATCTTTGTTGTATTTTTTCAGGTACAACGCCAAGCGCAGACACTGGCGTCGAACCAAGCTTGGATTCTAAGGTGTTTGTTCGTATGGAATTGTTCTTGCTTTATTTAAACTTACTTGAAGTAATTTAGACTGTTTAGTTATTGTTGCAAAGACTATAATACAAGCTTCATGTTTTGTATTTAGTTACGAAGAACCCATTTGTACACGGAAACTCGTAAGAGTCCTTAATGCTTTTGATCCCTTTTGAGTTATAACTTTTTATTTACTATTGTTGTTGTTCCTTGTTCTGGATTCGTTCGTTTCCGGGTAACAAATGGCTTTTTTATCGCGACATCCGATCAAAATGATTTGGGTAATTCTAGAACCATGCTGCCAAATGAATTCAATTCTCGAACATCTCCCTTGACCATTCCGACGTGAAGGAGAACATTACTGATCAGTAAACATTAACTAATAAAAATTGCTGTTTTAATGTAATACTAAGAAAATCCGATATTTAGTAAGTCTGTTCTTAACTGCGTTTAGAGATGTGAAACATAAAAGTAGAGACACAGTTAACGGTTGGTTGACATGACTACTCAAACTGGCTACGTTCAAATTTGTTATACGGGTTGGTCCGACGTCCGTCCAACCCGACCATGTTCCGAATCCTAATTCAGGTCCACAATTTAGGTACGTGGAACGTGGCGCCATTACAAGCCGACAAATGGCAGGAATATCACCATCGCCAACTCGAGCCACACCTTCCTTTTCAACAATTCAAATAGACTGCCTTACCCTCGATTCCATGCACTAATTACGCTCAACTTCACTGTATCAGCGTCGATTCAAACGCTACTTGTCAGTCACCCCCTAAGGTAAGAACATTCGAAAATCAGGCTTAAACCTTCGTACTCATCGCCATTTGCTCCATTTCTAGGCCTTTGTATCAGAATCAGTTGCTGAACGAAATCCACTACGATTTAGTCGGGGGAGCAGTAGCGTTGAACAATTTTTGTAGATCACGCACATATCTGATTTGATTTACTGGCTTATTGACGTGAACCTTGTCGTTTCATTGTTTTTGTGTAATCGTTGATCCAGATGGCTTCGCTAATGCTTTCTATAGCTTCTGCATCTCTGTCAGCTTCGCTATCGATGCACGACACTCTCAAGGTACTGCTAATTCCTTTCTTACTGGTGTATCGTTGTTTTGCAGTTACTATTTGGTTGCTCAGACAATGTTGGAACAAAGAATAGGTTAGAATATCATGATTCGGTTTTCTTTTCATTTATTTTCTCGGTAACCAAACGAATTGTTACCTTTGTTGATTATGAGTTTACAACACTTTGTTTTACTCGAGCAGGGAAAGGTGGAGCTTCGAAGTTCTAATTTGAGTACAGGATTCATTAAGGCAAAGGTATGCGTTATGAATTGCTTTAGTTAATTCATTTACCTCAAATCTTATCCAATCATCTCTGTTTAAATGCATACGGCTGATATCCGCTAATAAGTTCAGTCATCTGCTTGTAGATTATGTAGCGATAAAGGGTCCGTTTTGTTGGTAGGATTTGTCCATCATTCTATTTGTTAGTTTAATTAATCTTTGTATTTGAGAATATTGTTGCTTCGTGAGTAGTGGATTATTTGTCCATTCCATAGTTCTCTTAGTATGAGCTTTCTCTGTATGAATCAGATGCTCTGTCAATTTGATTAAATTTTTTTATATGTTTTCTTTCTCTCTTTTTTGTACTTATATTTCAATTTCTGAATTCATGATTTGCAGTCTTTTGGTCGAGTATCTATGTCTGTTGCTGTCAATGTTTCTCGTTTTTAAGGGTATAAAGATGGCTCCGCCTGATCCAATTCTTGGAGTTTCTGAAGCTTTTAAAGCCGACACAGATGAAAAGAAACTCAACCTTGGAGTCGGGGCTTATTGAACTGAAGAGCTACAGTCTTATGTACTTAATGTTGTTGAGAAGGTTTGTTTCATTGCCCTCAACAAATTGTTAAGTTTTCATGATTGCAAGCGTGGCTTGTGTTCTCTCTGTTTATACCTTTCCTGTTTGTTCTTGCTGGTTGATTATGAAACTGAATTCCAGTTTCTTTCACAGCAAAAAGGTAGTAATATATTAACCTAATCAAAACTGTTTTCTTTTCTAGGCAGAGAATCTTATGCTGGAGAGAGGGGAAAACAAAGAGGTATATCAATGTACTCTAACTGTGTAGATAAATCGAGGCTGTTTTTATAACCTAGGTTCACTAAAATCAATTTAATTGCAATTTACAGTATCTTCCAATTGAAGGTTTGGCTGCTTTCAAAAAAGTTACTGCAGAGTTATTGTTTGGAGCCGACAACCCATTGCTAAAGCAGCAAAGAGTAAGGTAGGATTCATTTACAGCATCGATATAGAAAATCTTTTTTTTTTTTTTGTGCCATAATGTTTGGTTGAAAAATCTTTTTTTTGCTTTTTCGGTTTTTATCCATTATTTGCAATATTTTTCCAGGTTGCAACAATTCAAGGTCTTTCAGGAACTGGTTCCTTGAGGCTGGCTGCAGCTCTCATAGAACAATATTTTCCTGGGGCAAAAGTACGAATATCATCTCCGTCATCGGGTGTGTACTGTTTTCCACATGAACTTGTTGGTGAAATTTGCCTCCAGATACTTATTTTATTGGGCACTGACACACTAATCTTACCAGGTAATCCCAAGAATATTTTCAATGATGCCAGAGTTCCATGGTCCAAGTACCGCTACTATGATCCAAAAACTGTTGGTTTGGATTTTGAGGGAATGATAGCAGACATAAATATTACATCTTGACCAAAGAATGCACTTCATTTTTCTTTTTCTAGTTCTTTTTTCCAAATTTAAGTGTTAGACACTTTATGCTTTATTGAGGGAAAAAAAAGGGATCCTAAAATGACTTAAGTTACATTTTCTTATCCAATACCAAAATTTAGATTTTTGATATAAATCACTTTTCTAGTGCAATTTACAGATAATATTTTTGCTTCTGCAGGCAGCCTCTGAAGTATCTTTAATTCTGCTTCATGGCTGTGCTCACAACCCAACTGGCATTGATCCAACTCCTGAACACTGGGACGAAATTGCTGATGTCATTCAAGAGAAAAATCACATTCCATTTTTTGTTGTGGCCTACCAGCTTTTATTTCTTGAAATCAAGATATAAATATGTCTCAACATTGATTCTGTCCTACTGAAATGGAAATTATGCATATTTCAGAGTTCATTCACTGTAAATCTAAACAGTTTGATGCACTCTAGGGATTTGCAAATGGAAGCCTTGATGGAGATGCAGCATCTCTTAGGTTGTTTGCTGCATGCAGTATGGATCTTCTGGTTGCTCAGTCATACAGTAAAAATCTTGGTCTTTATGCAGAAAGGATTGGTGCAATGGATGTTGTCTGCTCATCAGCTGATGCAGCAGCAAGGTACAGTAAACCACAATGCTTTTCTCATCTGCATTCTTGTTAACATTCTAACAATATACATGCACAACAAGATACACAAGGGACACACTTAATTATGTTGCAGTGCCACTTTTATTGCAAAAGTTTATTGCTTCACCTTCACATCTCCATCAGAGTTCAGATTTTTTTGGGACACCTAACATTGTAACATATGTGTCTGTTACTTCAATATGTATACTGTTATGAGTCCTTGTCCGTGAAAGCATGGTTACTCCCAAAAGTCCAGGCACAAAATCAAGGTAATAGTTGGAAGTTCTTGTGAATGAACTTTATGAACGCTGTTTTCATTATGTTGGTTTTCTTGGACAATAACAAACTAATTATTACAGATTGTAATGTTAAGGCGTGATGAATACAAGAATAATCAATTAGTTTCTTCTTTTCAAGATGGCTTTAAGAAATATAAGCTATATATGATATATGTTAAGATCAAAGCCATGCACCTGTAGTTGTACTGTGTTTCAACTAGCGTTTGATATACTAGTGTCTGATAAGGAGCTGTGTTTGTTACATCATGGGGGTGTATTCCTAAGTTTTTTAGCAGTTGACTGTAACAAGCAGATTTGGTAATTGATTGAGTCCTAACTTTATACATTCATAATGCGTAAATACCATGATGAATGGCTATCTAGATGATTTTTGACTTTCAAGTGGCACATCTTGGCTGAGCCGGGCTAATTCATTTTTTTATTTTATAGGACGAAGAGCCAACTGGAAAGGCTTGCTCGACCTATGTACTCAAATCCTCCTATTCATGGGGCTAGGATTGTTGCCATTGTTGTTGGGGATCCAGCTCTCTTCAATGAGTGGAAAGCAGAGATGGAAATGATGGCTAGAAGGATAAAGAATGTGAGACAAACTTTTTGACAGTCTTTCTGCAAAAGATAAGAGCGGAAAAGATTGGTCATTCATTCTCAAGCAGATTGGCATGTTCTTATTCACAGGCTTGAACAAAGCTCAGGGAATTGCCCTTCTCAAGTTTTTCCCCCTTTGCTTCCAAAATTATACATGTTGTTTTGTGATATCTTCCTTTCTTTTTCGTTCTTCTATCTCTATGATTTCAGACTTACCAAGTCTATTTATTTATCTTTTATTTAATCAGTGCAATAATATGACAAATAAGTGGCATATCTACATGATCAAGGATGGAAGGATATCCTTGGCTGGATTATCTTTGGCCAAATGCAAATACCTTGCTGATGCCATCATTGACTCATATCACAATATCAGTTGAAATCGCTAGATTCGTATTAGAAGCAGACCATTAAAAGTTTTGGTAAGTTCAAATTGACCATTGTTTACTCAATATATTGTGAAAACTAGTAATAGTATATGTTCACAAATGTTAGAAAATTCAGGAATTGAAGTTTTGATTGAGGAAAGACTTTACATCTGTATGTCTTCTTGGAAGAGGAATTTATAAAGCTTTTGGAATTTCACAGCATTACTTGCAGCATTAATTGGGGCTTGTCAGGTTTGCCAGTGTCTTAAGACTCGTGTTAAACATTGACAATGGTGTTCTATTTCCAAGTTCATATATATTTTGAGATCATTGATTTTGACATGTCCGCACATGCAACCGTTTACACAACCTGCATATGGTGAACCCACCTTTTTACAAGATCTTTGCTCATGCACATGGTATTTAGTTTGGCGCAGTGTTACTGCCATTCTCAGTAGTAAACGCATATGCTACAGTGCTCGTTGAACCACAAATGCCCCTCATTATAGTGGATGGCATATTTGTGGTTGACCGACACTCAATGACTCTCTCTCTCTCTCTCTCTCTCTCTCTCTCTCTGTATATCTCTGTGTGTGTGTGTAAAATATTGACCCTGAATGCACCATTTCATCTCAATTTTTCAATGTTTATCTGAAAGAGTCTGGTATAAACAAGTGATTTCCAGAATGCTAGAGCCATTATAATCTAATGCTCCAATGTACAAATGTGAGGAAAGAATTCAATTATGTTTCACCATCCCAACCAAATCGACCATCCTTTGCCCAGGAGAGACCAAATTATCTTTTCAAGACATCATATATATATATATATATATATATATATATATACATATGCGTGTAGACATCATATATATATATATATATATATATACACACATACACACACACACATGCATGTAATGCCGCAGCAGCAACATAAACGAAACGATCCTTTCTTATTCTGAGATATTATTATCATATCAGTGTCCACATGGTACAGGGGATTCTCCAGTAGTTAATGGTGTAAATCTCAGAGTTCCTCCAAGCTCCACGGGAACAAGCGGGACGAGAGAGTGCAAAACATCCGTAATCAGTGGGCGGTAGCTTGGTTCGGGTTGCACACACAACACGGCAACTGCAGCAACCTGTACATCAACAAGATGTTCAATTTAGCACCTTTTAGTGTTAATTAATATATATTTGAAAAAATTTCTAAACCCTCATTGAATCCAAAGTTAGGTTAGCAGCAGTCGGCAGTCAATTCAGATTAGCCAAAGCAGGTTAGCCAAAGCAGGAAGTATAAAACACAGGGCTCTTAACTGCGGAGCAAGTGTGGTGGAATGTAGATCACGAACCTGGTATAAATGCTTTAGATCCATTGTATTTTTAATCACAGGATCCACGATGGTTGGAAGTTTAGATCTATCTGTGAGCTGAGGCATGGCCTGCAATTCATAAATTGGTCGAGCCATTAATTTTCAGATTTCAATCTTGTAAGTTGGGTCGGGAACACAGAATTTGCATACCCATGTGACAATAGATTGGCATTGAGCTGGTGCCAGTTTCTCTACTGGCCTTCTTCCCAACAGAAGTTCCAGAAGCACAACACCAAATGCATAGACATCACTCTTATCTGTCAATTTACCTGGAGCAATGAAAACAGCAGAAACAGAACCTTGCTGTTAGAAATTATTATAATGCAAATTGCATCAAGCTTACAGTTGCTTTAACCATGGCTACGAAATATTCTAATGGAAGCCTTTAATGGCGGATGATAACACTGGCATCACTCAGGTGCATAACAATGACAGTATAGAAAAATCATTTTAGAGGAATCATATTGATACCTCGATTATAAAAATATATTAGGGTTAAATTACGAGTCATTCCATGTTCAAATGCATGCCAACAATTACAGATATTATTTAAATGAAGCACCCTATTCAAGGTAAATAAACAAATTTACAAGGCAAGTCTCATATTTAATGAAAGATCCAGACTTCTTTACACTATAAACCAAGCCAGATTTCTGCAAATGTCAAGATAATGTTGTCAGACTCATCACATCTCCCAACATGATTTGAATCCAAACAAAAGAACTACCACTGAATCAATGAATATAGCTACCAGTTCAAATTAGCAAATTTACTAGCAAGTTAGCATACCATCTAATAGATACTCCGGAGCTACATAACCCAAGGTTCCTGAAAGTTTAAGGTCGTTCTTGTTTTGGGTTCCATCAGTTATGGCAAGACCGAAATCTGAAAGCTGAGTTAAGAGCAAATGGCAAGGAGAAAGATATTAGTAAATTGGATGGAAGATTATGATGAAAATGATGATGTAAAGGAGGAATATTTTACTACGGTCTCAACAGTGAAAAGCCAGAGAATTCATTAAATTTGAACTAGTAATTGTTTACCTTAGCATTGAAGTTGGAATCCAGAAGTATATTGGAGGATTTTAGATCTCTATGGATGACTGGTGGATTGCAGTGCTCGTGCAGATATTCTAATCCTCTGGTCAACAGTTGCAAATATTTTTAACACTCAGTTACCAATCCAAAAGAAGAACTATCATATGCAAAACTCCAAGCTCACCTTGCTGTATCAAGAGCAATTTTCATTCGCATATGCCAAGTTAATGCCGATCCATGAGAAGGACCTGAAGCATATCCGATGAAACTTTTATAAAGGAAAGATATTAATCTCTTCACTTAGAGAGTGAAAAAAGAAAAGAAGATAAATGTTTTACCATGCAATTGAGTTTCAAGAGATCCATTATGCATCAATTCGTAAACAATAAACCTTGAATCACTGTGAGCACTATAACCCAATAGAGAAATTACATTTGGATGCTGAATATTGCTCAGCAAATCCACCTCATTCTGCAGTCAGAAACAACTCAGAATCAGAACAACAAAGCAACAACATAAATTCCAAAAGTTTAGCCAATTCCCCAAACAAAAGATACCTCAAATTCTTTCCCGTCATCCTGAGTTGCACAATCTAGTTTTTTGACAGCAACGAACAAGTTACCGTCCAATTGAGCCTTGTAAACACATCCAAATCCGCCCTCACCCAATATATTACTCTCGTGAAAATTGTCGGTGCCTTTCTCTAGTAGCTTATACTCGATGAATGAAATCACAGATCCCTTCTTATTAACCATCCTCACGGAAGTGAATTTGCCCAAAAATGGCGACAATACGAATCCATTCTCACCATCTACACATTTAAACCACGCAAAAAACAGAACAAAAAAGAATCTCAAACAATACAGTAGAAGCCAAACTAATGCATGCTCGGCAAATTATGAAAGTACAATGAAATGATGGTTTTTGCAAAAAGATGATACCTGCACTCCTAGCTTTATTTTGGGTGGACATGTGTGAGTACTTCAAATGATAAAACCACAAACACAATAAAGACAATACGATTACACAAAGCGCACTGCAAGCAACAACGAGTGCAATGAGTAATTTATGGTGTGCATCCATGTGGTGAAGCTGCTCGTCACTGCCCATTTGAATTCCTGCATAAAAATAATTTATAAAGGAAACGTTTTAGCAATGAATCTCCAAACAAGAACATGTCGATTTTTAAGCTCCCCAGCATAGCAAATTGCGAGCAGAAACAGGCACTGAACTGCAAGTTAGAAAATAAAAAAGAGAAACATTTCCCTTATTGTAAGTGTATATATTGGGAAATAAATGCACCGAAATTAGTGGTTGTTTTAAAAATTTTGAATATCCAAATTTAAAATTTGAATAGACAGTAAACCAACCAAGTAGAAAACTGAAATCAAGATAAACCCATGAAATGATTAGACAAAACCAACCAGCATTTGGAACTGGTAAAGCACGCAAGAACAGAGGCGGTTACTACCTGGAGAAAGGGCAGCAATTGAAGAAGAAGAAACAGGAGAAATGAGAGGAGAGGAAACAGGTACAGGAGCAGATAGAGAAAAACCAAGTGGGTCTGATTCTTGTAAGCCATGAATCCAAATGGATTGATAAAGAAAAACAAGTAAAACAAGAAGAAGAAGATTCTTCATTGTTTCTTTGTTTGTTATATTTCTACAACACAACAAGAAGAAAGCATAGATATTGAAGAATGTAGATACAGTGAAGAAGCATGGCCTGGCCTGGACTGGTTTGTCGGTTCAAAAGCAAGACACGAACACAAAAACAGAGAGAGAAAGAAAGGAGTGAAAAGTTGTGCTACCAATGAATGGCCACTTTTCCTTCAAAAAAATTTGAACTTTGCTCTTCTTTTTAACTCTCCTCTTTTCTCTCCCCCTCTCTGCGAAAATTTGGTACAAGAAGACAAAACGAGGACAGAACAAAAGTACATCTCAGTTATGACTTATTAACCCCCACGCGCACCACAATCCCCCCCACCCCCCGTTATTAACAGCCCTTAACCCACCGACGGCCTACAATAATCTCAACTTAGCCTCGCTAAATTGTTAACCCACTTCAGTAAAAGTTGTTCTTGTTATGTCTGCTCTGGTTTTTGATTTGATATTTGAGGCTGCCGCGTAAGAAATAAACATAACTTCTTAATGAAATAGCTTCCAAAAATCAACATGCCTTTTATGTGTCAAGAAGAAGAATCCGTTGATATCACTACAAAATGCATAACCAACTCTTTTAAATCAAGTTTCTGTGTAAAACTGACCAAATGGGAATGATGCCGAAATGAAGACTCAAGAGTTAAGGTTTGATAAATTAACCCCGTTTCAGAAAGTGTTTGTTTCAGGAGTTTTTCGTGAAAGAAATTAATCTTTTTATTAATTATTATTAATTCAGCAATTTATTTTAAAAATTAAAATTGTAAATTGACGGCTCAATATTTATAATAAGCTAAATATAATTGAATATAAGCCCAAGATCACCGGCATCGATTATAACACAAACTCATTGCTATAAATGGTGGCACAACATTCCCACCAAGTAAAGTCTTGACAATAATGACTCTCTTTCAAAGTGGAAATGTTGAAAGCATCTTCGAATAAGTCTACAAAATGCCTACAATTAGACGTAGAGTGGGGATTTTGACAAAGGAACTACAATTCTTCTTTTCTTGCATATTCTGTTTCTAAGGAGGGTTCTTCTCAAGTCTCAATTATGATTTATGCAGCAGTTAAACGCAGAGTGGATGGCAATTTCGGCCCAAAAAATCATTCAATCCTTCTGGGCAATCGCAAAATCAATTCGATCAAACAAAATAAAACTTGCCACGGGTTAGGTGAATGATGACTTGTGGTTTTGAAATCAAAGGAAAGTCCAAACAGGTAACGATCACAGCAATTAAGATAAAGAATGCCCGGATACATCTCACAATTATTGTTCGCGCAGATTTAATTAATCAAATTGTTTAATATTCCCTCGCTAAGGTCCCACATGATTAACTACGAATGCAAGCAAATCAGATGGTGGAAAATCACTGGATTTCACACATCAAATCGAGATCCAAGTGTTGGTAAATAATATCAGCTAGACATTTCGTCGAACAGTTTCCAGGCAGTAACTGGCATTTATAAGACGACAAAATACGTGATGTTTCTATAAGATTTTCATAGTTTACTGGCTAAGAAGCTGCAGCTACAGCGAAATTCGATTCCACTTTAGTGGGCTTCTTAATCGTTCAAATATGCCGGAGAAAGTACACGTAAACATGCTCTCAATCTTCGACCCCACTACAATTCTTCCGAACTTGCTTGCTCCCGCAAGAAAACCAAATTGAAGTGAAATGGATTAGATTTTACTTGTCAATCAGAACACTAAAATAATAATATGAACGACTTGTCGTTCGACATTCTTTGGACATCTCCCGCGGTAACGTAGCGCTTGTTTCTTTTGGGCCCTACACCGTAGAACAAAGAGATATCTATTTGAGCCAAGCAAATCTCAATTCTATGGCCCTTGATCCTTGACATCTATCTAACACGAACATGACACGTGTAATTTTAATTAACCCATAAAAATTGAAAGAAATAACAAAATATTATAAATTATATGAAAATAATATTAAACTTATAAAATTAGAAATAATTTTTGTATTTTAATTTTACAAAAAATATACAAATAATTAAAATACAATTAAAAATATGTGTTGTGCTATAATTTTTTTTTTTATATTTTACTTTTATAAGCATAGTTAAAATATCTAAATAATATTCAGATATGCATTCGAGGATCGAATACATTAAGTGACGAAATTATGGGCCATATATGTAAAAACAACAAATGCTAGATGCCATTATGCTTTAAAATCTTGCAACCTTTGGGGGTTGTGTCACCTAACTTCTCTTAATACACTTTCAATTACCATAAGAATACTCTAATCAACACCTAAATTTCTTTGTTTAGTGATAAAAGAAAGGTTATCATATGGAGTAGGTAGGGGTAAAAGAATAATGGGTATAATAATGCTATGAACAATTCAATGAAAATGATGGAGCCATGAATTTTAATTCAAATGTTGGACATACATGCATACAGCCCATGCATGCATGCATGGTGTGTTCCATTGCATTATTGTTTTATTATATTTTCGTACTATTATTGAATACTAATTGTTATGTTGCGATGCATACATGGATTCATGGTATGTTTCATTGCATTCATGCATAATATTTGAGCTACATTCCCTTTCTCATGTCAACTCTTTAATGAACTGGTCCAGTTGATTTGGCCCAAGCAAATTTAAAATTCATGGGCCTATGGAATAGTTAGGCCCATATATCTTAATATTAAATTTTAATTTATTTCAATCTTATTAAAAGAATTCGACTCTAATTTTTGATAAAAATAATTAAAAAATAACTAAATTTATTTATTGTTAAAATAAATAAGACTAAAACGGGGCACTCTGTTACTTATAAGCCCTCTAGCATGCTTTGAAAATGGAGCATAACACTAAAATCATAACTTCGGAGTTGGGGTGTAAAATTTTACTACATTATGTGTTAAGGACAAAATGCCGTGGGCGGTCCGTACAAAAACCGGCAGCCTAGCGCTTGCCGAAAGCCGGTTCAAGCAATAGGCAGGATGAAGTCGGTTGACCGACTCGGAACGCGTCTTTGTAGAAGTCTACGTCATCGATCTTGCTCGGTTAAGACACGCCAACAAATTGTTATGCACCAGCTGTCCTTCTATTAGCGGGACCCACGTCCTTTCCTGCTTCGAAAATGCCACCGCTTTTTCTATTTAATTACATAAAGCGACCCGTAGCCCACGTGTCTCTGTTTTGTGATTCCTTCTAGGTGCTTCGCCGATTATTTGACCAAAGTACTTTCGATACGTGTTTGCCAATCAACGGCATGCGTCAACTTTTTCAGACTATCTCAACCCTTGGATGTCCTTTTCCTTGCCTGACTGGCCTTTTCCTTTTCTTTTTTTAAATAAAAGAATTATTTTAACGTTAATGTCATTATGGCACTTGAGCCGGAAAATCCGATCTCAATTTTAACTTTTTGTAATTTAAAATTTAAATAAATACATTGAATTTTTATTTAATGTGAATTTTAATTAAACTAATTAAAATACAAATTAGTGAAATATAAATTATTATTGGGGAATACAATTTAGAAGGAGGGAATGTGGTCAAACAAAGCCAAAGAAAGGGTTAATTTGGTCAGGGAAGATTGACAGAGATAATTAGGGGGATAAACGTTGAAGTTAGAGAATGTTTTGGATAAAAATGTAATTTTATTAAATGTAATTATTCTCAACAATGAAGGTTGATTCGGTCATTGTAATGAGCAGAAATTGAACGAGATGGGCTTCTTGTAATTTCGGCGAACAATGGGGGCGAATATTAAGGTCGTGGATAATTATCTCACCGGTTGTTTCGCACCCACGTCAGATAACCAGTCCTCACACCGGAGGTTTGGTGGGGTCTATCTCCCAACAACCACATTTCTACGCGCCTTCCAGCACGTGACATTACACCACCAATTATTTCACTCCTTTTCTTCTATTCAAAATTTTGACAATTTATTAACGTATTATTTGCTTGCACAATATACATTTTATTTTCTAATTACTTATAACATAAGAAATCTTTAAATATAAAATAATGAACCCTTTTCTAATCTCGATTTGATTTAATTAATATTTAAATTTAGAATAACAAAATTCTAAAATATATTAAATATATGCAGCATAATTGAACCGACTCAAAGTATAATTATTTTATTCTATTTTTTAATGGGAAAGAAAAGAATGAAAAGAAATACAAAAAAAGTAGTAAAAATTCAGCGTGTTGCACACGGAATATTAATGAGAGTGATTCTAAACATCCTGATTACCTCCTAGTCACGCTTTCGTTTTCCCTATAAAATCACGCCACTTCTCCATAACCAGAACTCATCAAATTAATCTTCTCTCTCTTCTCGTGTCGTGATATTTAGTTCTTCTCTGTCAATTTCCTTTCTATAATTTCTCGACTCTGCCCTCTTTCTGAATTTGTTGTTAATAATAATGTTTCTATAATCGGAGTTTTCTCTTTCATCTTTGCTTGGTTAGAATTCCATCTGCTCTTTGTTCTTTCTATTTGTGAATCTTCTTTCGTTTATTCTTACATTTCGGCTTCATCGGTGAGGATGACTGTAGCAGTTCTAAACCCTCAAGAGTGTCTGCAAGAGAGCCGACTCCATGCTAGGTTTCATAAGCAAACCCTAATTTCTCCAGAAATGAAAGTCCCTAAAAACCCTAACCCTAATTTTAACCGTACGAACCGGATGCAGTCTAACCGCAGGAAAAGAAGCCCGCCGCCGCGGCCTCATAACACCTCGCCTCCATCACTCGCCGCTTCGGGGCCCAAAGTCCCGGCCAAAAACCATCTCGTGATGGGTCAAGTTAAGATCCTGAAGCGTGGCGAGGAGCTCACCTCAACGGCGTCGTTTCAGGCACCGGAGACGGAGAAAAAGGTCATCGAGAAGCGTGAAAATCTAGATCTGGGTTCCACGGAGAGGTTGGGCCCGGATCCCTGGGTGGTACCAACTCAGATCCGTCTCACTGAGTCGAAAAACCAAGTTGCCTCGTTCTACGCTGGGTCGGCTTTTATTAGCTCTCCGCCGCCGAGTTCTGTTCCTCTGCCTGCCTTCTTCACGAAGAGGAGTGTGACAGTCAAAACTGACGACGCTACTACTGATTTGAGGAGGATTTTGAAGCTTGACTTGTTGTGAAGTGGAAGCTCTGGTTTCAACTAAGCTTGGTTGGTTTGGGTTCTCTGATTAACGCTGTTCTCCCTTATTTTTTCAAGGGGAGGAAGATCGAATTGGCTGACTCAACTTGGCAATTAGTAGTCATATTTAAACTAGTTTCAACTGTAATCATAGTACTAAGAGTTCTGTGTATAGTTTTAATTAGGTTAGCTTTCATGTTGCTGGATACAAATCGGTGGTCGGGTTCTATCTGGTTTGGGTGTAATCGGTGGTCGGGTTCTATCTGGTTTCGGTGTAATCGGTGGTCTGGGTTTATGTTTCTTTCGTTATGTTATAGGTATTGTAGGTTGATGATGAATTCTAGGTATATTATGTATCTGTGATTTTATTATCTTGTGGGGATATGCCTTGTGGTCTGTTCCACTCTGATGTAGTTTTTGTTATGCTTTCCCAAATAAAAGTTTCTTATAGGTTTTTTAATGATATGTAATTATTGTTTTATTTTTAATGCTTGATCCTTGCTTATTGTAAGTGAAACTGCTTGATTCAGCGTAAAAATTTGTGAGGGGTCTTTGATTTATGCTGGAATATTAACAGCCGTATATCACCTACCATTGAACAGAATTCAGTTGTTGAAGTTTGATTATCTTGCTATTAGATTTGAATATTAATAGTTTCTGATCGGAGACCTTCCATTATGAATTCCGCTGAATTCCCAAATATGACAGTCCTTGATTGTTGATTGTTGGGAGACCAAACATGTTACTTTTAATGAATCTTTTTCGTGCTTGCAGGCATATATTAGTGCTGCTTGGTGATCAGGGATTGTGCTGGTTTCAAAATCACTATTCACTTCAATTATTTGATTAATATATCTAAAGCGGAAGCTTTTCTAGTTTTATTAGGTTGGTAACTTGATGCTTAAAATGAAAATTTGGTGGCAGGGAAAGTGTCTGGAAATGAGTGAGGATTTGATTCATATATAAATTGCTTATGCTGCTCGCAGGTTGCCGACAAATGTTTTTGTAAAATTAGCTCGTCGGTACCTCAGACAAATGAAAATTTTCTGAATTCAACTGTCCGGTTAAAGTTGCTGCCTTCTGGGACAGATTGTATGAACTGAATTACAGGTACACAGTGCACATACAAAAATGTCTGTATACACCTCCCAGAATATTGATCTTGCTGTATTGCTTAGAACTTAATTGCTTATGAACCTAAGATTGAATACTGGATTCCCATTGATCTCTTAAACTGATTCGCATAGTGCAGAAGTAGAAAGGCAAATTCAGAATTGGAATGCTGAAATTCATATGATGCCGTGATCTTGTGGGAGGACATGTAATTCATATGGCATCTTCTTTCACTGGTGGTTAACCAATGGTTTAGGAAGGTAACCAGCATGTATGCATATTTTTTGCGGGCAGCGAAATCTTAGAATTTATTGTCTCCCTGCTTTTCTGTAGCAGTTTCTTGCAAACCATTCATTTAGCCCCAAAATTATACATCTTCTGATGGTTGCATTTGCAGTAGACGGCTACCAGCAGCATAAGTTCCCTGATAACTGGGCCTGTGTTTCCAGAATAATGTCACTTTTTAATGCAGTGGGGTGGACGAGAGCAGTGGCCATTAACTGCCTGGGGATATGACTTCCGTTTGGTAATGTAACAAAGGTCAGTGGCAGTTTTCTTGAAAGTTTGGTCTGTCATGGTGTGGTGGAAGGCTGGAAGCCATGCATTTTATTACATGCTAGACTTGATGACGTTTCCTGCTCTTCAGATTGTGACTGCAGCGGTAAACTTCTAGAGAAGCAGGGACTGGATTGAGTGCCAGCATGTGTATGAATTTATGTACTCTTCCACGGGAAGCATATATCAAAATGTCTTGGATGTCTTGTATATGGCATGACGTTGTGCGGTCATTGTCCACCTTTGATAAAATTTATGAGGATTTGCTATCTACATGCAGCATAAGTTTTCACGATAACGGCTTTTGTTCCCCGAAGCATATCTCCTTTTAATGCAGTGGCAATGGCTGAGAACAGATGGCTTCTTGTTGTAAAATATACCGTGGTCAGTTGTTTTGAACCTTTGGTCTGTTATAGTTTGGTGGACTATGGGCATTTTTATTTTCTAAATTTTTTTTTGCATTTTAATCCAGGGTTAGAGCTGCTAACACTTTGGTGCTGCTCTTCCGTTTCTGACTGCAGTGTTGTAACTCCTGGAGAAACGTTGGACAGGCACAAGCATCTGAATTTGTATGAATCAATTCATTTTGTTTGTTCTGTTCATTTAGTCTACAATGAATGGGAAATCTTGCCTTCATAAAATCCACTTTGAAGTTGCGAACATAATTTTTCATTTGATTTCAGTTTATTTCTAGTGATCTTCTTATGTCTTGCTTTTAATGATGTTGTTGTCTTCTTCTACAAATATTATGTTGTGGATCTGAGTTCTGGTTTGTATTCTGAGATCAGTTTTTTCTTGTCTAAATGCTTGCCAGCCTTCATTCTTTAAGTCATTTTACACTTAATCCCATTGGTTAGAGAATTCTGCTCTTGATTGATTTCCTCCGATCAGACCTTTGTCTCATGTGATTGACTCCATTCTCAATTCCGATGCTTGGTTTTCTTACACTACTGTGTTTTTGAGTTGATTTACATTTTTCAAGTGAGATTTAGGTGACTGGGAATCCAAGAGGAACTAAATTAAAGACCTTTCATGACAATTTACAATTTTCATCATTCATTTGGGTGTTAGAATTTCATCCCTGATGGTGATCTATTGTACATAGAAACTTAAGTAAACTCTTATGATGATTCAAATATTGAAATCAAAGGCTTTCAGTTTTTAACAAGTTACACTTGAACACACAGTAGCCACCTGATTGTAACATCATATGTTCTTACTGTAAGATTCTTTTCTTCTTCAAAGTTTCAAAACTTCCCTCTAAAGTAAATCTTTTTGATCTAGGTTACAGTTATCTCTCATATGATGATGTTATTGTATTTCATTAACACTCAAAGCTCCCAAAGTTTTGTGTTCTATTTAGAATCATTGGGTTATACCTTCTGCTCGCTTTAGTTTGCCTCTGTCATTTATGGGACTTATTTAAATTGGTTTTTAATCTGTACCCAGAAACAGTTTTCCATACTGTTGGATAGATTTGAGCTACATGAAAGTATTGCTCACCAACTATGCTTTTACTTCAGCATGGCTATAGCAGATGCAATTGATGATGCTATGTCTAATGTTGCTGCATATGCCCATATAAATGCATGAATTCCGTAAGCTCTGAAATCTGGGTTACCCATAAATAAGGCAGTGAATATTATAGGTAGTCTCAATTATTAGACCAAAAGTGAGCCTGTGTCTCCTGCTGCCCTTTTCCTTTCAATGGAGCGCATTCACCAAACTAAATTTATGAATCTGATCTTACAAGAGGCAATGTGACTTCATCCCATGATTTCTCTGGAGATTTTTGCTCGTTTAAGCTTCTGCATGCTAATAAATTTCCCACACAATCAGCTGACATACCTTAATGAATCTCGTTCGGCCTATTTTAGGGTCCTACTAATAGATGGTTTTGTGTAGCTTGTGAAAACCATCCAACATGACAAGCACGTGAAAGAGAGGAGCCATCCTTGTGGGCATCATTTATTTTAAGTTAATTTTTATATTTCAGTGTTAACTGATGATTCTCAATCTGTTATATAATACCATTTTCATGTTTATGTTATTTGTTTGTTTTTTTTTTAAAGCAT
Source organism: Swietenia macrophylla (assembly GCA_032401905.1). NCBI lineage: Eukaryota > Viridiplantae > Streptophyta > Magnoliopsida > Sapindales > Meliaceae > Swietenia > Swietenia macrophylla. The sequence continues at coordinate 8,649,577 of CP135562.1, read as the reverse complement.
TGGTATTATTGCATTATTAGACATTTTAAATTCATTTGTGACAGTTGTGCTTTTATTATTATATAGAATTTTAATAAATATTTATTTATTTATTTTTAATTTTAACACTTAATATCTAAAGCCCAACCAGGCCCATCATTTATAATTTGTAAAAAATCGATCAGTAGAAATGTCATAAAATCTTGTTATGGATCATACTCTTGATGGAATCCAGTGGCAAAAAAGTCAAAATTGCCGGGCTTGTGGAGGGTGACGCGGCGAGATTTCATTGGGAAGAAGCTGATTAACAGTAACAGGCGAACCGTACCAGATATAGGTCAAATTCATTGCCTGTTTTCATATCAAAAGCAGCGGGTGTTCTGGGAATCAGGTTACAAGCCCTAGAAGCCAAATCCCTATAAAACAAATATAACTTGTCAGTGCCACGGCTCGCTGTGGATCCCACACCATTTTCTATCACGATTTAAAATAAAAATCAAAATAAATAAATAAATAAATAAATAATAACTGGAATCATCTAACTCAACCATACAAATATTCAAATTAAAATAAAATAATTAAAAAAAATTAAAATCAGGAAGCCAACCCTCGTATATAGACGCACCAACCCCGGTCTCAGTCACTTTCTTCATCCTAATAACTTTTTCTTTCTCTCATTCTTCGCCACCTCCCAGTTTTCTCTACCCCTCTCTCTCAATTTGCGGTTCCGTACTATCCGTGTTTAGTCTCCCTAGAAGCATCTGATTAGAAGGTCGGAGAGTTTTCGATAGAATATCGGGAACATGGTCAAGGACGAGTGGGTTCGGGCGGCAATGATGGACGACAGTGTAGTGGTTGAGCTGTTGGTGAGGTTGAAGAAGACGCAGGTGGCTAAATCTGCGTTGCCGGCGTTAAGATGGGGAATACGGCAGCCAAGGTCGAAGTCGGTGAGATGCGACGGCGTTTCTCAGAGAACTAAAGGAGATTCGGCTAACGGTATGAGAGCTAGTCCTACCACTCCGCTTTCATGGAGCGGTGGTGGCTGCGCCGCCTCTCCCTCCGCCACCGCCGACGAAGAAACCAGCGGACACCATACCTCTTCTGTCAGATCCAAGGTGTGTCTCTCTTTCTCTCTCCCTCTCTCTACATATCTCGTTCTCTCTATTCTTCCTGGTTTCTGGTGACCGGATCTTCTGGAGTGTGGCGTCGTGACGTGTGATGGCATGTTTCGTTTTACGAAATGAACTGTGGAGCTTGTTAATTTACTCTTTCTGTTTTGTGTTTGATGAGTCTACGTAGTTTCGGTGGTTGAGGTTTTCCTTTTTCTGGTTTGCGTCCGTAGACGAGACATTGTTGTCTTGTGGAGGTCCTATTCTTATATTCTATGGCCATTTTGCCCCTTCCTAATCGCCGTATTTACTCGGAAAATTCTAATTACTATGAGCCGACAATTCCGTCGCCCAGTTAATCAGTCCTCTTCTGTTAACGAAAATACACGTCAGTACCTGACACGGCCAAATCTGACCATTTGGAAGGATTTTCGTTCTCATATCCTCAATCAGTTAAACAGTTGGGGTTTGATCTGCCGATCAAGGGCGACGTCTGATTTGTATAGAATGTATTTTCACGTACTTAGACCTAAATGTCCTTGTGCATTAGGACATCGTCTAATGAGGTAAGCTGATTTGAGACTGGCTCACGTTGTCTTCTCGCCTCTTTCCGGTAACCTGTCAGTCCAGTTGAGCAGTAAAAGACCAAACCAAATCGCCCACCCTGATCGAAGCGCCCGCACGACTCTCTAGAAAGGATAATTTTGTCATACGGAGAATTGTTATCATTCCCCACTGAACTCATCCCCCTTAATCACTAGGAATCTTACGTAATAAGAATACGATCCTTGTATCACTTGTGGCCAAATTCCAGTTTTGAAATCAATAGGTGTTGACTTGAATCTCCGTAATGTGAGGGTAATATCGTCTGTTAACATTTTTTTAAATCGTGTGGAGCCCTGGTATACAAGGAGAAGTGGGGCCGAGTTCAGGGGGGTAATAATCAGGTGTTGCGCCGCTGTTAGTCGGGTTGTAATTCCTTGGCCGTTGGATTATGATTTTTAGTTGACGATTCAGGAAAGTTGAGAAACGATGATTAATTTTTTTTGTTCCTTTTTGGATAGGTTTTTGTTGACTTTTTGATATGATGTGGTGAACTTGTATCAAGTTACGGGGAGTGACCCAATACTTGCCGGCCATGGCAGAGGTCCTGTGAGTGAGTCATGTGAACGATAAAGAAAAGATATCTTTCGTGCGGTACCACGAGGGCTTAATTCCGTGGCGTGACATTTTCGGCTGTGGATGGTCCGCATTGCGGAGTTCACTGCGGAGGAGAGTAAATTATCTACCATCAATAGTAAACCGCTATAAATCTGCCAGCTGTTCAAATTAAGGTCGCGTGTTGAGCTTGCTTGTGGCTGGTCTGATTGTAGCATTTCTTTCTTCCGTGCCGCTAAGGGGGATTAAACATACAGGTGTTAATGGGGTCTATTCAATTTTTAATAACGAACGTGTAACGATCGTATTGTTTGGAACGTTTTGAATGAGTAGAAGCCGGTGACGTGTGTCGTTAATCTTGTTAATGCAGGACGAAAATTGAATTATACTTTGCAGGAATTTTAAAATGGGCCCCAAAACCTTCGTGTTTATCTCCAGGAGCGCTTTGTATCTTTTTTGTGGGGTGAGTCCATGATTGAGTGGCGTGGGTTAGCGCTCCTATTTGCTCTGTGTGAAAGTTTATGCTTGTAATTGGATGATCAAGATTCAAGAATCTTATTATTTGTATAGTCGAAACTATCGCTATTTGTGGTTTTTTTTTTAATTGTGATTTAATTATGTGATTTGTTTGTATCTGTTCATTGTTTAGTAAGCTGATTACTGTTATATTTACTAATGTATGTTGGATGATGAATACTTGCAGGGTATTGCTGCAAGTGAAACCACTAGCAACACCGCCAAGAGGTCAAGAAGGAAAAAGGTAAATATTATGATCTTTGTGTGAAAACCTGATGTGATACAATTCTTTTGGACTTGTTAAATCTAAAGTGGTTTGATGATAACCATTGGCTTCTTTACCGTGTACATATTGTGCTTGTTTATATACAAAGGATTTTGATTGATTTCACTTGTTCCAGACATTTGCTGAACTCAAAGAGGAGGAGGGTACGCTCTTGAAGGAGAGAATACACTTGAAACAGGTATGATCATAATTCGTAGTGCTTATTGAATTTCATCTTGGATCATGTTTCCTTTGTTTGACATTCACACTTGCTTATTCAACAGGAGGTAGAAAACTTACGAGCTACTTTTAAGATGCAGAATGCCAGGAATGAAAACTTGAAAAGAATTAAGGTAATTTTCCTATTGCCTTGTGCCCACCACAAATGAATCTTTCCATTTATTGACTTGTTTGCCGCTTTTGTTGACTAAAATTATTCTGTTTTGCAGCTTGATTTGGGATTATATCCTGGAGAGGACTCGAGAGAAACATTTAGTGAGCCCGAGAAGACAATTTCAACTCGTGCCCACTGTACACCAGCCTCTTCTCTTGAACACACTTTTTCAACCTTACCATCCCATTCCACAGATAGTGATCTTCCACAGTCTTGTGAGACACATGAGGCTCGTCCAGCATGCAATAGGCAATGCCTTCTACCTGATCTAAACATGATGCCATCCGAGGATGATTCTTGTTCTGAGACTTTATTTGGGATCAGCTGAAGAAAGTATGTTTATTGATTGTCTTCTCACCACGACATGGCTGTGATATTGCAGAATGGCCTCTATGCTTACCGGAAAACTCATCCGTCAATGCCTTGGCCAAAGAGCTGTCCACAGTTGTAATCCGTGTATCTTTGACAAATATCACTGGTATATGACTCGTCCTTTCCTCCAATTTGCAGATTTCTGGGATGGAAAAGTTGACACCAGTCGAGGAGAAGGTTGCGAGGGTAGTTTTAGAAATCCTAGCCAATAGACACAAGAGATTCTTATGTTGTTGCAAGTTCCTATTTCCTCCCAAATTCACTGGGGTAAACCCTCGTTACTACTCGTTTCGGAAATATGGAGAAAGAACCGTCATTCTTTGTAGGTATAAAGTGGCTGGACAATTATGAATTTTACTAATTTCGTTCTTTGAATCCGCACATTAACATTATTCTGTTAATTGGGAACAAGTTGATTCGGATTTTTAATACGGTACCGGTTGGGCCCTATCCTCAATTGAAAAGTAGCTGTGGCCCTCAGTTTGCTTGCAGGCAACATGTCTCGTAACTGAAGGCAATAAGACATACAGGAATCATACGACAACTTGCTTGCAGTTCACCATTATACTCCGGGACGCGGTGCAGACGGATCTTCGTTGGCATGGAGAGGAGTACGGCTTTTGCCGAGACGTTAATTATTGCGAGTTAAATTTCTTATTTCAAGAGTTCAAAGGAATGACTTTCTTTCGTTTGGAATTGAAAAGCGACCTCGATTACATAATTTAATAATAAACATGACAAGAGCTTGTCCTTGAGATCAGGAATGAGTTCTTTCAATGGCGTTGTTAATCCCTAAACCTATAAGAAGTGTAGATCAAAACTGTTAATTGTGGCAACGCAGCTGCCAACTGTAGCAGAAGCATCAGTTTGAGAGCAATACAACAGCAGCAGAATGATCATGGTTCTGATACCTAGATTTTCAGTTCAATGGTTTTAGATGATTTGACAGAATAATTACACTGATTAAGGCTAAAGTTGGAAAAAACAAAAAGAAAGTTGCAAAAAGAGAGTTGCTGTTAACTCCCACTTTTATCATTTCGAACCCTGTAATTATTCCAAGATTGAATGGCATTAATCCACGTGAATCGGCAGCAATAAAGTTAGTAGGCCCAATGAAAGCAAAACCCAAGCTTTATTTTAGAACATTGAACATCATTGCATCCGAATGTCTATGCTTAAATGAGTGTCAAGCAATTGAAGTGAATGACAGTCTGCGATCTTGATCTACATAATTTACTAAACGGGAAATCATCTGATTTAGTTGCCTACTAGTTCTAATCAACTTTTAATCTCATCAAAAGGGCATGGATCCTTCTCAAATCAAATCAAGAAAAGTAGTTCATGATGCAGAAATTCTTAATAAAAACATTTTGGGATTAGTCCAAAATCATAATCTCACCCCTAAACACATGAAGATTAATGCTAAGATTTTATAATTAATATGCAATTTTAGGATGTATGCCTATAAGCCTTGACAACATGTGTTCATCAAGCATCAATAATCAAACATACCAGAGATGAAGTTATGTTGCAGGTTTCAACTTTTCTTCAACAAGTTCAATACATCGGTATAAAACCAACTCAATAGGGTTTAGAGTGCATACTGTGTCAATTGCAAATTGATCATAATCGTTCTTGTTCTCTGTCACAATGTCTGTTGCTGGGGTTTGAAGAGGCAGAAGCCATTCATTGTAGGCCTTTTGTAAATTGCCCTTTGACAGCACTGCACTGTTTGTTTCCTCTGTTCCATGCCAAAAATATGGATAGCCAATGGGCACAATGTCAAACAATTTCTTTTACCTTTGTAATGTTTAGACATTTGAAAACAGCAAAACCATTTCTAAATGTGATTTGTTGATTAGAGGAAAAGAGTTTCTCTGTGATTTGTTCGACAATATCAAACAATGCTATTCTTGCTCTCACATCATCAAACTGATTTGAAACTAAAATAGTCAAAAAGCATAGGCTGCAAGATATATATTAATGAGGAAGCAAGCAACAAGCAAACAACAGCATCTGAAAAGAAAACCTAATTTTTCTTAGTTTGAGAATGAATAATTTTGATTTACCTTTTGGCTTCATCAGCAATCCGAATCTGTAAAGGTTGAGTGCAGATGGAACCTGTAAGGTTGCCAAGGCCACAAAAGAAATTTCAATTATAGGGATCAGGTTTAGTTAGGACTACATAAACGAAGTAAAATCATTACACAAGATGCATAAAATTACTTTCTTCTCTTGTATGTTAACACATTTACTTGCACCACACAGAACCATCAATGAAACTAGTAGAAAAAATCTTAACAGAAAAAGATGTTAAATCAATGAAAGAACACAGCATTTCACGCAGAAAAAAATAAAAACAAAAGAAACTGAAGAAGAAAAAGCTGTACCGCATCACCATGCTCTGGAAGGGGTGGGGGTCCTCCCTTTGTGGGCTTCAAAACTATATCCACCAATTCAAGGACAACTGGAGGCCAAAACAATGTACTTGGACATGATTTATTTTGACCTTGCAGGGTTTCCTCTTTTTCTATTGAAATTCTTTCATTGCTTTCCTTGGACCTTCTGTCTAACAAGATCCAGAAGAATTGCAACCTAATTAAGTTGTAAAAACTACTTCAGAAAAAATAAATTCAATTTTGTAAACCCAGGAAAACCGCCTTAAAATGGGTTTACCATGGAGGAAGAGTCACAATTAGTTATCATAGCTTTTAAAAAGTCAATGCTTCTCAGAACGTGGAACCTCAGCTATCACCTGGGTTTAGGTGGCCAACTGATGTAAGCATTATAATTCTTCTGGAAAACTGGATATAACTCAATAAAAAAAGTCAATGAAACATTTATTTTCAAAAACTTCATGTTAAAAAGGTGAAGGACCAATAGGAAAAAAAAGGAAAATAAAAACAATTCTTAGAATGCTACACAAGAACTTGTATATACATGGCTTAAAATTTGCACCTTCTGACCACCAAAAAACTTACCTCTTAAATGCTTCAAAAGCATTGTTTCTCAGCGCTGAACCTGGTGTATACAAGATGACTGTTATAACAGCCTGAATTTTTTTTTGAGACTAATTGCAATGGAGGAAATGAACAGATATGGCATAGTACAAGCGCAGATGAAGGAAGTTAACTGCAAATCTGCAAAGACACCAAGTATATAAGAAGAGAAATCACAAGGATCACCGTCCATGTTCTCAGGGATATTTCCATCTGTTATGTGAAGCAAGAAATAAATGGCATGTTTCTTGAATTCCGAAGGCAGCTTTCCAGAAGAGAATATGTGCCTTAACATGCCAATTGCTTGCCATCGTTTTGCCCGATTACTTTGAGGTTCACCCTTGACAGCAGTCAAATCTTCCCCAGTGGCCTCAGCAACCTTGTCAGAAATCTGGCCCCAAATAAGTGCATCAATAAAGCAAACAGAAAGGTAAAGAATATCCAAGGTCTTCAATCAAAAAAGATGAAGCAAACAATATTTGTAAAAGGTAATAATAAGAATGAGAAAAATTGGTATATACAAACACAAACCTGAAAGAGATGCACCTTGTTCCTACATAGGATAGACAACTCATATAATCATCTTCATCAGCTGCACATTTCAAAGAATATAAGCATACCAGTAAGAATGAGCAAAACTTCTTTGAACTTGGTTGATTTATGGAGCCACAAAGGTGGGTATGCTATGGCGACCTCTGAGAATTTACCTTCCACAACCATCCTAGTCATAATGTCAATATTGGTCCCAGCTATTAAACCAAGTTATGTTAAATGACAACATGAGAAGAAGCGTGACAATTGTGACACCAGAGGGATGCAACTTGTGGAATTACAGTTCATGCTGACTGAAACAAGCACCGGCACATAATAAATGTATCTTAGACATGCATGCAGACATTAAAAAAAGTGTAAAGATGTTCAGACAACAGAGGAGAGTCTAACCATAATTTGGAGAACAAATAGACCAATTAAAGCACAAAGCTTTTCATTTGTTCTGCCCTCCTGTCACAAGTAAAATCAAGCGGACATAAAAATCAGATCGAAAGCACATCCGCAATCTTTGAAAAAAATTAAAAAAAAAACAAAAGCAAAGTAAAAGAAAGGAGATAAAAATATTTGAAGCTTCAAAGACCAATTTAAAGCAAACTGCAAGGATAGATTCGGCAATGCCTATAGCTTGGTCGAGCAAAGGCTGAAGTTCTATATTTCCATCAACTTACTCTGAAGACAGAATCTTTAAAACCTTAAGAATAACAGGAACTGCAACTTTTGCTTGCTCAAAGTGGCGCCTCTGAGTGGAAAGTAAAACTGAAAATCAGAACAGGAAATTTAACAAATTTCTCATTGATCAGTATGTGAAAATGTGGTTTGCACAACTTATTGTATAAATTATTACCTTTTGAAAGACCACTTAGAAGAGGAACAAAATAATCTGGTGCCTCGATTGACTTAATAGAAGAGTCTAGTGCCTGGTTCAATAATCAAAGTTAGCAAAGAACTAGAACAACGAATCCAGAGATTAAATTTGAAGGTCAACCAGGAAATGACAGTAATCGAGAGAGAGAGAGAGAGAGAGAGAGAGAGAGAGAGTACTCATTAACATCAACTGGTCATATCACCAAATAGCTAATTTTGAAGGCTATAAGACCCATTAAATAGTAACTGTGAGGAAGAGAATAAAAGCAGTGCACAATGATGAGGACGGAGCTACAATAAACTTGGAGAGTCAGAGAAATGGGTAGTGAATTGGCAACAATGCAAGGGAAAAAGAGGAGAAAGACTTGTATTAGTCCATATTTTCCGTTGACTGAAACTTACCAATTTGGTGCAGTTCATGTCAATAAATTATCTCAAATTTTCAGCTTTGAATTTGACCTTCTTACATATGGCTTGGGCTTAAATGATTCGTTAGTTTACTGTTGCAGCTAGAAGGGGGAGGAAAGAAGGGCAACAGCTTGATTTTGTTTCCTCCAGCTGACCGTCAAACCCAGGAGTTCCGCTTGCAAACAATGATGCAGGACATTGTGGCCTCATTATTGATGGAATTTGAAAAGTGGGTTCTTCAAGCAGAGTCTGCTGGAACTATCTTGAAGACGCCTTTAGATTCTCAAGCTAGTCTCGTCTCAGAGGAGGTTTATGTTTAGGTGTCCTAAGTATTTGAAGCTGTACATTCTCAATTGAAGCATCAATTTATGACGAACATGTGTTGAACTTTGCAAGTTAACCAGTTTGATTTGATTGAAAAAATGCAGGTTATAAAGGCCAAAAAACGAAGACTTGCTTGGGCACAGAAGGTTATAGGGGATTACTCTTTGTTGGCAGGATCACCTGTTGATGCCAACGCCCATTATTCCACTGCATTGGAGCTCGCTAGTTGAGCGCTGATTACTTCTGGTATGCTTGGGCACTGGAGGGAAGCGTTTGTGCCTTATTGGTGCGCATACCTTTTGATCTAAGATCATCTGATATGTAGAGTACGTGCGATGCTGTGCTTGTAGATATAACTTCTATCGTTTAGGCTTGACACCTGTTTGCCCATTCACAAGGGAATGCAGCCTTATATGCATGATGAATAGAGGAAGAATAAATGATGAACAATGCATCTAGTGCCTCTTAAAGACGTGGTTTTATCGAAGATGTAAATATATAGGGCGTTGATCATGTTTCTAAGAAGAAGCCTACTTGCATTACTTGGCACTTATTTATTGGCCATAGAAGTAATAGTTATTTGGAATATAAAGAAATCACTAAAACTTTAATGCTAGGATACAATTTTTACAAGAATATTCTATTTGATGATTTATGTATGCAGGTTATGAGCACTTTTCTCTTCCTTTCATCTGCTTTGGCATCTCCATTCAATTATTTGTTTATTTCTCATGGTATTAGGTTGACTGAATGGGCCAAAAGGATCCAGTTCTAGATGAAGAGGTTAAATATCGGTACAATAGAGTCATCTTGCATCACAGAAAATCATTTATACAAGACAATGCTCAGATGTAATTTATGCCTTACCTCAGTTTTGCTAGAAAGTGCACCATTCTATGTCTCTGCTTGATATTGTAAATGAGTGTGGACCTCCTATGGCCTACAGATCCATTCTCCTGGCATATTTTTGTATTTTAGTGTGTCTTGAGTTGGTAACTTTTAAGTCATCGATGAACCTTTCACCTACTGCCATACTATAATCACTTATTCTTGGGTATGATCCCTATTTTTCAGGATTGGTATGATCCCATTGGGATCCATTTACTTCATACTTGGATCCTCTTGGCAATGAATAACTCTTTGGCATGCAAAGTTTCACCCTTGAGCTTGAACTCGAGGCTACCTTGAAATTGGCAAGATTTCTTTGCACGTATTAACGTTATCTTTTTGCTCCTTCTTTGGCTATGTTTACCTAAACATAAAATATTGATATGATCTAGTTGACTTATCATGTCAGACTTAGGTTTTTTGGGTATTGATTCTGGAGAGTGGAGAGGTATATTGCAAAGGTAAAAATCATTTATAGACGAACAAAATTTTGTATCATCTTATTGACAACTTGGATAAGTTTCCCAATGGATGCCATTCTGGCTGTGTATTATGAATTTTCCAACTTATGGGTTGAGATTTGTCACACTGTTCACTTGGTCGCAAATGATGTTGCATCTCCCTGAGAAACTTCTAGACATTCTGTATTCTGTTTCATGATGGTGTTTTCCTTTACTAAATTACAGTTTTAGCTGCTAATTGTTTGAATCATCTGATGTGAGAATTGGGCAATGTTGGGAAGACAGCCTTGATATGGTGCACTCACCTGTCATGTGCATGGGAATAATTTAGGGGAGCTGAAATAATTCATCGGGAGTTCCTCTTGAAGTTTAACTTCTCATAGTTTTGTAAAGAGCTGATAGTGAGCGTCTATGTCAACTAGAATACAGAATCTTATTCCTTATTTACCAAATTGTAGATCTGGTGGCCTTGCAGATGTTTATTCTATATGGGTTGGCATTTTGAGTGGTTTAACATAGGGTGTCCTGATTTAGCATTTCGGTCTAAGTGTTAGCAGAAATCAACTTTGACTTGTTAATTTTGTGGTTCTTACAGGAGAGAGCTGGCTAAGGATGTAGTGGAGCTGTTAACCAGTGCTGCGGATGGTGCAAAATCTTTGACAGATGCCAGCGACAGACTCATATTATATGTTGAAATAGCTTGTTTATTTGGAACTCTTGTATATCAACAGAAAACTGCATTTTTCTCAAGGCTGGTAGCTCAATTGTATTTGCAACAAGAAAATAGATCCGCTTCCACATGTGCCATGCAATTTCTGGCAGTGACCACCAAAGTATATCGTGTTCAGAGTAGAGAATCCGTCTGCAAACATACTCTTTCTAACGTAAGTATGAACATATGAAGAACATAAAATTAAGGCAATGAATTTGTATAATTTGCTTGTGGTACAACTGTAATACTGCTGTGCCTGGATTTTTTGTAAATATATGCTAGATTTTAGGTTTATATGAGGATGCAAGCTGTATACTGGCAATGCTGAATGTGGTGCAGAAAGTATGATTATTTTTTTTTTTCTTTTTTGTACCAAGATTATTTGAGTTGCAAGTTGCTTCTCCTAAATGTTATAATTCACTGCTACTTTCTTTTCTCATGTGACAGGAAACTGGATCAAGTCAGGCTGATGGTGGAAAAATGCATCATCAATCAATAGTCTCTCTCTTTGAGTCTCAGTGGAGCACATTGCGGATGTAGTATTAAGGGAGTTACTGCCATCTGCTGTTCGTGCAGGAGATCCTCTTGCTGCCTGGAGTGCAGTGGCTAGATTTTTAAGATCTTGCTCCCCTAATTACACCTGCTGGGCAAAATGGCTTGGCTAGCGCACCTACAAATTCAGCAGAGAGGTTGCCTTCAGGAACTCGCTGTGCTGATCCCACTTTACCTTTGTAAGGTATAAACTGGTACACTAATATTCCTCTTCTCTGGAGTGGATGAATAGGAAAATCAGTCACTATTCTCTTTCTACAATTATTATATTAAATCTTTCCAGCAATGCTAAATTCATTTTTTAGGGCAATTTTGGAAGAAAGAACCGTATTCCTATACTGAATCCCTTAGAAATTCTGATTCTCTCCTCCGGAGTATCTTCCTTCCATCGTTATGTGTTTTATAGCCATGGGCATGTATTTACCTGGTGCTGTCAATATTAAGGACAATGCCTGGTTCTATTTATCTTTTCACTGTAATTTCCAGAAATTTAATTTAATTATTTATTTCACCAGATTGCAGTCTTTTCCTCTCCATCCTTCATGGTAAAGACAACTGGTTGTGAGGATCTGCTCCTTCGGGGCCTTTTATCTATACACCTTTCATCAAAGGAAAGCCAAATGATAGTAAGCAAGAGTTGATTTGGGTTGTTGGAGAACCAGTCCAGGTCTTGGTGGAGTTGGCAAATCCATGTGGATTTAATTTAGGGGTTGATAGTATGTATCTCTCAGCACATTCAGGAAATTTTGATACCTTCCCAATTAGTTTAGATCTCCCACATAGTTCATCTGAGGTGATCACCTTATCAGGAATGCCAACTTCTGCAGGGCTCGTGACAATTCTGGGGTGCACTATCCACTGTTTTGGAATGATAACTGAACACCAATGGAGAGACATAGACAATCTTCTTCTAGGAGCAGCACAAGGACTTGTGCTTTCTGACCCTTTTTGGTGCTGTGGGTCTGCAAAGCTGAAAAATGTGTCTGTTCCAAATATTTCTTGTGGTCCTCCCACTGCCTCTACTAGTATCACATGTTGTCGGTGATGATGGTGCCATCATTTTGGATGAAGGTGAAATTCATGAGATATGGATAAGTCTGGCTGATGCAGGAACAGTCCCAGTTGAGCAAGCGCATTTTTATTTATCGGGGAAAAACCAAGATTCTGTTATCTCAATAGCCTATGAGCCCTTAAAATCTGCTCTTTCTTTGAAGCCAGGTGCTGAAGTCATAGTACCTGTGACCTTGAAAGCCTGGCGACCGGGCTTGGTGGACCCTGAACCTGCTACTGGCAAGAATGCCTCTGGAAGCATGGGGAGGCATTTAAAGGATGGAAGCTGCCCCTTGTTGTTGATCCATTATGCAGGTATGTTATATATGGTACATTTCTCTCTCTTCACATTAAACTACATTCATTTTAGTCATTTGTTAACAAATATTTTCTCCTTACAAAGATAATGGTGTAATGCTTGCACCTTTCATTTTGTTTCCCAGGGCCGGTCACAAATTCTGGAGATCAGACTGTAGTGCCTCCTGGTAGACGCCTAGTTGTTTCCCTTGCAAATCTGTGTTTTGCAAGGTTTGTCTTTTGTAGAAGCTGTTTGCTTTCAATGGAGATTCCAGCACGTGTTGGTGAAAACTTTTCGCACCTGTTCATGTGGAGACCCCCTCTAGTAAAGGATCAGTTTATTCTGAAAATAAGATAGACAAATTGATGAAAATTGATCATTTCAGAGGGAGCTGGGGACTCCGTTTTCTTGAACTTTGAGTTAACTAATCCAACTGATGTTGTGTTTGAAATTAGTGTTTCTGTCAAGTTGGAAACTTCTAGCACTGAGGATAGCCCAGATGCTACTGAATATGGTTATCCTAAAACAAGAATCGATAAGGACTGCTCTGCAAGGGTATTAACCACTGGAGCATTTTAAGTTGCCCATCCTTGACAGTTCCTTTTTCACAAAGGACTTGCAGTCCGTCCGACGGGGCTACCGGTGGCCGGAATTCCAGCTTTTCAGAAAAAGAATACTAAGACTGAGCTGAAATCTTCCATTAAGAACGTCATTTCAAGAATAAAAGTCAGGTGGCAATCTGGACGCAACAGCTGTGGGGAATTAAATATCAAGGATGCTTTACAGGCAGCTCTTCAGACGTGTGTTATGGATGTGCTGTTGTCAGATCCTTTGACATTTGGCTTCCGAGTTGTTAGAGAGAATTCTGAACAGGCTGCAAAACTTAATTTTCCTAAAGATTCCTCTGTGCCTAAGGGTGCTGTGCTAGCTCATGACATGACTCCTGTAGAAGCTGTGGTCCGGAATAACACTAAGTGATAAAGATGAATCTTAGTATTATCTTTAGAGATGTGGCTGGTGAGAATTGCACAGAGGCACCAAGGCAACCTCCCGTGGTCTGGTATCATTTATGATATTATTCATCTGTTAAGTGTTTATTACTTCCAAGGTATTCTTCTTAGAAAAGATCATCGCTAATTTGAGAAGAGAAAAAAGTTACTAGATATACCAGTTCTTGGTGTATGTTAGATTTAATATAATATTAAGAACATTCTATTACAGTCTACGTTTGATTTGAGCTTGTTGTGTATCAGAATATTGAAAACCTCCTATTGTCCATTGATGATTAGTTCTTGCATGTGATAGTTTCTCTAAATAATTTCCAGGTTCTCTAAATAAGTTTAAGGTGCTCTAAATGAAATTACCACGGAGGCTCTTCCAGTTCAAGAATCCAACCACTGTTTCTCTTTGTGCCTCCTCGTCCCAGGTGAGTACACTCTGGCAGCTGCTGCTGTGATTGATGATGCCAATAACATATTAGAGCTCGAGCAAAGACTGATTCACCTAATGAACCGATTTTCTGTCGCGTGCCTCCGTTTCTCGTACGGGCTAGCGGCACTGTGAAACAATACATTCTATTCTTCTATGGCTGGATTATACGAGGCCAAGACGAATGCTTCCCTTGTCGGTGGTGGCATCAATTACACAGTGCCAATCTTCTTGAATTCGCTGACTCTGTATCGTTGTGCTCGTAAATGATTCTGACGAGTATGTTGCATACATACTCTGAATGCCTGGCAAGGCAGCGTTGCTGCGTAATAGAAAATCTCTTCCTTCGAGGATGTTTGTGATTCTTTGTGGACGTGACAATCGTCACACAGCAAAATTTCATTTCTCTCAGCGATCAAGTAAACAGAGTAAATCAAATGCCTACGTTTGGAAACTGGAAGCCCATTGGGCCAAGAACTGGGCTGGTTCTGCTTCGTATGATACAGCCGCTTGAACATAATGCATCAAGGTGGCGCTAAATGTAGGTCCGTTTGACTATCGGTACTGGGTTTCGTCCAAATAAGCTCTCGCACAATCGGTAGCGAAGTTTCTGGTGGAGCTCTAGCTGAATTTCTTACTAATTCCGAGCAAGAATTCCAAGCAAGAACTGCGCCTTGTTCAAGAATTCTAGAGATTGTGCCTATTGAATTGAATAAGGTAATCCTCATGAATGTACGAGAATATAACTAACTATCCACGAAGTACTTCCGTAAAATGCGTTATAAAGCTTTGCATATCGTATCTATCATAATGGTATGATTGTTTTAGTTTTCTAATAGGCAAGTCACTTGTTCATATAATTGTCTGTAATTGGATATTTAAAGTCGAACTATGAAATAGAGAATACGAGCATTGTCAATGAATCTCGATGAATGAAGAATTTTAACAGTTAGTGTTGCCCAAAGTCTCTGGTTCTCTAATATGTTTTATCAGTTTGTTGTGATGAGGATGGTAAAGGATTAGAAGGCTTAAAAACTCACGACCTAGAGGATGCATTTCAGGATAAATGTAAATTTTATGGGGAGTGGTTCCAAGATTTGACTGGGTTTGGCTTAGAATTTGGTAGTTTGAGAAACTTGCAAGGGATAGGTTTATGATTACTGTTAGAGAGTGCAAGGTGGCATGCTTTTATTGAAAGTAATCACTGAAGTGAGGTGATTTAGAGATTTGAAGGGTTGAAATTGTGCTTTCTATCAATTTTACTCAGACATTCAAGGAATAATCTTGGTCCAAAGACTAATTTTAAGTAGCGGACTAATTGCTATGAAGGTAAAAGATAACGAGTAAACATCATTCTTGAATACATCATTGGGAAAATAACCACTTGAATTTTGGTGGCCTTTCGATATCATGTCATCTTAGCTCCTCTTCTTTACATTCAAGCAAATTTGAAATTTTGCTTCAATTTTATCACCGGAAACTTAGTAGAAATACAAGTAATTTTAGAATTTTAATTAACCTTCGCTAGACAAAGTTGGCCTTTCCTGTCAGCTGAAGTTGTCCTCTGTAAGTCTGTATTTAGAACCTTTTTTATGGATTGAATTGCGAAAGTGAGAGATAAGGGTTAATTTCCTAGCATTTGTTGTTAGCACAAGTCATGGATGCTGTCACCTTATATCCCTACAAATTTCAATTTTCTGATTGTTTTGTAGTATAAGCATGTTTATAATCTTGCAAGTTTGCTTGGGATTTTTTGCACAAGTCACCATTGATGTCGATGACAGCTGGGGATTTTATTAGGATGATTGGTCATCGTCATTCTTAATGTGAAGATCAAGTTCCTTTCAACAAGGATTGATAGTTTTTTTTTTTAATCGACATATAAGTAAGGATTCTATTGGGAGTTTATATAAACACTATTATAGTACATAAGGAATCTTCCTGGAGATGAGCAAGGATTTGATTTGAACCCTAGTGGCCATTGACCGCCAGGAGCTGAGTTTGCGGGTGACAACTCTGCAATGCTGGTAGTATTTGGATCTTAATATTTAGCAATGTACAAGAACTAAGAAGTATTCCTATTTCTTTCAAAATTTCTTATTTTTCCTTTGGATTTCTGCGAGGGATTAGATTAATTTGGCAGAGAGCCTTGGTTAGTTATGGCTCAAGGGCCTAAAAGGATTTGGTACTAGTGGTAAGTGTTGCCCCACATTGAAAGAAAAAAAGAAACATATGGATAGTTATTTTTCTTTTGTTTGATATATATTTGTCTTTGTTTGGAGGCTAGGAATGTTACTTAGACACAATGAAGAAGTCACCTTGGTGTTGGTGGTGGGGTTAATGGTAGTTGGAATTGGGGTCACAAACAAGTTACTGGCTGGGAAGATGAAAACATGGGCTGTGTAGAAAATGAAAATGACGAGTTAGCGGCTGGGAAGACGAAAACATGGACCGTGTAGACAATGAAAATGATATGGGTGACCTAGCCAATTTACAAACATTGGAACAATGTAAGAGTAGCCCAAAGGTTACGATGCAAACATAGCAGGCATGACAATGTTCTTTTTCTTCTTCTTCTTCTTAAGATGGTGATATTCTGTGGAGGAAACATTGTATAGACATCTTGAAACATTATCAACAGTCAGTCTCATCTAATTAGAAGGTGTCTATTCTCAAATTTAGTAGAGATCCACTCTCATTTAAGAGATAGCGTGGGACTTGAAGGCCAGATCTCGTGGGAGCAAACCCCGAGCTTGATTATTTGGCCAACCCCACGCGGGTTTAATATTTACCATCCTTGATTGAAAGTTGGGACATTGATTTCTAATTTTTTGACGAAGTCTCATAGTCTCATTCCTGTATGCCTCACCTATTGCTTAAAAAATGCTTCTGTCCTTTCGCAATCATGCATTTATCCTTGTAACAATGTGGTAGTCATCTATCATAGTTTGAAATCTCCCCAAGCTATGATCCAAATGTCAAGCATAAGTTTTACACTCAAAAGTTAGTCTCAGAATTCATCAATTTCTTGCATAGCAAAACCTATTTCTATATTCCTTCACCTCCTTGGTAAACGATGTCTTACCTCTAAACTTCCCCAGAGTTCCGCTAACTTCATTTCATGCGACAGCGATGCATTATTCCTTCACGGTCTTGTGTTTACAAATTGTGTAGAAATTTTCCCAAATGTCTGAGTCTTTTCAATGTTCATGGTGGGAACAAAATTGTTTTAGGTTTTTTCATGCTACAATGTCATTGTTTCTCGACTTTGATTGACAAAGTGGTCTTTAAAAAAGAGATCTCTCTCTTCTCTCTTTCCATGTGTGTGAACCATCAACATCATACAACAGGGAAATATACATGCATCGATGCTCTATCATCTACAGCAATTGTCTCGAGTTTTCAGCTTCCTCAAGCAATCAAATGGGGGTGACATCACATAAGAACGAATACTTACAAAACATCATCACATCATGTTCACTAATTAGTGTCTTACGATTCCTTTTTCTCCTCATATATCATATCATATTCATGCGGCCAAATCCTGGAAAAAGCTTCATTTCTTTGTTGCTCACAACTAACAAGAAAAAAAAAATGAAATTATTGGAGAGCTAACTGTGCAGAGTCTCTGTCTACAGCATTAATACCACTCATTCCCATGATGGGTTTTCCTTTTTATGGGAAGAAATGGCAAGTGGCAATGTGGTGAAGTGGTCCATGGGTAAAGTGTTTGGTTCCAAGTGCTTTTGTGGTCCATGATTTGGAAGATGAAAGCAAAACCTAGCTTTAGGTTTAGGCAGGGCTGGCGCTGGCGCAAACCGACATGGGATATGGGTAAGTGTAATAAAACTCATCATCAAAGTTTTTATCACAAATCACATCCAATCAGAAACTTGTACGAAATCAAGATGATGTGATGATGAATTGAATTGATGATGCTTTTAATCTCAAATCTTGTCAGTTGATCCTGTCAATCTCCTCATAATTTTGCATGCAACCCGTAAAAGCATCTGTGGGAAGGCCCGTATGTGATCAAAAACAACTGCCTATCCGTCTATAATACAAGCAATCTTGGAACAAAACTTTTAACCAAAATTCCCTCCATGATTGCCCCAAATTGATACCATTTTCCCCTTTGTTTGCCACCAGCATTTTCACGGACGACAAGTATGCATCGAACCGGTACAAAATAAAGGCCTTCAATAAGAAACATGAACGTTTTATCATTATTATTAGATAAGGAGAAGAGAATCACATCGATTGTGGGTCAGATCCATTTTTCACGCGCAAGAGTTAGAAGACACAGTTCCATATGTGTCCATGCCATAGCAACATCAGATCGGAGTTTTTTGACAGCTTGAAAGTTCCAAGTTAATTTGGCGTCATGAAAGCTTATGATTTCTACCGTTTGCCTATTCTTCGGACGCAAACACTGTTCGCCTCACCTGCAAAGCTGTGGAAAAAAGCCATGCGCTGCCTGGTTTTATTAGGCCCCATTGCCTTGAAATTCAAAGTCCAGTGAGGCTCATTTAACCTTCAAACATAACATTCAAACCCAACTACTCGTTAATTATTTAGGCCAAGGCTTCAAAGTAAGGGGAAATTCGAGTCATTTGAGTCAATCTTCCACTGCTTGGTTTAGGCAATCCAATACGCTACAGCTACTTTCATTTTCAGACAGCAGTCAAAACTCGCCAATAGTGTAATAAACAGAGAATCCCAAAAATGTCAATCAATGAGATATCCTTTTCCAAACTGTTACCTTATATCTTTTAACAACAATTCCAAACAGGCATGCATGCATGCATGTTGCCCCACACCCCCATTGCAACATTTGCTTGCTGAGAGAAGATCTCAATGATAGATTTTGTGAGTCAGACTAAGAAATATAGCCACAGCAAAACTCACCATCCGATCAAATCTTGCTTTGGCTGGCATGGCACGCTGCGCAGCCTGCTTGCACAAATTCAGGCTAGCTAGGCTGCATGTGATAGCATTGTTTGCATTATTAAATATATCATCATCTATTGTTCCAAAATGTGCTATGTTTGTTTATTGTGGAACAAAGCATTTTCTACAGGAAGATTCCAATTGTACTTCTGTATCAAAGAAATTCTGCAAACATGAAAACCCAGATAAACCATTTGAAAATTACCCATATTTATCACATGCATGACCCATACTAGTCATGCATTTCCTTTCAATTTTGGGTTGGAATCCATCAGTTTTAGACGATTGCCAGAGTTGAAAAAAACCCCCCTACTTAAAGAAATACATTAAAGCAATGCTTTATATCATTGTCTAGTACTTGTCCTAGATTCAAATTTGTCTTCCAATTGTTAGCTGGCAGTAGAAATCGTATGGTCATTTGAACAAACAATAAGTTGCATGCTAACATGGGTAGAAAGTTTCGACAGTGACTCAGTGTCCAAGTGGGGACTGGTGTGGAAAAATGAGGCAACACCAAACAGACGGCTTGCTTATCAAGCTCATAAAGGTCATATCCCTGTAGATTCATAGTACTAGGTAATGCACAACATAAGCTGGCACATGATGTTCTTGAAAACAATAGGATGGTCATGGCGAGTGAGTGATTGAATGAATGAATGAATGCTTCTACAAAGGAGAACAACTTTTGTGAATGAAGCAATGTCACTCAATTCCAAAACCCATATGTAAAATAAAATAATAATATAATAAATTATCAGTTTGCTACCTAAAGACACAGACAAAGACACAAAACTAAACCTTACCTATGACTTTTTCCTCTCGAATTAAATCATATTATATAATTTTTGTATTTTCATATATTACAGGTGGGTCCATGACGTAATTAAGATAGAATTAAATTAATCCCCCCACCTACCGCAAGCATTAATTATATTATTACAATCATTTAATCAACCTACTAATCAGCTTAAGACATTGTGCTAGATTGAATTAAATTATTATTTTAATCAATTGGTGGGTGGTGTCTAAAGGAGGTGTTAGTAGCCTAGCGATTAGGACACCGTTGCGGTCGATGTTGTCGCTTCGCGTTAAACGTGTGGGCCCCACTTCACCGATTGAACGGCGAGATTTGATTGGCGGACGGTGACAGCTCCGCGTATTACACGTTTGGATAAAAAAAAAGATGGCGGATACCCCACGATAACTAGAACCGGGCCAGGCGGGGGTGGGGGGGGACCTCGTCACCGGATTCTTGTTTCTGCGTTTTCGATTGGACACGTGTCGATTATTTAGCCATTCCCTGCCTGTTGGGATAGTTTAGTCTTTTTCTTTTTATTTAACTATTTAATCACGACACCAGCTGCCATGCCAATCCATGAAGAATCTAAGCACGTTTTAAACATTCGATGCCCACGTTATTCACCAAGAGACGTTATGAATCTCTCTCTCTCTCTCGGAAAAAAAAAAAAAAAGCCATGTTGCCCATGATACGTTTCATTTCATTGGTCTGCATGCTTTCTCTTCGTATTGGGACGATGCACAATGATATTTAATTCTTGAAAAGAGCCCGTAAGGGTCAGCTACTTTTGGATCACGGCGGGGTTTCAAGTCTACTTCGATCCACGCCATAGTGATGCATTGCATGTCAGATGCCTGTCACGTCCTGTCTTGTGATTGGCAACAAGCACGTGATTGGCATTCTAGTCTTTTATTTTCCTACAGGCACGGCAACACGCACGGGGAGGCGAAAAGAGGAGCAAAGAGCTCGAGAATTTTGACAGACTGATGACAAGAGACGTTTAACATCCAATCCCGAAGAGCCCAGCTCATACTGTTCTTTTGTTCATTCACGACTGCTTTGGGGGACCAGATTTTTTCTGTCAGCCCTTCCTTCCTACTTTCCGTTGTCCGCTTCATTGATCCTCGCGCATAAATAAATCAAAAAGTTAGCCTACAATCCGTTCTTGCAGCACAATTTGAGCGCCCGCCCATTAAATTTCGTAAGCATTTATAGCCTTTTCGAATTAAATGCGTTTGCAACATCCATGACCCATTATTAGTTTAACCCTTTACCCTTTGTACTTACTTTGTTGTCAAAACACATTTTTATCTAGTAATTTGCCATCACATTGACCTATTTACATGGCAGGGAAATAGTTATGTTTGTGGAGGAAGATATTGTGGTTTAGTTTTTGATGATGATGGGATAATTTGGATAGGTCATACGTGCCCAAATTCACACTGTTATTTTCTTAACATTGAACCAATGTGACATCGGGATGCTGTCTTCTCTTATGTTAATTGAAGTCAAACAATGACTTAATTAGTCAAGTCAAATGCGAAGTTCGATGCATGCAAATTCAAAACATGGAGAGAAATAAGTAGCAAAATTACTATGAAAAAAAAAAAAGTAGTAGTAAAGTAGAACATGGACCACATAGTAAAAATAATTTTCACTCCTTGAAATCCCGAGGAAGACAGAGAATCAGACATATTCTAAGAAATTATGGGTGCCTTTTTTGCCGTTTGCCCGACGCCAGATCAAGTATTTAAAAATTAATTAAATGTTTCAAGGGGAGGGAGAGAGAGAGAGAGAGAGAGAGAGCAAGTAGGTAAGGGACCATTCGGCCCTATAGGTGGACAGTTTGCCACAAATACCGCACAGTACTCCCTCGCGTGTGGAGCCCGCTTTCCCAACTGGGCCCCCACCATTTTTTTTTAATTCATTTCCCGGCAATGGGCCCCGTTCTTTTCTAGGGGACCAGTTACAGTTTGCATTGATTAAGCCGGCGGCTGTCAGAGAAGTCAAAATTCTCACTGGGTCCCACTCCCGTTCTCATCAATCCTCGTGGACGGCTCTGATCTCTCATCTCCGGCGCGTGCTTGACGTCAGGGTCCACCTGTGGTCCAAGCAACGAGGTTTAGACGCGTGTCAAGGTGTCGTTGTCCCGGGAGTGGCGGAGAGAGAAGCGACGTTGTTTATGGTTCCTCTACTTTTCGCTCTCTCTCTCTCTCTCTCTCTCTCTTCTTATCAATGTTTACCGGTTATCGCCGGTCTTCCGTCTCATTTAATTTATTTCTCTTATCAGGTCGATCGAGATCATTGTCTTGTTGTTGGACTTTTTAAACTGCTAAATCATCACGCTACGTTAAGTGACGTGGCAAGCACGCTCCAAGCTTTCAGGATACTACTAACTACGTTGATAGATTATACAGACTTTTTTTTCTAGATACAATCGTGTACTTCTGTTGTTGAAAGTTCTTACATCTCTAATATGCATGGTACGAGTTCTTAAATCAGATACTTCTCATTTCTTTTGACGACACGTGTAACCAATTCTGAACTTTTGCATCACCATTCATAATTGTATGTTTTACTATTGTAATCAGCTTACTCCCATCTTGAATTTAGATATCTCGATTTAATTACTATCATTACACCACCAGTTAATTATTAAGTAAGTGTACTTGCTTGGTAATCTATCCTTAGGCCGTCTAATGTTCTTCGACCTGTTCGAAAGTAATCCGAGAAGAAACAGTAAACCCACGCGCAGATATAGGACTGTTACCGCAGCTTGAGATAACTGCTGTTCCAGTAGTACGGCAACGGCACATTGTTACCCCCAACCCTACCAAATAATTACGCTTCCTCCAATAGTAGAACCCAGTGTTCCCCACGCGCCTTATTTTCCAACTAAAGTCGCAACATTGACATTAAACAAACAATCTATGCCACGATGACAATCCTGAACCGTCCGATCAAGAAAATAAAAAAAATTGTGATAATTAAATATTATAAATAATGTTTTATGTGTTACACATTATACCTGTTATAATGTTATTGCCTTGTATGGTAAGTAGTTTTCTTCTACACGGAAACCACTCCCTTCTCTCTCTCTCTCTCTCTCTCAAATTTCTCCTCGGTTTCTCCCTTTAATCTCTTGTACGTTTATAGCAGCCCATCTCTAACTTGTATCTCTCTGCAGAGACAACACCAGCACTTTCACACTCTGTCTACAGCAGCACCAGAAATTTCTCCTTCAACTGTAAAATAAAATTTATAGATAGATAGATAGATACATATATAGATAGTTGCATAAAAGAAACATGGCGTTTCATCACAATCATCTGTCTCAAGACCTTCCTCTTCATCATTTCACCGACCACCAACAACTACAACAAGCTTCGCAGCAACAGCAAAGCCTAGCGGAAACAACAGCGCCGCCGAATTGGCTGAACACGGCGCTACTTCGCGCACAACAGCAGCAACCGCCTCAACAACAACGTTCACACTTCACGGACACCAACTTTCTTAACCTACGCACTACGGCGAACAACAACAACAATAATAATAATAATAATAATTCTACCGATTCCGAAGCTTCGCAAACCCCTAACCAATGGCTTTCACGCACGTCGTCTGCGCTTCTTCATCGCAATCCCAGTGACGTCATCGACGACGTCAATCCGACGAACGACTCCATCATCGCTGCCGTTGAATCTGCCGATTTGAAAAACAGCAACAGCGAGAACATGAACAACAACAACAACAACAATAATAATAACAAGAGTGAAGGCGCAGTTGTTGAGAGTGGTGTTGGCGTTGACGGAGTGGTGAACTGGCAAAATGCCAGGAACAAGGCCGAAATATTGTCGCACCCGTTGTACGAGCAGTTACTGTCCGCGCACGTGGCGTGTTTGAGGATCGCGACGCCGGTGGATCAGCTGCCGAGAATTGACGCTCAACTTGCTCAGTCGCAGCACGTCGTGGCTAAGTACTCGGCCTTGGGTGCGGGTCAGGGCTTGGTTACTGATGACAAAGACCTCGATCAGTTCATGGTATGCAGTATCAGTAATTGTTTTCTTCTATTTTGAATATTTAATTTCCTTTCCATTCCATTTTTGTTTGTTTGCTTGTCTGTTCATTTGTCTTATTGGAGTTTTGAATTTTAAATTGATCATTATTGAACTGCAGAAGAATTTATTGTGCTGCTTGTGATCGCCCAATTCAAGGCTTTACGTGCATAAATTTCGTTCATTTATTTTAACCGTGCCCTCCTTTTATATCCCTCTTAGCTTAGTGTCTTTCGTCACAGGGATGATTTTTCTTGTTTGAGTTTAGTTTAAACTAGCGAGCGAGTCTTCCTGGCAATTGGGTGGCTTTGATTTACCAGTAGATGCAGATGCAGATGTTTTCGAATTATAAAGAGGAACTGGTCTGAAATCAGAATGAGAGAGTCTACATCTTTGCTTGTAGTCTAACTTCGAACTAAAATAGATAGGGGATTTATGGGCAGATGAGAAAGCTTGAAATGGACGGTGGGATTCTTATGCTTGCACAAAAGAAAGTGCTGCTGAGACGTGAGAACTTGTGATTGCAGTACTAACATAAAGAATTTAGTGGATGATGCTTCAAGTCAGAACATTTCGTCTTATTGCAAATGAAAAGATATTGACAGGTAATTGATTAGGAGTAAGAAGCTTGCCTGATGTGTATGCCTTGGCAACCTTGAATACCAACAGCTTTGCGAGCTGGACTTGTGCTATTTTGGCAAGCTAGAAAATTGAACGAGTAAAAACAGTATGTATGATGAACATATTTTTTTCCTTCATACCTCATAAAAGCAAAAGACTTTAGGAACCAACAATGGCTTGGAGAAAGAATCGAACCGTTTATCTTTCTTAGAAACAAGTCAAAGCCCAAAAGTAAAAGAATAATATCTCCAGCAAGTCTTTAGGAAAGCCCATGGTCAATTCTTTGTTCTGGTGCAAATGTAGCATACAGCAAAAACTGAGATAGAGCGCCGAGATGATCCACCATATTCTGATCAGCGACACTGGGGATTGGTTCAGGTTGATATTTGAGTTAAATTTTGTTGAGTAGAAATACTTAAATCGGAGGGACAAGTTTTGGAGTTGTTCAATGGTTTTAGATTTATGAGAGAACAAATAAATCCTGTGCTGAAATGTCAGTCGAAGAACGTTGGTTTTCATTATGCCTGGCTTATAATTTAAGTTAATCTTATTGAACTTATGTTTGGCTTCACTTTTTTCATTGATGCTTTGTGTTCTAGTAGTTCTTTGTCATGCCGGTCTCATTGCAAACTTGAAACATATCAGCATCTAGTACTGGTACCATGACCCGACGTTTTTGAAAAGAAAATATAGCAAATGGAAATAGGAATTTTTTCTTCCTATAGTTGGTTTTCAATCAAATCAATACAATGATTTCACAAGGATGGAAACAGCATCAACGTCTGCATATTTCAGGCATCTCGATTTCTGATTTAGAATGCTTAATATTGTTTTAGAATTGATGGATAAACCAGAATATAATCTTAAATATGCTGCAGTTTTAATGACAGAATCAAAATTCTAATCTTTGCTGTTCTTGACAATGCAGACACATTATGTTCTGCTGCTTTGTTCGTTTAAAGAACAACTGCAACAACATGTTCGGGTTCATGCAATGGAAGCAGTGATGGCTTGCTGGGAGATTGAGCAATCCCTGCAGAGCTTGACAGGTAACTAACTCTTTGATATGTATTATTACTGTTTCAATATTTCATGCTAGCCTGATTCTAAGAGCATGAAAACTTCTTCTACATCTTGCTGACTTTTCCTAACATTTGGCAACTAGCATTCTTAAGATCCATTTACTCATGAAGTGTTAGCACAACTTTTAATTATTCAATGTTTTTGACACTAATTGTTACTTTTATTTCCTTGCATTTTCTTGGAACTGGTGAATATTATCAAATAATTGAAGAGAACTCACTGCTACTACAAGTTTACCAAAATCTAGGACTGATTTTATAACATGATTTGACTTGTGATGATTGGCAACTAGAGTGAGAAGCAAATACATGTTCGTATCTAAAAGGAACAAACTAATTTTGCCTTCTACAACAAATAAGTGTTCTGAATTAACTTTTTAAGGAGAAAGGGTGAGACCTGAGAATTTTTTGGCAATCAACCATGGCATTTACTGTTGGCCTATCTGATAATCAGGTAGATGATAGTTGATATCCAAAGAATATGGCATTCTACTTCAAGTTAATGTTTTGATGCACCAAAATAAATATCCATCTATTAGGTTTGCAAGTTAATGTTTTGTAAACTTGAGCTGTAAAATATTGAACAGACGATTATGCATACTGAAGCTATAAAATCGTGGTACAGGAATTTCTCCGGGAGAAGGTACGGGAGCAACAATGTCAGATGATGACGAAGATCAACTGGATGGTGATGCCAACCTGTTTGATGGAAGTTTGGATGGTCCAGACAGCATGGGATTTGGTCCTCTTATCCCAACAGAGAGCGAGAGGTCCTTGATGGAGCGTGTGAGGCAAGAGTTGAAACATGAACTGAAACAGGTAATGAATCAGAATTATGAAATAGGATTGTGAAGTTCTTTGATCTCTGATGGGATTAACTCGTTCTATCTTGCTTATAGGGTTACAAGGAGAAAATTGTAGACATAAGAGAGGAAATTCTGCGAAAAAGAAGAGCTGGAAAACTTCCTGGTGACACCACCTCTGTTCTGAAAGCTTGGTGGCAATCACATTCCAAGTGGCCGTACCCTACTGTAACACTCACTTTCCAAGCTGCCTGTTAGTTAAAACTTAGTAAAGTCAAAAGCATGTAGCTCTCGTTTCACTCATCAAATATTTTATTTCTATGACACTATTTCAGGAGGAAGACAAGGCAAGGTTGGTGCAGGAAACTGGTTTACAGTTAAAGCAGATAAATAATTGGTTCATCAATCAAAGGAAGAGGAACTGGCACAGTAATCCTTCAACTTCTACAGTCTTGAAGAGCAAACGCAAAAGGTAAACCAAATAAAGTGATTTTTCTCCTCTACTTAAATTACAGAGCTTTGCACCAACCCGAATCCAAAAAGAAGTAATGCAGGTGAAAACAGCGGCGGCGATCGTTTCATGTAAATTGAAGATTATTCAAGAACCCAACTACAATAGACATCATTGATGAATTCAACATACTCCTATTAAATATAAACCGCTGCTGCAACAGATTAGGGCTTCAGAAATAACTAAAACAAAGGATAATAGCCATATTTTTGCTTCTCCCGTATGCAAATATGGCTAAAGAGGAGGATAAGGTTGTGTGTGATGAACCCAACTTCCCACCATTTTACAGGTATGCTTTAAGAGGCATGCAAATGGTAACTATGTATGCAATGCAATGTCATTAGCAAGTTCAATATTTAGAAAGTCATATACGACTGTAACCCAATTATCCAATTCACACATATCGGTGGATTTATAATTTTGTTTTCGATGGTTTGTCTTATTTGTGAATAAGAATAGTGAGGGGTTGTGGGTGTACAGTGTAATAAATCTTTAATCTTAGGTCAGTTGCTTACACCTATATACTAGTGATTATACTCCTTTTTCTCTGGGTACTGTAACGTGGATCATATTTTACGGTACAAAAATTTAATTAATGAACGATTTACAAGTATAGAATCAGTGTATGACGAATGATACACAACCAAAAAACGAAGTCTCAACCTGCAGAAGTGCGGAAACCCGCCGGATCCCGTACCAACTCGCCGCACTCCATCCCAGCAGGAGCAGCTCCGGCATATCTAGCCGAGAAATCGAGGCCATCTATTTCCCCATTGATCCCATCATCAAAATTAATCTTATAACTTTGAGGATCATAATGAAACTCTACTTTTGAAATCTCTTTTTGTTAACACTAGATCTTCGAATAAAAAGTTTTCTAATTTGGCCCCGTCATTACCTCGGAATTCTCTTCGAGTTTCTTCACTCTTTTCTTCAACCAGCTCTCTCTCGTGGGTTTGGCATTTCACCCTAAAGAATCACTAAAATACAGACGTGCTTGCTTTTGAGAGAATCACACAGAGACTGCGTTGCTATACATCTCTGAGGAGTAACCCACCCACACATACATATACATATAAAATTTATAAGAGAACCAACTGTTAAATCATAATGCGACACGTAATGTGAATTCATTTTCATTTGCCGCGTACCCGTATTGTTATTGGCTGTCTATGATTGTGACTGAAATCACGGTGAGATTAGAATTAAGTTATTGTATCCGAGTTAGGAATTGAAGACTGCATTTGCCAAGCAATCAAGAGCAGCTGTGGCTTATGTTGCATCTCTTCATTAGCTTTTTTGGATTGTAGCTAATTTATAAGAGGAAGATCATCATTCATGACTCTTCTTAATTATTAAGAAAATTGAATAATTACCATTAGTTACCACCAAATTTTCCTATAGCTCAACTAATTTTCCCGGAAAAATCATTGTCACATTTTGAAATCAACATAAATTTGACAATATGGTTGGCGCTTCTTGTCTCATTCTTCGCTCCAGATAAGAGCAAGAAGATAAGATAATTGTATGCTCCACTTCCTTTATTTATTCCTTTTTCACAGTTTCCCGTGGAGAATAATTGGTGCCATGGTCGACCCACAATTTAATTAGACTGGTACAATAAATTAAGAAAATAAATCCAAATTAACCTGCATAATATTCTGAAAAATTAAACCTGTACATAAAAAAGAACTTCCGCCGATTGAAGTGTCATGTCCGATTTACTTAATTTTATCATTGACGCCTGTTGAAAATACTAACCCCGAATTTTAAACTAAATCAAATCTTCTCCTGCCATGCCCACATTGCTATGTTCTAATGCATAATCCGGAAACTCTCAGTCAGCTACAATTTTTTTTTTCTTAACTACAGGCAAGGATCTCCCTCGACACAATCGGCGCCTCTTGCGGTCGGTCTGGCGAAGCCGGAAACCGCGCGGAGAAGTTGGCGTGGAGCTCGTTTTCTTGGCTCATATCGTCTTCGAAATTGAGCGAGTAGCTCAGCGGATCGTACCTGAAATCGCCCGAGTTAGGACGCCTTCGGCTCTTGGCTCCAACCCTGGAGAAAATACTCCGAAACTTGTCTTTCACATCCAGCTCTTGCCAGGCGTACGGCGATCTCGGAGACCTCGGCGTTCGTTGCTGCTTGACGTCTCCGTATTCGCAGCCGACAGATTCCAGCTTGCAATGAGACGCGCGGAAACAACACATGGATGATTTGATTCTGTTTTTAAGCGACGGAGAAACACATTCGTTATACATTTTCGAAATCGTTGTCCAAAGAAAACGTCCGGCGCTTGTGCTTGTTTGTTAGGTGGTCGGTGATGAAGAGAGAAACGAGAGAAGTTGGGCTATGAATAAGTTGGTGGGTAGCAGATAAGGACGGTGAATTTGGACAAGCTGGTAGACGAGCGAAAAACCGCGGGACTTACGTGTCTGGTGGTTTTCTGTTAACTAAAGCGTGAGATTGATCTTGGGCAATTTAAGTTCGCTAGTTAAACGGGTAATTAACTTCTCTAGTTAAAAATATAACCGAGGAAAGATTTTCTCAGCCGTTATTACAAATTTTGACAGCCTAGAAAACCAGTTTAAGAATTAAAGATTTAGTATGCATTTCTCTGAAGCAGAGATTCTAGGCATGTTTTTTTTTTTTTTTAAATTTAAATTATAAAAAATTAAAAAATATATGAAACAAAATATTTTTATAAAATCACGATAAAGTTTAAATACTCGCATTTTAAAAACACTAAAATATTAATTAAATTTATTATTTTTTTGTTAATTAAAAAAATTTTAAGTAAGATAATATTTAATTTATTTTAATTAAATAATAAATTTATTTTTAATTTTTTTATTCATAATTAATAAATAATTTTTTTATTAATTAAATAATTTTATCACATTAATTATATTTATATAATAACATTCGTTTTATAAAATTTTTTAATTTAAAATAATAAATTTAACTATCCTATTAGCACTTATAGCTTTGAGTATTGGAAATAAATATTATTTTTTATTTTCATATTGCAAGTACTTGGTTGGATAAGAGAGAACATTTATAATTTCTGAAATTCCTTTTATGCCCTTTGAATTCCTAGTTGGGTGCGGGCTTTCAGCCTTTTCCGCTGGTTTTACGAAACGTAAGACTGGTTTTGTGAAAAAGTAGAAGTGGTAATTGTATTACCTTAATACCGATTAATTATGCTAATTGATTAACTCAGCCGAGGGCCATGCATGCATGAAGGCAAACTGGCGATGTTACTGATGCTATAGAAAAGATAAAAGAATTTTGGATCTAGGTTCAGTGCCACATGGTAGAAAACGAGTGGATCGACAGACGCGTGGCATTTGTTTTGAAGTTAGCGTGGGAATGCAGTGTATGGAGTAGCAATCCTCGTCTCCCGAGTCCCAACGATCGGCTCCCGGTTGAAGTAACATGTGATCAGTGCCTGATTGGCCTGTGCATGTCATCCCGAGATTTCGGACTGCTCTGTCTTGTAAATAGTAATTAAGAAAGCCCGTTTTAAAGTGCTCTTCCAACTGGTTGTATCATTAACTTAATCGCCTTAATAAAGTTCGACACCACAACGGCCCAACCCAATTTTGGTTTGGGGCAATTCTGCTGTTTGTTGAGTGACATGAGAAGAGGAATGCTAAAAGGAGGATGCACTGGTCGGATAATGGAGTGCCATGGTTTTTTCTAACTGAATGCTAAAAATTAAAGATAAAAAAGTTTCATTTTAAAAAAGTATTGGCAAACTACATGACAAATAGATAACTGCCGATGAAATCTTTTTTCTGGAAAATATTTCGATCAATTTCTTGAACTTTTGAATGGTGAACGGATGTATTGAATCAGACCTAGAATGTCTAATCTTTATTCCTGACATATTATTTCAAGATTAACGTTTTGTAGAAGACAGTTTTGGTTTGTTCAGGCGGCAAAAATTTGTTTGCTAGCGCTGCACTTTGAAGGGATTATCCAGTTTCTTATGGCTTCCCTTTCTGTAAATTCTCATTTTTATTTTTTAACTGCTGGTTTCAGGTTTTTAACCAGTCTATTCTCTTTTTCATGTGAGATATGCATGCATGCTTAGCTTTTTTGTTAAATTAAAACCTGTTCTGTAGATACCCCAATGGTATTTTCAGGCACTTCTTCAGGACACTCTTCTGATAGCAACCTGGTCAATGTATATTCGTGCTGGTGTTGTTGCCATTTTACAGAACCTGGTTGGTATGTTGGATTAATTTGTCTAATATCATGCACAGTTCTCTCTCTCACATTCAAATTTAGATGGTGAGGATACGATCGGTGTTCAATTTGTTACTGAATGATATATATCCGTTTGGAGTCTCTGGTTTTTGTTTCATGAAATGGCTGTTTATCATCTGCTGGATTGTCTTCGAACAAATCCCAGCGGACACAACATGGCTTCAAGATACAGAGTCTTCAGCAATCACACTCCAAGATGTACAGACTGCTGCCACTCAACCTTTTTGTGAGATTCTTGTGCCCAAAATATAGCCGGTTCTTTTAAAATTTATAAAATTAGTTTAAAATTTGTATCATATCATGATACCAAACAGTTCATCCAGAGACTCAACAAGTGTCCCGCAACGACAAATAAATGTTAATTCAAGATACACGATAAACTTGTAATGGCCATTGAGAATCATGAGCCTCTGTTTACAACAGCAGTGTCCACAACCGATGTGTTTGACAGCACATAGCCAAGGCTATTTCGATATTTTCAGATTTCATTTTGTGTCGACTTTCAATAGTAGTAGTTTGTTATGTTATTTATCCTTGGTTGGATGGAGAACGGTACATGCCCTCAAATTGATGGTCACTTCTTCAACCACTCGACGTCCTTTTTTTTTTTTTTTTTAAATTTTAAAGCCATCGCCACCTCCTTGCGGTTTGTCTGATTGTCTTTATACTAAAATGAGAGTGTCTGTACACTTAACAAACAGAATCAGATAGAGTTAGATATTTATGAACATACCTACAGAGAGAATGTAAGAGCCGAAGAGTTGAAAAGTTGAAGAGAGAAGAAGATGCAGAAAATGGGTGTGGAATTTGTTCTACGGCACGCTTGTAACGTTTTCAGTAGCTCTAATTACGTACAACATAATTATCTTAGCGAAAACAAAGAAGAGGTTGTTTCACACGGCTGTTAAGGCCTGGTTGGTATGTACTACTGGTTCAAGAAGTTCAAGGATGGTCCCAATTCTGAGATGGGTGGTTTTACTAGAATCCTGCACTCTGGAAAACCTGATAAGTACGTGGATGAGATCCCAACTTTTATTGCCTAGCCTTTGCCTTCTGGTACGAGCAGGTGTGTCATTTATGGGTTTTATTTTTGAGAATTAGACGAGTTTGTGCTTTGGTTGACTAGTTTCGAGAAAACTTATCTGCAAAATATTAGGAGATTACATGCTGGTTAGTTGTGGGTGGTTTTGGATTAGTTTCCAGTCTCTGAATTAGCAGGCGAGACATGTGTTTCAAAATTTTGTTATGAAATTTTGAGTTTGCTGGCTAGGGTTATTAAGTAAAGACATCAATCCTTTGTCCATCCCTGCATGATGGAAACAATTGGGAATTGATGTCTGCAGGTCTGTACGGTCACTGTTAATCCAACACATTGAAAAAATAACAAGAATGAAAACATCTGGCTTTGGCTTTATGAGTAACCCAGTTGAGCTTGTTTTTCTGCGAGTTATTTTCCTAACTGGGTCCTATGTGAAATCCCTTGCTCAAGATTATTTGGAAGAATGTTTGCGAGGGATAAATGTGAGCTTGAAGTTTATAATTTTCTTCCTTATTTCTATGCTCTTGCTGGTTTTAGATAGAATTTAGCTTCTATTGCCTGCATCTGACACATTTCATAATCACAGGGTTATATAGTCCTGAACAGACCTTGGGCGTTTTTACAATGGCTCCAACAAGCACACATTAAAAAAGAGTATGAGATGCCTGACTTCCAATTTTAGCGATGAGTTAATTTGCTCGTGTGTATGTTGGTCAATTTGACTTTGTGCCTGTTGTTTTTACCATGTATCCAGCTACAAACAGATGCAGAACCGGATCATATTATTGTCAAGCCTCTACCAAACTTATCTGAAGATGGGCTTGGAGCTGCCTTTCCTTTCTTTTATATTGAACCTAAAAAGTATGAGTCAGTCCTGAGAAAGTATTTCCCTGAGGATGAGGGACCAATTATCAATATTGACCCAATTGGAAATTCTCCAGTCATCGTCGGGAACGTATGTATTGCAAAGGTTTATACTTAGGAGAATCCTCTTTCGGTTTTTGGCTTTTCCTTCTTTAACTCATATTCAAAATAATTTTCTGATTTTCTTGAATATTGTTAGGATTCTCTTAAGAAAATTGCTCCTGTTTGGATGAATGTTTCCTTGGCAATGAAGAAGGATCCTGAAACAGATAAAGCTTTTGGCTGGGTGCTTGAAATGTGAAGCTTTCCTAATCAAGTCAATAATGTGTGTCATGTCCACTTCACATTACTGCATTACGTTCTTTACTTCTTTTTCTCATCTTGTTTTGTGAATATAGGTACGCCTATGCAGTTGCCTGTGCTCTGAAAGGTGTTGGCAACATCTCATACGAATACTTCATGATCCAGGTCGGATTAGATTATCATTTCATTCCCCTTGCATTAATATTTTTTCCGATACGTGTAGAATGTCCTTTTGATGTAAAGTCAATGACTGTGCTGCATCTTTAACCATTTGTTACTGTTAAGGCCGTATTCCTCGTCTTTTGCGGGGCAATTCATCTTTAACAAACTTCTTCATTTAGCAACTTATGGCAGTGGTGTTAGTTATTTACCTAGTTCCAATCTATTCCCAGCACCTTTACTGGCACTCGTCATTTCTGTGACATAAATCAGCCTCCATGGGGTAAAGAAGTGGGCAACAAGTACATAATCCATTATACTTGCGGATGTGACTTTGATACGAAGGTATTTTATTCCTGACTCAGCTCTCTTGCATTCTCCGTTTTACTGTTTGTTTCCCTTACAGTAATTTTAAAGAAATTGGTTCTGACATTTTGATTTGTTGGGAGCATTTCTTCGTGATTACAAAGAAAATGGTAGTCGTTGTTCCACTTACAGTGTCGGATTCTTTTGCTCTGAATTTCAGGGCGAGTTGACTTATGGGAAGATTGGAGAATGGAGATTCGGCAAAAGATCTTATGGTAATGTTGCACCCCCAACCCTTCCTCCACCTGGTGCTCCAGGAAGTGTGGTAAGTTTAGTCTCACCTTGCAATTAAGAACATCGTTAAATTGAGAGAAAGTGACCTTTTCGACTCTTCAAATTTCTAACTTATAGATCCATTATTTCTATTATTCATTTAAAATTAGTTGCTTAATGCTCCCACCTGAATTCAAGATATCATTACCTTCCACCAATCAGATGTGTGAATTGTTGCCCAGGGTAAGCAACCTTTGTCTTTAAATCTTTTTAGCATTCCATTTTTCTTTTTCGTCTATCATCTACAGATTTAGAGACACATCTGGAAGGTGGTAAAAGAAGTATATTTAGCCGTTTGCTTATGTTGGAAACCCCATAATTAGTTCAATAGTTTTTCACTAGCAAATGCATCATGGCAAGTGACGCTGGTGAAAATAGATGGTGAATGAAGCCACCACAAACATTCCAAACTGGGGATCGCAAGGAAATATGGATGGATGGATGGAAGCCGGTGTAGAAACAAAGTTTTGTTTAGTTGATGAAGTTATAAGCCCTGTCCTGTTGGTTTCACTTGCACACACGACCAGATGGGTGGGAACCGCAATCAAATGACCCGATGAACTTGGTAGGCTTGGGCTTTTTTGATATTGGAAAGTTCGTACCTGTGTATAGTAGTGCAACATTTTTCCCATTGTGATATAAGCAAGAGCTACCAAACAGTTTTCCTACTTTACTGCCAAAAATTTTGCGGTTCTGCTCCTGTATTAGTTTGATGCATACCCATTTTTTGAAAAATTAAAGTCACAGCACTCTGAGAGCGTGAAGGATAGAGTAGCACATACTGCACGACTTACAATCAACACACTTGAGTGCAATGATAGATTACCTTTATTTAGTTTTTCTACAATTTAAGAGAAAGGAGAAGTAAATTTTTGAATTGCTTGGCAGTACAATTTACATTAGATTCTACCAACCCATGCCAAAAAATTGGAAGCTTCTGCCTCTATCTAAATGTACACAGTTTTTACCAACAAAATATCAGGACGATGTTTGGATCCGAACAGAAGCCAAAATTGGACAAACCCATTTGGAATCAAGGTATTTACATGCAAGTTGAATATATATCATCAGTTCAGTTCAAATATCGCCTGCAATTCTTTGAATTGCAAAAGCAAGGGATTTTTTTACCTTCATCTTCGTGGTTAAAATGGTAGTCATATGTTATCTCTTCGCCTGGATAAATGTCTCGCTCCGCCAAAAATACCACCTGTAACCAAGATATAACAGTTTAAGAAGAACTGATCTACACCAGCTCGACTAGCATTGCAACTGCAGTCTCCAGACAAACCAGCGGCCCTTAAAACACTCACAGATTGCATAAACAAACCAGTGGCCAACTAAGAGCAATTATATATTTTTATGTATATCACAAAAAAGTTCTGAATTACCTTCTTTTCATTCCTTACAGAAATCACTTGGGCAACGCAATTTGGCTGATCAAATCAATTGACAACAAAGAAATCAGAGTTAAACCACAAAATTAAAACACCTGAGAAATTAGCTGTTAGCACAAGTCATGAAACTAAAAGCTATAATATAACTTATGTCCAACTCATTCACTAAGGTACATATGCCAATATTAATTTGTGGCAGCATCTAAATTTTGCTCATAAAAAAAATAAATATATTAAATTGGAACATGGAAGAAAGAAGTAATTACCAGGCACGAGTGATTGACAAATCGAGCAATACCCCCCTTGCAGGTTGCATCAATAATATGCTCTTTATCAATCCTGAAGAAGTAGCAGGCACTCTTATACTGAAGTTTTCTACCCGACTGATACTCAATTTCTCTTTTGTCTGCAACCCGTAGCCCCACAATTTCACCAATGTACTCAACTACCTACAAAACACAAGCAAATTATTATCATTATTATTTTTTGAGCTAGAGGAAACAAAAATGATCTGCACTTGAAGGGACAAGGAGGTCAAACCATTTCTCCACGGGAAATGAACCGAGATGTGTATAGACCAAGGGCATGTATACCAGATTTGTAAACTACCAAATGTCTCCAACCCTTTGCTTGCTTGTAGCGAGCATATTCTTTCTGCAAGTAATTAGGACAGCGGTACAGAAATTTAAACATTTGTATTTGTCATGCAATCATCTGATAAAGTTCTCTATGGAAAAAATGCTGCAACTAATATTAGCTACTAGGCACAATCTAGAAATACATATTACGTAGGGGAAGAAAACCAGACATAACCCCTCAACTGCTTCTCAGTCAGATAAAATATCAGAAAAGTTAAACAATAAAAATTCAAAATGCATTTAAAAGTATCATCATGACAGTGAAATACACAAATTCCGTAAGTCAATACAATCTAGTGCATATACTATTAAGAGAATTATGTCAAGATGTTCATAATCTTTAGCTTGACAGATAATGAATCAACATCGAAAAATGCAAATTTGAAAAGGAATTGCCATTGAACCACTTAATCTCATGTATGCATACAACCATAACATAAATATAAACTTGGTCAAGATCATATGTCTTTCAAACTCATCAGTTTCCACCAACCACATAAAAGTTTCTAGTATCAATGCCCCAATATCAAGAAAATAACATTATAGATGACAGCATGTTGGCTTATTGCGTGCTTACTCAAATATAATGCAATTCAACTTTTGTCATAGAAGTAGGCAATTATAATCAAGTGGCAAAAAGCAACTAGAATGTACCCGATAATCATACTCAATATCAGACAATGGCAGCTTTGGAAGCCCATTTGTGCATGATTTCTGCCCATTAATGTGAATCCAAGCATTTAACTGCTCCTGGGGAACAAGGCATCCGCTCTTTCCTCTTGATTGACTGCAGAAGTTATGCCAAAAGCCATCACGTTTCCGACCCTTGTAGCCCTTAATAGAAATCAACAGTAGCAGTATAAGATGTCACAATTGTCAGCCAGGCAGACATTACTTCCCTCCCCCCACCCTAAAATAAAGAGAGAAGGCAGAAGCAGAAAACCCTCAATCAATGGATCAAGTACCTCTGTCCGTGCACAGGTTAATTCCTTTTCTACTGAACAATCCACCTTAAGATCAATGGGAACACTACCAGACTCGCACAAAGGGTGAGTCGCATGGAGCACACACCTTCCATAAAAACCCACATTTTCATTCTCAATCCCTTCAACCTCGCTTTGCAACAGGCCCTGCAACCGACGCAAAAATAAGAAAAGGAAAACCTATGGAAGTGCTAATGTTGAAAGAACATCAGAGCCAATTGGAAAATATATATATATATATATATATCCAGCCTCTGAAAAAGCAGACAGCTCTGCTCTTTGAGCTGGTACTACCTCATGTTCTTCTGAATTACATGTTCTCTAAGTGATTCAGAAGACCAAGATAGATCATATCTTGCTCTATTTTTGCAGAACCATCCATTTACATGTCACAGAATTTTCTAATATATACCAAAGCATTCAGCCAAAAGGGATTTTCGAGAACCAGGGAAAGGCAATCCCCAGAATGCAATGCTCTGCTTAACCCAAGATATGAAAGACATCTTCTAAACAAATACATGTTATCACATACTTAATGATAAAGGAGACAACATCTTGGGGACATACACAATAAATTTACAGTCACTACCTAAAATAATACAACTGTCTTCATATTGGTAGGAATCAGGGCCAGTTATCTCTTATCAGATGTAAACTCTAATTCACAATAACTCTACACATAAAATATGAATGAGCTTGTTTATTCACACAAAAAAAAAAAAATCAGACACAAGTAGCAGCCAGAGAAAACCTTCCCACTGGCAAGAATTATTGCACTAACTGCAAATAATAAAAGATGAAAATGCACGCATGCCTAGTGTCAACCTACCTAAACAATAAGCAATGTCATGAACACAATATGTATATAGATCAGCCAAAGTTTCAAACTTTCTAAGAGGAAGACAAACCTTCTGGTGAGCACACCAAGGATGAAACCAAACAGAGCAATTTACCACCCTGCACTGTATGCATGAGCCACCTGGTCGATTACACACAGAGCAAACCTGGGAAAAATACAGATCAAGGTAACTACATTTGGACATTCATAAAAAGGGTGAGAAAAGCATAACTGTCAAAATTTTAGGTGTTGTGAAATTTTAATTTCTAAGGCACAATTGAATTACAAACTGTTCTATACATGTACACTCGACTGTTAACAGAATGGCACAATTGAATTACAAACTATTACATTTCATCTATTAAATATTTTGCTTCAAATCAAATATGGTTTTCAAATTCCAAAATTTGAACTTTCACCTCCCGCAGCTAAATTCAACTAAAGCCTCTAGAGAAGTTCACAGAAGAAAAAATATACAACAAATGCAGTAAACTATGACAAAATTCTGTGAACTATCAAAGCGGTAAAGAATGCACATTAGTCTATCCTTCATTAGGTCAAGACAAAACACACTTAGTAAACACTGTCATTTTCTTGCAAAAATAAACCAACCACACGGCATGGGATATGGATAATGCACAATGAAAAGAACTATTGTAATTCGAGATTAATACATTAAAAAACTGCATGATTACATGTAAAACTTAATTCAGCCATGGTTTCAAAAGCACAGGCAAATTTATTATATTGTGTACTTAAAGTTTCACCTAAAGTTCATTAAGTTCAAAGCTTACCACATTTGCTTTGAGACAGAATGCCCCAGCTACATCAAAAGCACTCATGGTGTCAACATTTGGGCATCGGGTTCCAGGTGTCCAGAGACCACAGACTGTATGAACCCACAGTTTAACAGTTGAATCAAGTACCCCGGCTGTAATGCTGTTATGTATCTTCAAATTACTAACAGTGCACATGGATTTCTGAACAGTATCCAACTGGCTCCGTAAATCTTCTTTCCATGTAGCAGCGCTTGATGGCCCAATATTTACAGGTCTTACAACAGGAAACGTGTCATCTTCAAGCATAGACCTTGAGGAATGCAACAAATGGAGATCATCTTCCATAATTTCAGCTGAAGAAAGAGCATTATTGTGCCTGCTTTCTGTTTCGACATTCCAAGCTTTCAAAAGTCCTTTTACCATTGTGCGACTTTGCAGTGCTCGAGTCATTGCCCCACCACCATAACCACAGAGAACACAAACCTAATGAGAAGGTTATGAAACCTCAGTGTAAGGATGCACAAAGAAGGAGATAAAATATGCATCTAGTAACTTCAAGCATGCCAACCTCTTCCAGAAAATAACCAAAGTATCAGATCAAACATAGTTTGACGATCATCAACTAACATCTTGTAAACCAGCAAACCATGTACATTTAATTGTTAACATTAGGTTGTTAATCATAACACATCAAATTCCACACTTTACCGAATATTCTCTGAAGCTTGAATGAATAATGCAGCTAACTATCCTTTTTGCTATCCCCATTGATTTCAAAAGAATGCAAGACCATCGAGATAGTAATTTCAACACTAGGAAACAAAGGTTTGTACTCACCACTGTCTAACCATACAGATACAAATGATCCATAAGCTGGATGTGAGAAACATAATCAGTACTAGTTCCAAACACTCAGTAGGAAGCAATGATAAAAGGTATGTGTGCATACCTAAAGATTATAAAAGAAATACAAATAACAAGACCTAAAAGACAGCACAGCAAATGCAGTTCGTAAAGGACTAAACTGCAAGAAAAGACATTTAGCATTTAAAGTAAAAGCCAGGTTTCTTACAATATCTCTAGAACTGGTTCGGCATGGTCTGCAACGCCAGTGGCCTTTAGGGACTTTGGAAACCCCATAGCAAGCTTGATGCACCTGCACATGATGACACTAATTAGTACTACGAAATAATAATGAGAGAAATTCAGAAGAACTCGGCTTCAAACAGATCCAAACTTCCACTTGCTTTGATAAAACATCGACCGCATTCTAATAAACAATTGATTTCATCATTGTCTGAGCCTCCACACACACAGCAGAATGCATCTGAATCCATAATAGAAAGTCTGCGCTCTTGATTCAATCTGTGCCAAAGCCAATTAAGATCAAAATACTTGTAATAACCATCAGTGTACTGAAACTAGTGTTTTCTATGTGCCTATGCAGTAAAACATATACTTACGTGCATATGCCAATATCTACATTTCATAATAATTCTATATCTGTATAAATACAAAAATCAAATTATCTTCAAGTAAAACTTCCTTACTTTTCAGTACTAACTTTGCACGATCCACGAACATGATGCTTATTACCCTCAGCATTCTTTGAAGCTTTCCCAACTTTCATTTTAGGCATGCATTTCGAGATCTTCATAAGGGGGAAGCATTCAGAACTAAATTCTTTTCCTGATAATTAACAGATGTTAGTAATGTAAAAATGACATGGTAATAAGAGGCCAAGGAATGATCTAACTAGCAAACTAAAAAGGGTGAGATGCATGCGTGAAGAAAGACCAATTCACACAAAGTTATATTAATTCGTAAAATGAGCTTCACCCACTAGCCTAACCATATGAATTTTACCCCAACTGACTCCAAAATAGTACTAAAGGACAATAATAATCCATTCCATAAACTTCAGGAAATCTACAATCTCAAATGAAATACCAGTATGGCTACCTTTCTCTGTTAGCTCATAAAGACTGCGCTTCTGTATTTCTTTACTCTTGGGCTTGAATTTAGCATGAACATTTCTGTTCAGAGTACTGCCATTTTTCTTGCTTTTATTATCGCTGTCTTTCTCCAAAACTGATTTCTCCTCAGCAAATAGTTTATCCCTGTCGGTGCATATGTTCTCATCTTCTTCCAGGGAATGGTCAGTGTTTATTTCATTACAGCTTGAAGAATGAAGGACTTCACTTTTTGCTTCTTTCTTTATATTTAAAAATCCATCGTCCTCAGCATCCCTTCCACAAAAATTTGCCTCCTTCAGTTCATTGTGGAAAGTTTGTTTAGATTCACAATTTTTTGGGAGAGTACATTTTTTTGCAGTTTTAAGAATCCTACTAAGAGAAATAATTTTGGCAGGCTGTGATACATTGCTAGCCAGTTCTCCATGACATATTTCACCATACTTCCCACATACTACAGGTCTTGCCTTCCTATAACAAGCATTCACCTCACCGCTAGATGATGCCTTCATATAGCTGACTGACCTGCACCTTGCAGTATTTTTGGTGTGCACATCTGTTGGTTCTTCCATCTGAGACTTCCTAATACAATCAGAATTCCAGGCTCTTTTTAACTTCTTTACGTCTGAAAAGTCACAGTTTTTGCAAAGATTAACAAAATTGTTTGATCCCATCTCATAATTACCTTCTTCATCTCCATCACCATAAATCATATGGAGATCCCTTTTACGGGAGAGTTCTTTGGATAAAGAAAATGTAGACCATTTGCACTTCGAACTAGGTTGAAGTGAATGAGCAGTAGATATATATGTTTCCTGGAAAGATGGATGAAGCATTTCCACATCTTTGGATGAGCAAGGCTCACAACAGCCAGTACCTTTAGCATGGCCATAATGTACTGTAGAAGGACCTGTGGTGGGAAATGGCGACTCTAGCATCTTGAATTTCCTTGCTCTCTTTCTCTTTCCTTTTTTAAAGCCTCTCTCATTTTTCTTCAAATTTAGCTTACCATGAACAGCAAGCCTGGTATGGATTTGATTCCTGCTCTTTTTCCATGTCAATGAATTTAAGAGCTTAAGTTCATCAAGAAGACTACGAGACGATTGATTATTCCTAATTTTGGAAGATCCATCTTTACTTAAGTTAGTCTTACAGTTGGAGCCGAGGAACTCTGCACTTCTTTCACTTTCAAGGGCATCATCTGATGACCAGCATTTGTCAATGCCTGATCCTTCATCAACTGCATGATCGTTAACATATCTAGGATTCTCAACATTGACAGTAGAAGAATCTATAGTGTTGACCTGAATTGATGTGTGGGTAATAGCAGCAGCAGAACAGCCCGATGAAATATTAGACATTTCTAGCTCTTTTAATGAATCAGGTATTTTCATGGTTCCATGAGAGCATTTAGTACTGGTACCTCCAAGCTGACCATCCAGGCGCCCACTGCCATCCAACAGATTTGCTGATCTGTCAAAACATGCCATGTCAGAAACCCTTTTAAACTTGCCTGGCACATCTCTCCACTGAGAAGAGTGACAGACAGTGTTTTTAGGTAGTTGCACGTTCAATTTTGCTCTTTGATCTAAGGAAACGTTATTTTCCTCTGGACCTCTGTCATCTTTTACAAGCTCTGAAGCAACTAACATAGAGGTTTTGCCATTGACATTTTCCACCTGTTCCTTGAAGGTATTTGCAGAGCTTCCAATTCTTGACTCACAATTTCCACCCGAACACTTAAAGTAAGCTGCACAGCCACAGTGGCCCTGAGAATATGTACGCGATACTCCCTGGTAGCATTTTGCATTTTCAATTGATGAGCCGATATGTTCACTTCTGCCAAGTTTGAAAAATTAAATTAAAGCCAAAGTTAAAAACAGTATAACCCTGACAGCATTGAAATTACTAATGAATTACTAATGAATCTAGGTCATAAGCTTGACAAACCTCAATGAAAGCTGCTTATTATTTGAAAGAGGATCACGAGGAAATTGGCACTGCAGGTCAATTTCTCTAGAAAGAGATGGATTTCCACACATCCAAGTTGAGAAGTCATGAAAGTTGTTCAAATCTGGACAAACACAAAATTATCATATGAACTTAATCCAAAAGCAGGAATACCTAGATGATAGTGATGTAATATAAAACCCAACTTTTACATCAAAGTAAAAAGAAATAGACAATAACTTGCCTGTTGCAGGACAAGATTTTTCAGTATTAAGACCCAGCCTAGCATATGCATCAGATTGGGGCAATAGCATGGCAACTTCAGAAACATTCCGTTGACTGGTAATATTAGGTCCAAGTGTTTGTTCTCCAAATGTTGATGGCTCAAAAAATGGATGTTGCAAGTTACCATTAGAAACACTACCAAATCTCCCTGCCTCTCTGTCCATCCCAAGGGAAGATATTGCATGCTGCTGCTTGGACAACTCCAATATCTGCCCTAATGCAAGCAATCTCATATTGTCATCAAGCAAATAAGGGCTTACACCAATTCCCTCTAATTTTGAGACAGCTGGAACAATTCCCTGCATGGAGGTTGAAGTAGCTAAGGGAAAGGCCATTGAAACTAATTGTGCTTGTGATTGCAAAAGTTGCAGAGAACTTAGTGGTGGCTTGGATGTGAGGAAAAGATGATCAGCATGTCTAGTACTGCCAAAACAAGATATCTTATCAGGATGGTCAATAAGGTTTCTACCATCAAATGGCGGCACACCAGATGACTGATGTGAATAATTGCTTTTGTCATTTACAACAGAATAAGGATCACTGCTTCCACTCACAGCACCTGTGAAAGTGCCATGGGTTTCCAATTGCTTTTGGATATTAAACTCTGAATCTGTTGTGGCATAAGAGCCATCTGCAGTACATCCTACCCATTTACCTTTGTCCTTAAGTCTGAAGATACCCAACTCAGAAACATTTAATTGCCCTTCCAAACCATTAACACCACCCCAGGGAACACTAATCTGAGGAGACTTGGCAGTATAAGATTCACAGTGAATGGACTTCGTAATGACATGATCATTACTGACAATGTGATTATTAGCTTTAGAGTTCACATTCCTCCCAGATGGTGTATTAAAGTGTGTGAATAATGGAACCACAGAACTGTTGGTTGCATTGCCTTCACGCTTCTCTGGTTTGCCAATATCTGTGGAATTAGATATTCCAAATACATGGTTTCCAAGGTTCAACTGGCTTATTTCTCTTCTTGCAGATGAATTTGCAGGGCCAGCAGAGCGCTGATAATATTCTCTGGATGCCAACGTTTCCCCACAAAAAGTTGCTGCATCATTAAAGAATTAATCCTTGAACAATATCTCATCCATAAAGCCATGTATATGAACATGTTAATATTTAAATAAGATATATACCATAAACAGTAAGCTTAAGTAAAAACATTTTTTGGGCGCACCATTAGTAGTCATATGTTCCAGGAAGAGTGACTTAGGCGGAGCAACAAGTGCGTCTAATAACTTTGGTCCTGTGATTGATGAAACTGAATTTCCTGAAGATTGATTCTGTTGATATGGCTGCCCCAGCCTCAACTCTACGTTTGAAGAAGTAGCAATAGGTTCTGCAATAACTGCTGCATCACGTGCATTTTTTATTTTGTTGGCATCATAATTTTTGCCATAGGTTCTGGAACTCTGTGTAGCAGGGTTGGTGATGGATGAGTTTCTGGACTTGAGAAAAGAATCAAAGTAAGCCGATATGGATTGTAAACCACCATCTGGTCCTCTGTCCACAGACTTTGAAGATGTTGAACACCAAGATGCAGGACACTCCATAATCTGGTTA
The DNA here is from genome assembly GCA_032401905.1 of Swietenia macrophylla. Taxonomy (NCBI): domain Eukaryota; kingdom Viridiplantae; phylum Streptophyta; class Magnoliopsida; order Sapindales; family Meliaceae; genus Swietenia; species Swietenia macrophylla. The sequence goes on along the minus strand of CP135562.1, from coordinate 8,604,733 downwards.
TCAGCCACAGCATGTGTATTGCTGTCCAAAGTATTAATGCAGCCCTTGTGAAGACAGTTAGCATTATCTGGGCCACACCTCTGTTCTTTATCATGCAAAGCATCAACCACCAAATTCCGGTGTGTGTGAGGAAAAACAATATTGTCTAAAGGCTGTCCAGACTTTATTAAACCTCCAGATGACCCAACCAGTTTAGCTAAGTCAGAATTGCTGGGAATGTTGGACACAGCCACACTAGATTTCAACAAACCAGCAGTTGCTGATAACGCTTCAGGCCAGCCCCATCCACTCTGATCATCAGGAACCCTGATCTAAAGCATCATAAAAACATCACCATCCAGTGTTCTCGTTGCTTCAAACACATGCCAATAAAAAATACAACTCTCAATTCCAAAGATAAAGAAAAATGAGAAGCTAAGAAACTAAAAGCCATAATACCCCAACAAATACCCAACTTCAGTTGTTGTATATAAATATAACTTATCATGCAGGAGAATGCCTATGCAGTACAACTATAAACAAAACTAATATCACCACTGTATGTCCAGAGGCCAGACTCTCTTGTTGAATAACCTAAGACTCTTGACACGACAGTTGCTTGACAGCCACAATGAGTATAGAGGCATGAACTAGTGAATTCTTAATTGATGGACTTTAAGAAGCAATTTTTTGTTCTGAGTCTATCCCAATCCATCTTCATACTCAATAGCACTACTCCTGCACAGCATTCCTCCATTTCGACTAAGTATACCCAAATATAATTAAAATGCTTAGCACTGCCCCTATATCAACATACTAATTTTGAGATGGAAAACTTTAGCACATCAAAAATCGGGGTTCAGATATTGGTCCCAACATTGGTATGACACATAGGCAGAATAAAAGAAATCTTTCATCCCTAAATATCAAGAAATTAAATGCCTTTAAATTAAAAATGATTAATTTAATACCTACAATTGAAGATTCATTATGTCATTACTAGTTCGAATGTCAGGCACCTCCCTACCTTAAGGCAAACTACAAAAGTTCTAAGTTGGACCACTGAAAGCAGGAGAAAACTTTAAACATAAGAAACACAAACAACGACAGTCAAAGAAAGAGCATAGTGGTTTCTTTCATGCAAATGTACATACATGAACAAGATGACATAGCAAACACTCAACTAATCATGGGGAACAAAAAAAAAAAAAAAAAAAAAGGCTGATAAAAGCATATAAACCTTACCCCAAACTTCTGGAAGTAGAGCTTTCGCCACTGAGCAATGGTCTCTCCACTCTCCATACGAACAGCATCCCCAGGGTTAACATCAAATAATCCTAAATGCTGCAGAACAGAAAAAGTTAAAGCAAATTGTTTCAAACATGAGAATACCACACATAATTTGGTGAAAAAGAAAAGCATATCAAAGACATATGCAGAAACTACCTCACAAAATTTAGCAACAGACATGTGATAATGATGGCATGAGCAAACAATACCAAGAAGTCCTGTACTGCTGAGAAGCAGATTTCCACCTTTTAAATCAATACAAAATAAAGAATGTCAGGACATATCATTCACAAGTCTTGTTCATTGACGTCAGGTATTGAATCACTCACTTGTACCCAAGCAAATTACAAGAGGGCACTCGCTTGTACAAACAGATGGCTGACTAGATAATGAAGAGTTTGATTGCAGTGGCACTTTTTGTGATATTGGAATATATGAGCTAGAATGCTTTGTTGCATGTGCAGAATTCATATGCAATTTCCCTTTTATGGAAGAAACATCCTTTGCTCTCTCATTACTAGAAACCAGCTGTTGAATTACTGCCTTAGCCAGGTCTGAACTCTGCAGATTTAAGTTTACAGCTTCAATACCATCATGGAGGACAGATTTGGTACTAGAATTCGAATTTGTAACTACTCTGGATGATAGGATGGGACAAAAATTTGTCCCAGTTTGAAAGCTTCGAGTACTCTGACATCCAACTAATACCCCACTAGTTATTGGTGGCACTCCACTTTCAACAGAAGTAACAGTTGCAGCACTACCATCAAATTGAAGTTTACTAGAAGAGGTACTGAATGATTTCAGATTTAACTGTTCCTTAAAATCACATGGCAACAATGACGGTGGTGCTGAAAGGAGAGCTAGAAATGAATTGCCCAGCTCAGCATGGCCCTGTTTCTGAACGTTGGAAACTATGGAATCTTGCATCTTTCCACACACATTTGATCTTAAATCAAGTGCAGCATGAGGATACAAATAGTAGCCAGAGTCCACCTCCATCTACAATTAGAAACAAAAAAAAAAAAATCATTAGTCCAACATAGCAGCATAAAAGTTCTTTATGTCTGAGGAGATGGGGACCAAATAGTTAATAGAATATACATGTCTACATTCTGAAGAATTGGAAAAAAAAATAAAAAACTTAACAGAATATACATGTCTGCATTCTGAAGAATGGTAAAAAAAATAAATAAATACGGGATATGGGAAAAGACCATACACAAAAACAAACAAATAGTCATGCCTGTACATCATTATAGATAGAAACAAAAAGATGAACAAATTTTCCACAAGCAAGGGTTTTCCTTCTCTAGTTTTTCCGCGTTAGTGATAGCTTCCCCAATTTTAAATGTCTTGCACAGTCCCTTATCTCTCATTCTCGAACTCAAAGCCCATAGTTTCCCTTGTTCCATTCCACTATGTAATCAGTTCAAATGAACAACATTGTTGTATTGTCGTCAGTGCACACTCTTATTTGATTGAATGACACAGTTTGTACATAACTTGAATTCTTTTATAATCCTTCTAAGGAAAGACACAAATACACTAAATATTGCAGACAAAGCAAAACACCCTAATTTCTTTCTCTACTTCTATTACTGTGAATTATGTTCAACTTTCACAGCACTTTTTGTGTCAAATTTTGGCGCCATTTCTGAGAAAATATTTTAAGAGAAAAAATATTCGCCTATATAACAGTTCAAAGAGTCTTTAATACAACAAAATACCAGTTTATGGCATTTTACCTTGCAAGATCAGGAAAGTCTCGCCCACGAAGAGAATTTCTCGTTTAAAACGAAATATACAATAAAATCCTACGTACGTTTTGAGCATTAACCATAACCAAATTGTATTACTTGGTCAAGTTATCCCAAAAAATTACATATACACGAACAACGTCAACTAAAAATAAGAGAAACATGTAAGCAATCACCAATGCCTAGGGCAAACAACAAAGAAAAGCGCGCATTATCACCAAACCTGATTTCGAGCTTCCTGCGATGCTGCTGAAGCCATCGATTGCGTCGATGAACCGCGTTTCATCTGCCATGAATTTTCCATCTCCTGCTAATCTTAAAACCCTAACCCTCCTCCATCAAAAACTCCAAAAAGAATCTCAACTAACAAAGATTGTAAATCCAAACAAAAACAACCTCACTACAGTCGGAAGCCAAAATGTCCAGCGAGAGATAGAAATTCAAAAACGGTTGAACACTTATAAACCGGATGAGTTGAGCAACGGATGAACCCTAGATTTGCAGAGGAAAAATAAAGGTGAGCGGTAGAGTCCTACGGAGAGTTGCAGAAACCGAGGAAAATAAAAGAGACTTCACAGAAGAGAGAGCGACAGTGACTAAAGCATCCGAAAACGTCGAGTACCTCGAGGCAGACTTGACTAGTCATTGACCGGTTGACGCGTATAACGAGTAGTGTAAGTAAGGTCCGTTCGATCTTCGATTTTGTATATGGATAGGTCAGTAGGAAGGTTGTGGACCGTTGATCGTGAATACAGCTAGTATTTGTTGCTGTGAAGAGTCAACAGCGACTGCACTTTTCCAATAAGAACAATTCTGTTCACGCGCTCGAAGAACTGCCGTGGGTCCCGGTTGGGAGTATCGAAATGACGGATTAACACGTGTAAGAAGCACATTGCTGGAGGTAAGAGTGGTAGTAAAAAGGTAGGGTCCACTAAATTGCTGTGTTTGAGTGCCGGGAGGCAGATTCCCGTGCCAAGTACAAAGTTCATTTCCCACACGCTTGGGAGGAAAACCTCGTCCTAGGCCCTGGATTGTGACTTGATTTGCAGGTTGCCCTATTTTTTTCTTTTTTTTATTAATAATTATTTAATTCAAATAATACAAGTTAAATGCAATTAATCATGATTATCAAAAATGATATGATTGAACAAATTCTGTTGGATTTGAAGGTGGAGTCAGCTTATCCATAAGTGAGCAGGGAATTAATTATTCAGAAGCACGAATCATTGACAATCATGGCTGGGCTGTAAACCCATCTCTATAATCCGATTGGCATGGCAAACAAAGCTAATGGTATAACGCTCAGTGATGGAAGAATCAAAACAGGTGCAGCTCTTTTTTTTATCTCCATTAAATCGAGCATCTAGTGATGGCTATAGTTGCAGAATATAGAACAGGAACAACTAAAAGCGTGCACTACCCTAATGGATGTCTACGTCCAGCTAAATTGGACATGATAGAACTGAAAACAAGCATTTATTCAAAGTTAACCGAAAATTCTAAAGATAATACTTAATTATTGCTGAATAAAATTTGAAACAAATAACAGTTCAAACGTTGTGGGCAACTCGTGTTCTTAGTTACGGGCAAGGTCGCCGGAATCAAGAGCCAAATTGCCCATACAAGGAGGCGGTGTCATTCCAGTTTGATCATAAACAGTCTGGAACAAAGGCGGCAGCAGGCGATAAACTCCAGCAAACTCCTTGACGCCATTGGCGGCTATGTCGCCGCTGTTATCGTTATTCCAAATGCTGATTTTTGGCTGCAGTCCACGAACAGCCTCGCCGTTGATCCTAGCCAACTCTTGAAACACGCCGCCATTGATCATTAAGAAATCTCTGACGGCTCCATAGTTGCCGCCCAGTGCATATGTTAAGGATTTGAGGTATTCTGCTTGGGCATGTCCGAGTGCGACTAATCCTTCGGCCTCTTTTAGCTTTGCGTATAATAATCCGTCGGCTGCTTGTTTACGAGCATATGATTCTGCCTCAGCTGTTGCTTTCTGCGCCTCGGCCTGCCTCTCTTTTTCATAGAGAATTGCTTCAGCGGCTTTCTGTTTCTTATAGAACTCCCAGTTTGCCTCTTGCACCTTTGTTGAAAACAAAATCACAAGGAAAACTAAATACAGATACAAAGGCCAATTACTGTAATTAATTTCCTGGATTCAACGAAACTTCGAACAAATTATGTATTGCATGCATGCCAACTTAAAGAAGAAGAACATGAGTATGCAAATGAAAATATTAAGATCATAAGATTGTTCTGACTAAATTACCTTGGCTTCATATTCGACACTGGCCTTACTCAAATACTCAGCCCTGAGTTTCTCAGTTCTGGTCGATGCATTCATCTTTTCAACCTCTCTTTGCAACTCAGCATCTCTCAACGCCACAGCTTTTGCCGACTCCACCTCCGCCAACTTCGACTCCTTGACCCAGCCAGCTTTCTTCTTCGTCAGTTCCGCATTCGCCTGAGCCACCACAGCCTCTCTTTGGTTCTCAAAAACCTTTACTTCAGTTTTCACCCTTAACTCCTCCTTTTGCCCTTCCCCCTGCCTTTGTATCGATATAATCTTCGTCTCTGCGTCAATCTTCGCGGCATTCTGCAGCGTCTGCCCCTCTCTTAACTTTGCTCCGACCTCTCCTTTCATTTTGGCCTCCGCAACATCAACTTTAGCTTGATTGGCTGCCTCCATCTGAGTCTTTTGACCCAGATAAGAAAAATACTCGTGTCCTCGAACATCAACCAGTTGTTTAATATTAGCGTTGTAAATCACAAGTCCAAACTGGTTGAGCTCAAGCTGAACTTTCTCAAAAACTTCTTCCTTAAACTGTTTGGTGCCTTTGAAAATCTCTTCCATGGTCATGGAAGCGGCAAGGACTCTGGTTTCACCTTCAATGATTCCTTTGACAATTTCTATAACGTGAACCGATTGCTTGTCCTTCGGGGCGATAAGCTTGGCATATTTGAGAAGGCTATCCCGGTCATCCTCGCGAGGCCCGATTGTGAAGACGGCAGGAAGCTCAAACTCAAGTTTCTCGGCGCTCATGGCTCGTACTTCAAAATCATAATTGACGGGCGAGATGTCGAAGAATGTACAAGATTGCCCAGGAAAAACCCATGATTTTTTGGCCAGTTTAACATCGTCTATGCCGACGCCGGTTACTGCCAGATATTCTGATGCGCTTGCTACTCTAAACATGGCTGCTTTTCTCAGAGAGATTGAGAGATGAATGGAGATATTTTAAGAGACAATTATCGATGCAGAAAAGCGATAAAAGACACTAACTATTTATAATAGAGTAAGCTTACCACTTAAGTTAACCTGCGCATAAATAAGAAATAGACACTAACACGGGCATCCAAAATTTTCTGACTCACTGCAGTATTCCCTGCTCCCTGTTGTTGCCCAATAATTTTTGGACCTCCTCATTTAATGTCGTCAATTATCACATTTCAATTCTTTTATATGTTGTACGTGGTAAATGTCAACCATTACGCTTACATGTTATGCATGGCCTTTCTTGACTACATAAAAGAAATAAAGAAATGCATTTATTTGCACATCCGAGACAAGAGAGAAAAGAATTGCTGGGTAAACGAACCGGGGCTTGTTACGAAATCGATGAACTTACTAGTCAACGAACAAAAAGGCCCAGGGTAGGCCTACCCGAAAAAAAGGTTTAGGAGGGGGGGGTGTGGGGGTTGGTTTGGTGTGGAGGCGGGGCTTTGCCCGAAGTCGCAAGTGCCCAAATCACCATGAACAATAATAGGAAGTCTCAACCCATTCATTCTATAAGCACTGCGGAACACCGTAGAACATTGGGCATCATAAAACAATTTCATAGACAAACCCCAGATGCACTGATAAGCACGAGGAGAAGTTAAAAATTCGCTTCTCTAGAAAACCTATATTAGGTCATACAAGGATTTAATTCTCAATGCAAAATCCAAATCATAGTCTCATAATCGAAAGTAGCAACATTTAATGTTGGAAAATGCAACTCCAACTTATATCGCCGTGAATGCCTTCTTTGCACCACCAGAAGAGCCAGCTGGTATCACTTTCAGCACATTAAACCTTACTGTCTTCGACAAAGGCCTACAAAAATCAAACAGAAGCTGTGCATTTAGCATTGAGAACAGAAAAGCAAATTAATTTCCCTCCTTGAGAATAACAATATAATCTCACCGGCACTGGCCAATGATAACATGGTCTCCCTCTTTCACACGGAAGCATGGCGATATGTGTGCTGCAATGTTAGAGTGCCTCTTCTCATACCTAAAGAATAAACACAATAGATGGTATTATTGTCTATGCAAGGGTTAAAAATAAACAACCACACAGTATGAAAAGTGAGTTTGCTCAAATAGCCCTTCCCCTTGCCTCTGATATTTCTTCACAAAATGAAGATAGTTGCGCCTGACAATGATGGTCCTGGTCATCTTAGCACTGTGGCAAGTACCAGCAAGGATACGGCCCCTAATAGAAACAGTACCAGTGAATGGACACTTCTTATCAATATAAGTACCTGAAGAAGTGTCACAAACCCATCAAATCCTTGGTTCTTTCCTTATAAATGTATAGAAATGGACTAACAAAACTCCAAATAACAATACATATTATACAGGATAATGGGCTGTAACGGTAATTACTTATACATCACATCATATTCTCAGGAAATTCAATTCAGCACAAAATACTTAATCAGCTGATCAGATGTAAAATACTTGTATTCATAACACACTAAAAAGCTGCAGCATTTTGAGCAATCCAAAATATGCAAGACAAGTTTTCTGTGCCGTCATGCTCAATATTTCTAAAACTTCTATCCTTCAGAGTGCACGATAAGATGACAAGTTTTATATCAAGCAAGTAGTACAACAATATTAAAATCAACTAAACGACCACATCATAACAATTCACAAAACAAATCCACCACTGATCTAATTACAACGGCTATAACAGTCATTTTGGACTCAAGTAACTCTAAAAGGCAATAAATTCGATGAAGAGACCGCAACAATTGAAAATTGAACTCAATTGCAAACACAATGAACAAAAAAAAAACAAATAGATTGATAATATAAGCCGAAAGACGAGGTTAAACCTTCAATTGCCTCTCTGGGTGTCTTAAATCCTAAGCCAATGCTCTTCCAGAACCTATTCCCTCCCTTCCCTGGCCTTTTCCCCTTCGCTGACTTCTTCGAGCTGCAAAATCAACAACAAGTGCTCACAAACATCACACCAAATTCTATTGAAATAAAGAAAGAACGACGTGTTTGGTAGCCAAGATTTATGAGAGAATTTTCTCACAAGCTTTCCCTGGGCATTACAGGCTTCAGATTTCAACTACGAATGAATAAAATAAAACAAAATATGTACCTTAGAAAAACCTTCGGCTGCTTCAAAAATGCCTTTTCAGTCTGAAGAAGAAAAAAAAAACCACATCAATCAGAACGCACGAAGAAAACGCGTACTGTATATGTGATGCTGTGTGTGATAAGAGAGGGAAAGAGAGATGAACCTGCTCCGCCATGGCTTGATTCGGAGTCGATTTGTTGAAGATGAACTCTAAAGGAGGCGAGCGAGGAAGAAACCCTATATCAAGCCGATTGATGCTATGGTGCCCTAACGAGGCTTTTATATTGGGAGACCCTAAAATGTTTAGAATCACCACAATGCCCTTGTTTGATGGTAGAAATTAGAATTTAGATAAAGAACGACCGGTCATACATTGTTTTTTAATGTAGTGAACGACTTGACGTTTTACTCATGCTGTACTCGTATCAAACACTTGTTCCATTTGCTTGATATTTATTAAAATTGTCAACGACAATTTCGTATGCCAATATAATCTTGTTATAAAATTGTGATTTAGAACAACAGTAGAGTCTTAAATACTCTGTTGCACCATTTTTATTTTTACTTTTTTTTTTTATATATGTATCAATTTTACTGTAATAAATTAAGAATTCTTTCTGTTTTGTATTAAGGCGATTGCACTTAGTTTCGAAAACAAGCAAACTTAACTTTTAGTACAACCGAACCCAACAAGTTTACCTGTGATAGTATCCTGCACAAGGGAAAAAATATTACAAAGGGTCTCCAAGTTACACAGTATCAACATCTAAGAATGAATCGGAAGGGCAAAAAAGTAGAGTTGAACAGGCATTATATCCATCAAGAAATTACAAATGTTTGCTGCCAATGCCAAATGTCACCTGCCCTCCTGGAAATTGATGGTTAATCTCTCAATTCAAGAGGCAGTTTTGCTATCTGTTTATGCCACATTCTGATCTGAGACTGAGTCCATATCCCTACTAAGTAAAGTTGATGAGATGCATCTCTAATCCTGCATTAACGAGTAGAAGATGTAGTATTTTAAGCAGTAAAAACAGCAAATCCATAATCAGCAGCTCATAGAAGTAAAACGCCCCATAAATACAAATTTGCATTATAAAATCAGAAATTCATACGGCTCTTCTGAGGAACCATGTAATATCTCAACTAAAAAGTGAATTACCTTTGCAGGTTCTGGACTTGGAGGTGATGGAATGTCGGGGGCGTCTTCAATGTTTGAGCTCCCAGCTTCTGAGTCCGCACCCTGCACAAGAAAAACGATCAACTGTTTAGTAGATAACTTAAGATGTTATGCATCCTTGTGTTAAAGAAAACCTATCAGAAGGCCATGCAGACAGAGAAATACTATTGAGTAAATATTTACCCGAGTCACTGTCTGACTTGGGGTAGATCCGCAAGTGGATATATGCCCTGAAGCTCCAGCTGGAATAATGGGATTCATTTGGCTGCCCATCTGCGATGATATATTTGTCGAGTCTGCTTGATGGAGAATTTGTCTTCTGAGGGGCTGCAGAGTGTAAGAACATGAAGTCAACTAATGGACTAACTTCAAAGGCAAAAATGATGTTTGTAGCAACTGAAAGCCAAAACCTCCGAAGAGTATCGGGTATCCTACAAATAGAAAGAGGGGTCATCTAGTAAAAAGAGTTTAAATGCATACAGCTCCAAAATCCATGAAGTTTAACAATTAAGTAAGCGGATTAACAATTTAGGAGCCAGAAGCCCCCCAAATTTCCTCCACTTGATGGAATTACAGCAGCATCAGTGACATGAATTAAGAAAATGAATAACTTTCAGAAAAATGAAAGCATACTGATGGGGGCTTTCTCTGCCTACGTTGAAGAGCATAATCAGACCCTTGCAAACTCCGACCACCACATCCAGTCCCTAAAGACAATTCACAATTTCATCAATCTGTCTTTGCCAGAAAACTTTACACTAACTGAATCACTGCCATCTTTTACCATCAGAATCACATCTTCTCCTAGTTTTTCCAATAAATCATTTTAACTTAGTTGGCTAAAAATATTGGGAGCAGTTTAAATGACTGGTGAACTGAGATCAATAAATCATCTGGTCAAATAAACTGTTACATTTTTCTTTCAAAATTCTGATTCTTAATTCTATGACAAATGCATTATCTTGTCCCTTGTGTGGCTTTATCATAATAACCTTAATCAATGCCTTTTGTCGAGAAACACTCATTATGATAAAAAGTTCACGTAAACAGTAGCATGTTCTGACAGACAGATGTACGGTAGCAAACTTAGGGCAAAACCAACCTGGATTATTGAGCAAGTTTTCCCATAAGGGAAATGATGGTCCAATAACCATGTGTAAGCTGTGACCATCTTCCACATCTTAGCTGAATTAAGCAAAACCTTTGTTTACAAATTACAAAGGTTAGGAAGATCAACATTTTATGGATAGCACATTGTTCAGATCATATCCACATTTTTTCAGCTACCTAAGCTCCAAATATATATTCGTAAAATGACAATGTAATTCACATACTGCAGATTGTTGTTTCTACCTGATTACAAATATATGCTCAATCAAGGCAGAAAAACCAATTAGTGAAGACACTGACATTCGAACAGATTTTACCTACAATCTATCAAGGGAAGAACCTCATGTTGGGCATGAACTGTGACAAACAAAAATAACCTGTAGAAAGGATACTGTAAACTGAGAGGCGCTGGTCATTCAGCAGAGCTCTCCTTCGGTACAACAGCCGCACTATCTGCGAGGGCACACCACTAACTGTGGCAATTTGCTCCTTCAATGCAAGAACTGTGATCTGAAAAACAAGTATACATCTAAGGGATAAAGAAGAGGTGAAGGGCAAACTTGCATGTATATAAACTATCCAAATGAGAGAAAATACTGTAACGACATGATTTCTTAAAGCCGGACATAGCACGAGTATAAAACAGCCACATCGGTGATGAACAATAGCTACTTGGTCGCATGCACACAATGGGGGCCTGGTTCAAGACTCCCTTTTGGAAACTGTTCTTTAGTACCAAAACTCTGCTGCTTTTAGTTTTGAGTTCCTCCCTTTAAAACTTTCATTGACTTAAGCGTCCTAACGCAAGTAATACCACCTAAAGTTCGAATGGTATCTTCCAAATGCCAAAACCACCAGACTTTCTTGGCCGTTTTATATAACTTTTTGGATGCAGAGCCCTATCTAAACTGATATTATAGCTCTAATAAAGATTTGACCATTGACCAATTTTCCAGGCATCAACAAACACACACAAAGATACAACATATATACATTCAATAATACGATTAAGCTTTAAACTGTAGAGACAATTTTTAACAAAGCGCCAAAGCATAAGATATGTACATGTTTGTCCACTCGCAAGGTGTATGTTCGAGAATGCAATGTTTCTATCTTTATTTCAATTGTGGAATCAGAACTGCCAGCCTCATGAATCCCAGAAATCATAGCTCCATCATCACTACTACTTTCCATCTTCAAAACCCTACTATAAGGCCTGAAAGAATTGAAGATTAACTGTTAATATAGTCAAGAAACAAGATTTACAAGCAGAATATCTAAATCTTGGAAAGAATTAAATGAGTTAACTACTGAAGTTAATTAGAATGTAAGCATAAAAGCAAAAACATAACCAAGGTTTAATCCTATGTACAATTGATTTTAGCATTCAAAATATTATATTGAATCAGACACATCAATTTCGAGGTATTTTTTCTGCATCAAAATCAAATCAAGTCATTCAACAGTTAATAAACAATCACTTTCGCGCAAGAAACATGCATGATTCTAGATCCTCACACAAAGATTATTCATTCACGTAAATGTGATTGTGCTACGTGATCAGAAAGAGACAAGATTGAGAATCGAAGAGAATTATTTCATTTGAAAAACAGAGTCAATAGTTACCTGAAGAGCTTGTCTTGACTGAGAAATGAGCTCAGGCAGTTTATTCAGTTGTTTGTGTTGGCGAAACTTTTCCTCTGTGCAGCTCTATATAGGTTTCAGTCACTCACTTCTGACCGTTTGATTTGTAGATCCCTGAGTCATTCTCTTTAAACCGTTCGATTAGAGTACTTCCAAACGTTCGTAGATTCGATTAATAAGAGTTCAGTTAAAGTGAAAGCCCATCATGGTGGACGGTCCTTGACCATAGAACCACGTCGTATTGTGTACGTGTCGCAGATCACACAGACCTTGTATCAAAACGAGGAGCAGCAAGGCGGGAACGACGTCGTATTATGCCCGTAGTCCCAGTTGTTTTCTCTTCGGGGAGCGACGTTGGGTCGCTATTTTTATATTTTCACAATTAAGGATTTTTTTTTTTTCATTTTATCAGATAAGCCCCTAAACTCTACTGAAACGACCAGATTGCACATACAGGTTAGACTTTTGAGCGTTTGACCATGCCGTGCCAACATATGACTCTATAACTTAAAACATAAAGGTATTGTAGTTATTTAACTAGAGACAGAGGATCTATTTGATACAAACGGAAAAACTACATGACTAATTATAATAATATTTCGACTAACAGTCAATCCGCATTAGCCCAGTTCCCATGAAACATTAGGTTACAATTGTTTGCTGCCAACACTGACCTGCTCTGTAGGAAATTGATGGTTAATATCTTGATCCAGGATGCAGGTATTAATATCTGTTTATGCCAGCTGATCTCAGACCATATCCCTACCACCTTGGATGAGATGAAACTTTAATCCTACATTAACGAGTACAAGATGTCATTTTAAAGAAGCAGCAAGACATTGATCTATAATTAGCAACTAACACAGTGGACTTAAAACAAAGGAAAACACGATAAACAAATCTTTGCATTTTTGTAATTCATACAGTTCTTCTGAGCAACCATTTAATATCAACTAAAAAATTATGGATTTGGAGGTGATGGACGGCCAGGGTCATCTTTGAATGCTTGAACTCCCAGCTTCTGAGTCCGAACACTGCACAAGACAATCAATATTTAGCAGATACTTGAGATGTCATCGACTGAACTAAAATTTGCACTCAACGGGTGTCTGAATGCTTTTGTGAAAGAAAACATACAAGGACACGCACCAGTGAGTTCTTCAGATGCAAACTTGCCAAAAGAAATGTCTCATAGTGCAAAGACAATGCACTGAAACTGTAAGAAACACACAAGAGCATGAACAAAAAAAAAAAGAGGGAGTTGAACTTGCTGGTTATTGCAGAGGCTCCAAAAAGTGCAGCATATTTAATTCAACCAACGAAAAGTGCATCAACATCTGGCTCAGGTCGATGTCTGCTATAATATCTTGAGCCTGTGAGATAACCGGGCGCCTGCACAAATGATAACTAGAAGAGAAATATGGATACAAAAAATATTACAAGACTTTCTAGTAGAGCTTTCCATTGATAACTTAATTATATATCAAACAAGGTTTAAAGATTGAAAGGGATACTCGATCCACCAAGTTTGAGACAAGGTAGAACACTAGAGCTTAGCTCTCATTTAAGTTAACCGCTTGAACCAAAAGTTCCCCATCATAAGCATTGTTAATAACTAGTTGAACATTGTCAAAAAAAGAAAAAACAAGGACAAGCTGCCCAAAATGGAACAAAAAGACTTCACAAAAGCATCAAATTACCGAACCATTAGAACCTTGAAGTTATGCCTGAAGACCATACGTTACTGAAGGTAGATGTTACTCAATTTTGTGATAAGATCCTATATATCTTTTATACCAATTAAGAAAAACATTTCATAACTTTATGCTTGCCAATGGGTCTACACAATTAACTCGATCACTTACTCGTACATTTTGGATGAAGGACAGAAGGATGTGCTGCCTCAAAACAACTTGCACGCCAAAAAAAAACCTGATTAAGTCTTAATTAAAAAGAAAGTGTACAGAAATATGATGACCTTCATATGAAATGCAAGCAGTCCGTTTTGCAGTTGTTATTCGAGGAAGCAAATCATCACATGTTTACCCCAAAAACGACTTCTTCGTTGTTTCTTCCCGTAGTTGATATTTTCGAACTCGAAGCTGAGAAAAATACCAGTTTTGCTTTTCTTATTAATTGATTGCATGTTTGAACTGTATGTTTGCTCAAAAGTATTCACTTGATTGAGAGGAGCAAGGTTAATATTTTCTGCAGAGCCCTCTTGATCCTGAATGTCACTGTTCGTAGACTTACTTACCTCCTCTGACTATTACCAGCTTCTGAAGCAGATTGTTGTTCCTACCTAATTACATATGCCTCATCAAGGGAACAAAACCAAAAAGTGAAGACGCTGATATTTGGAAAGATTTACCAGTAATCTATTAAGGGAATAACCTCAATATTGGGTCATGAACTGCGACATAACAAAAATAACCTGTAGAAAGGATACTGTGAGCCGAAAGGCGCTGCTCATTCTTCAGAGCAGTTCCACCGAATAACGGTCGGTGTTCCCGCGATGGTACACCACAACTGCAGCAATTTGCTCCTTCAATGCAAGAACAAAAGACAAGTTTACATGCGGGTGATAAAGTAGAAATAAAATCCTATTGACATACATGTATGTACATAAACTGCTAAATGAAATGAAATACTGCAGTGACATAATTTCTACAGCCGGACAGCAGAGTACACGAATAGCAAGCAGCCATTTCGGTAATGAAAAACTGGCTACCTGGTATTGCGCATACAATCTTCCATATAAAAAAACCACCCCACTTTCTTGGCCATTGACCAATTTTTCGGCATCAACAAACACATACAAGCGAACGTAGACAGAGACAAGCGTATATGCACACGATAATATGATTAAGCTCTACACCATGCGAGGCTATCCTACAAATTCTCACACACAGATTACGGAACGACGACGTGTTGAGCATCTGACACTCGCGTGAAAAATGATGGACCATAATTTTTGGTGTATAATTGAGCAGGCCGCGATTTCAGAATGTGGAGCTGAAACGCGGGGACTGGGACCCAAGACTTTTCATCGAAGAGTCAAAAAGCACGGCAGCGAAACGGTGATTTATCGGGGAACGAGCCCCAATTAGCCAATGGGTTGGGTCCGGGAATAACAACTGGATTCCATTTTATTTTCACAAATGAGGATATAGTTTGTCCATTTTAACAAATAAGCTCCTAACATCTACTAAAACGATCAAATAGCATTTCTGAAGTTTTGAATCTGACGCAGTATGTATGTAAAAAATGAGGGTATTCCAGTCATCTATCGAGGAATAAAGGATGAGTTTCATACAAACGGAAACCTATGTGCCTATTTATAAGAATATGAAAAAATAGGGACCTCGACGGCATTATCCCTTTTCTTTTCTGGCTTACAGTCAGTCCGCATTAGCCCAGTTTCCGTGATTACAAACAGTTATAAGATGAATACAGTACCGCGAAAACGTCTTACCCAATCTCTCCCACATTTTGATGCTTATTTACATAATTTTCTCTGTACTGTTATATTTTCACAAGGTTATTTTGGTACTTAAAAGGCTAAATTTGTGAAGTATCGAACGGTTGGTGTTTGCTCAGACACTCCAAAGACTCTCTTCCTCTTGGCTCTGTCTCTCTCTGTCTCTGTAAGTTTGTCATGATTGTAGGTTTCAGGTCGCTGCCATTTTCTCTTCCCTTCCTCTTCTTTCTTTCTTCGTCGTTCTTTTCCTTTTCAAATGGTGCTTCTCATTTTCTCGCCTGCCAAACGCCACTCGCCTCAGGTATATAGCCTTAACAGTACTGTGCTTCTTGTCTCCTTTTTTAATTTCCTTATGTTCTGTTTGGTTGCCGAGAAAATTGCAGGAAAAAGTAAAAGAAACTGACACATTTTTTGAAGTTCGCACGTCATTTAAGTCCTCTTTTTCCGTTTGATGTTTTTTTTTTTTCTTTTAAACTTTCCCAAACTAACAGCTAATATCTGTTAGATGTTCTTTATTTTTCTTTTCTGTCCTGCTTGCATGGAAAGTGAATGAAGCACAATATGTGACAGAGTTTGCATACGGGACCAAGAGGTCAGCTCTGGAGGGACTTATACCGACTGGTGCTCCTTTTGTTGAGAGCTCATCGTTTGTTTTGGCTGCAAAGAGGACTTACAGACGAGACCCTCTCAATGGATTCAAAAGATATTCTGGAGGATGGAATATCAAGGACCGTCATTACTGGGCTGTAAGTTTATTGTCAATAATTCTTGGTTGCTTTTTTTTTCCTTGCTTCATTTTCAGTAAATACACACTCCAATGTCTGTTACTATTAAATCAATTAATATATCTCTCATGAATGATTGTGCACCTGTTGACTATAGTCGCTGCATATTCATGGTAATTGGTAAACAGCTCAAAGACAATGGAAATCAGAGATGGATTTTTATTTGCATTCTACATTGTGCTATTCCCCAACGTATTGAATCTTCGTTCTGTCATCATTCCAGATGGGATCCAAGCAAATTGTTCTTCACTTTTTTCTTTTATAATTTGTTTGAGCTTTTGATATCAGGTTAATCGCATTGTTGGATGTTCAACTCATTTTCTGAACTTATTTTCTCACTAAATATTAGAATAAGAATTACTGTACGGTCTCTAATATGTTAATGTTATGCAGTTTGTCTGAAACAGTTTGTAGCATTTTTGCAACTAAGTTTTCCTTTCATTTTTTTTTTATTGCAGTCAGTGGCTTATACCGCAGTTGCCTTGTTTGTCATTGCCGTGATTTGGTTCCTGGGCTTTGGATTGTGCTTGGTGCTCATCTGCGTTTTTCATTTCTGCTGCCAAAGGCAACCTTATGGCTATTCTAGAGTTGCTCATTGGCTCTCTCTTATTTTTCTCGTAATCTTCACCATTGCAGCAATGTGACACTCTCTCTTTGTCTCTCTTTAGTTTATGTTCAATTAATTTTCTGTGCCAAACTAATTGCTACTCTGGTTACAGCATTGGATGTGTTCTCCTCTATGCTGGTCAAGGGAGATTTCGTAGTAGTACCACAAAAACATTGGAATATGTTGTATATCAAGCAGATACCACTGTCCAGAAACTGCAAGATGTGTCAGATAATCTTGCCACAGCCAAGCAAATTGCAGTTGATAAGATTTTTCTACCTTCTAATGTCCAAACTGATATTGACAACATAAAAGCAAAACTTAATTCTTCAGCTAGTACCCTTGCTGATGAACCGGTCAAGAACTTGCACGATATACAAGACCTTATGGATTCTGTGTAAGTGAAGAATCCTACCTTTGTAGTTTTTTACCTCCTCTAAAAATGGATATATTCAAGAAATATATTACTGTTCTTGTAGGAGATTAATACTAATTCTAATTGCGGCTAGTATGCTGGTCTTGACATTTCTCGGATTTCGTAAGTCTCTTGGATCCCCTCAACAAGATGACAAGCATGTTGAATTTTCTAAATTATGATTAACAAAAAGCATCTTGGTGTAATATCTTGTGAATTTTTATCCAGTATTCTCAATTTTTGGAATGCAAGTTCTTGTCTACATGTAAGTGTTATTTCCTTTTCCCTTTTACCTCTTATTATATACCCATTAAATTGATCTCTTTTGACGTTATTGGTCTGAAATTTTTCCAGTCTGGTCATCTTCGGATGGATACTTGTTGCTGGCACGTTTATATTATGTGGCATATTTCTTCTTCTTCACAAGTAAGTTAACAGAAGCCTAGAGAGTTCAAATAAGTCAACTTCATCTTTTTTCTGCAATGTACTACAACGCTATTGGGGTTAGGGACAGCAATTTGACCTGCAAATCTGGGTATTCTCATCCTCATGAAATGGGTCTTGTATGGATTTGGTACTGATTAAAATGATTTACTATTAATTTTCGTAGCAGATGCATACACTGGTTTAGTAGGGATCCATTGCCATTCATAATTGGGATGACATTCATGTATGCTAAACGGTTTATTTTTAACGACACCTAAATATCTCTAAGTGAAAATTTTGCTTGGGTAGTATGTATAACACATGAAATTTAGAGTTGCACACTCAAAGCTAATCCTCAATTTCTTATGATGCACTAGTGTAGCTGCAGATACTTGTGTTGCAATGAATGAATATGTACAAAACCCAACTGCTCGCACAGCTCTAGATTACATAATGCCCTGTGTGGACAAAGCCACTGCCCAAGAAACTCTGTTGCGAAACAAGGAAATCATTTCTCAGCTTGTCGAAGTACTCAACGAGGTCATCACCAATGTTACAAACATTAATTTCGCCCCAGCTTTCGTACCCTTATACTTCAATCAATCAGGCCCATTGGTGCCAATTCTATGCAATCCATTTCACTCCGACTTGTCAGACCGACCTTGCACTGTTGGTGAATTGAACATGAACAATGCAACAGAGGTAACCTTAAAAAACTTACTTGCCATGATCAAATTTTGATTTTTCTGTAGCCTAAGAATGCAATTTCTTGTAGGTATGGAGGGATTATGTTTGTCAAGTTTCAGCAACTGGAATATGTACAACAACAGGGCGTTTGACTCTGGCTTTATACAGCGAGATGACTGCAGCTGTAAACTTGTGCAACGGGTTGGAAAATCAGGGTCCGTTTCTGGTTGAGTTACAAGACTGTACATTTGTGCGGGAAACTTTCAGCGAAATATACAGGGAGCATTGTCCTGATCTTCAGGCCTACATTAAATGGATCTATGTCGGATTGGCTACGGTGTCAACTGCAGTCATGCTTTCTCTGATATTCTGGGTAATCTATGGAAGAGAACGACATCACCGAATCAATACCAAACAGTTACATCAAAGCGTCGAGGAGAACAAAGACAGTTGATAAGATTAACTTCGGCCCAGTTCAGCATTGCACGTTTGTAAATGTTGAGTAAAATAGCAGCTTCTCTTTGTCATCTAACTGTGAAAGCTTTTTATAAATGGTCCAAGTTCGAGAACTTGTTAATGCCGTGGACCAACTCCATATTCATGTCCAACTTGCTAAGACATTGATTTTTTCTCCTATCCTCAACCGACCAGGCCCATAACTATTAATTAATTAACAACTAACACTGCTATTAAATCAGAATGACAGTGTCTCTTTTACATAACTTGCATGTAGATTTCTGGGCCAGTCTGTATGGTATACAGTACAAAAATTGTACTACAGAAAGTGAACAAACATCATGACTCATGGATGCAGCAGCTGTTGCTGTTTGCCTGTTAAGAAAATAATTAATTTCCTTGGAGCTGACACGACTGACTAAAACAAGTCTTCCGTTTCAAAATAATTGATTTATTACAATTAACCAAATTGATTAATAACGCTAATGCAAGTACCCAACCGGCGGCCTGCCTGTGGGAACTGGAGACCGCGTTTTAAGCATACATGCGATATGAGTGACGACGGCCCCTTGAATCACAGATTGATTATTTTATGTTAATAAACAGTTGCATTACCAGTCCAAATTAAGATTAACAATACGGCGACGTCAAGTCAATTATTCATATTATAATCAAAATATCGTCTAACTAAACAAGTGCAAGCAAAGACAGCTTCTTGCAGACCTTAGAGGCATTTTCTGTTTGGTAATAACATCCAGCTCTCTGATTTTTTATTTTTTATTTATAGGAAAAAAACATAATTTATCTATTTTTGTCAGATGAGTCCCTAATCATTGACGATAATTTATAATAAAATAATCGAATCACACTTATATTTTTAATGGAACCTCAGGACTTACTTGATACAAAACGAATAAACTATAACCTTATTTACAAAACTGGAAATTTATTATTTCTGTTTCGTACCGCTGGGCGGTAATTCTAGCACCAGGTTTTTCTGTTCACTGGAATGGGGCGGCCCACGGGCACGGTCACGACCACCGAGCAAGATCTAGGCTTTGAAATGATTGTCGCCTGTCATGTTTAATTAATAATGCGTGCCAGTTGTTCTCAATAACCGATTGTCCCTGGATTTGAAACACCGTTTTACTCGGAACTTTTACCTATTTATCGTCAGCCAATGGAGGAGCAGACGTTCGGCTACTCAACCACCGCCCTTATTATAAAAGCCTTTATCAACACTATCGTGGATTGGGTATTCTTCGGTGTTGTGATGTAGCTAAAGGGACTTGCAAGAAAAGGTAACATGGAGTCTATAACCACCCTATTCTCGCTGCACCCCATCTTCTTCTTTGGTTGGTTTGCATTCCACTGCTGGTTATTCCTTTGTTAGTCTTGCACTCCAAAATGCAAACTGACCCACCAAAACGTTTCGTCTAATGCTTGTATTATATTATTATTAATTATTGTTTAGCAGTGTCTAATGGAATCTACCTCAATTAACAAATTTGACCAATTTCCACCACAACCCCGCGCCATCTCCCTCAACCACACCCCCACCCCAACTGTGAGGTGATCGTGATGTGCTGCCCGCTCTCGAAAGGATTTTAATTCCATGATTTGCGGCTCAACAGCTCGTGCTCTAGCTTCTAAATATAGTGACCCTGTGGCTGGGACCCAAGTGAGCCACACCCCGATTCAATTGGACCTCTGGCTAACCATATTCGCGACGCCTAAAAAATGGATCAATAAGTGAAATTGAATTGAGGGGATAAATAACATACGAGTCCATGCGCTTTCATGGTTATTGATTTAAGGCATGGTTTGATAATTTATGTCAAATAGGTCCCAGATCCCCACAAAAAAACTTCACACTTTTCTATCGCTTTCTCGTTACAGCTATTTCATAACCCATTAATTTAATTCCACGATATTCTTTTTAATAAATTTTTTTCACCTCGAATTTCCCGACATCTTAATTAATCAAAGTATTTTTAATATGGCCCCTTGTCGCGGCACTTAATGGCCTACTCAAAGAGCATCTAATCCTAATTACAGGTTTCAATCTTATCCTGCTTAAGATAAGACCGAATTCGAGGATGGTTTCAAAGTTAATCGGACTTAGGCATCTTACATATAATTAAAACTGCCCGTCTCTTATACAAAATTTACTCATAATTTGATAAATAATTTATCACAAAATTTAAAAAAAAATAGGTAAGATTGTGTCATTACACTTAATTAATGAAAAAAAATATTTATTAATAAAAATTAAAAAAATAAAATAAATGTGAGAGAATAAAAAAAATAAATAGTATAATTGATCTTAATTTTTTTTAATTTTTAATAATAAATATTATTCTTTTATTATTAATTAATCTTATGACATTATTATAGATAATATAAAAAAACAATCTTATTTAAGATTTTATGGTGGGCTTATGATAACAATGAAAAGTGACAACTCAAACTAGGAGAGAGCAAACTTGGTTTATAATTTTAAAATACGGAGTCGTTTTTTCAAATTATATCTCCAACATATTTTATTGTATCTAAGCAATGTACAAGGTTTCGGCTAACCGGCAAAGCTTCGGTTTTTTCGGTAAATCAAGCGGCTGCCAGACGAGTTAGGTTTTCTCAAAAACCACAAAAATTGACTCGGGTTTATAAAATAAAAAAAAAAACCAAGCCGAATCCGACGGCCTTGGTCGATAGACGACAGGGTTAGCTAATAAAATTTAGCAAAAAGAAATGCCACATTTTAATTTGGATCAATGGAAATGCAAGGAGACATCAGATTGCACTTGGTGCGCAGGCTATGCGGTGTCGTTTTTGATAACAGGGACCACGGCCACGTCCATCTTTGACCAAGAATTTTCAAATGAAGGTGAAAGCTGCAGGAAAATAGAAAACTGGAATAATGTCAATAAAGTCAGGAAGGACTGTAGAAAGTCTACTAATTCAGAAGTGAGATTGTAGGCCGTAGCCTACCTCCAGTTTGAATTAGTCTTCTAGTTAATTAATCGGACGAGTTAAGCTTGATTGGAACGCAGCCGTTAGTTGTCGTCGTAAAAAACACGCCATTTTCCTTGCGAAGATGGTCACTTGTTTCCAAAGCCGTGATAATGCAAATGTAGGCTAAAAGTAGGCGTTAAATGGTTGGGAATTTGTGATTGACCTTGTCAGAGTCGCTTTAAGGTCAAGCAAAGGATCGTCAGTCGTTAATTAACCTTCCTTTTTCAACTGTTACTGCACGGCGTTACCTACCGTTCTTTGGTTATTTATGTTATTATCGCAAATCTCCAGTATTAAAGTCCAAATGGTCAATAATTTATTATGGTAGGAGAAAGTAATATTTTAGTAAATTATTAGGGACATAATTGTTATGAGTTTAATAGATCAGGGGACAGTTAAGACAATTAAGACCCACGAAAATTCTAAGCAATGGCATGTTGTAAATACCTGCGTATCTCTGGCACATTCTCGTACTCTGATCGGTGACCGTTTCCCTAACTTTATACGTGGCATCCTCTGCACTTGCCCAGGAAAGGGTTAAACCAAACGGCTCCATCCATTGTCACTTTGTGCAGTCCACATCATACCAGCCGTTGGATCAGTATCCCATACCGGCAGACCGGCAACCACACCCACTAGTTAATACTTGACCATGGTTAAGTTTACGTACACATGCCTTGAACACAATCACCCTAAAAATTCACATTAATTACGATTCGCCCTCTTTTCTCCAATCTATAAATTTGGCCTTTGAAACTTGCTGGGTTTGCCAAACCAGCTAGCCTCAGGGGCCTACAGAAGAAAAAGCCTACAGCCCTTAACCCCCCAGCCACCCTCTCCTTCTCTCTCTCTCTCTCTCTCTCTCTAAAACCTTTCAGAAAAGGAAAAAAATGCCGGCAACATCATCGAGAACGAGATCAAGCGGGCCCGTTTTACGATCTGTCTCTCCTTCCGGCAGATTTCACACATCACATACAAATTCTTCCTCTTCATCTTCGGCTTTTGCTTCTTCAACAAGTTCTAGCTTTTCATCCCCATCTTCTACCTTCTTCAGCGACCACGGTAACCGCCATAGATCTGCATCCCCGACGCGTGTCAATCTGTACATGTCACCATCTCTCACTACCTCATTTCGTTTCTCAATCGACAGATCTATTTCTCCGAGTCGGTCCATTTCTGTTACGAAGCAAAATAATCCGATTTCCTTCCAGAAGAAAACGTGCATGTGTTCTCCTACGTCGCATCCTGGCTCGTTCCGGTGCAGTCTACATAAGAATAGTGGTGCTAGCAGCCATGGAAGCGGAAACTATCGGTCAAATGGTTTGAATACGAGAAGATCTGCTATGACGAATTCGCTTGTAAGGATTGGTGGAGTAGAAGGAGAGTGGATGAAGAGGTCGTTGAGAGATTTGATTCGTCCTTCTTCGCATCATCAGAGGAGACGTGCCGCTTTCCAAGCCAGGCCGAGTCGCCTCTCTGTCATGTCAAAAGCTTAGGATCTATAATTATGTCGCAAAGGTTCGTTATAATTTTTTTTCCTTTATTTTTCAACCCGAATCGACTCGGAGGAGTTGGCTTGTGATGATTCAATGAAAGTTGGTGTGGTTCGAGGCTCTACTCGATGCAACTCGACTAGATCTGGCTGAAGCAGTACCAGGGTCAACTCTAGCGGGGAAGTTTTCGTTGGGAAGTTTTCGTTTGGAACTGGATTGAGCTAGCGAAGAAGAGTGTTCGGCGACATTGAAATCATAGATTTTTTTAGGGACATAGGTTGAGGAAATTATGATTTGTACATACACATTTGCAATGGAAGGAGATATTCGGACATTTAATTTTTACTTTTTTAAAACTCCAAATCAATCCATATCTTAACCCCACTAATGGGATCATTTCTTGAAACCAATTCATAATCTGCAAAGATTGCTTTTCTTTGGAAGAAATTGTGACCTTCAATACGGCTGCTATGTTTGCAGCGTTTCTGGGATGCGTTGCCTGTAGCGTTATCGTAATCCGTTTCACATTGACGGAGTCATCTACCTTTTCTGATTGGCTGTTCAGTTGCCCGTGCAGTTGAAATCGCCGTTATTCTTCACCGTCGTCTGCGTGAGGTACCATTCTTTCTTCTATTTTTGTTTTTTTTTCGTATTATTATTTATTTATTTATTTATTTATTTTTGAGATTATCTCAGTTTTTGCAGGTGCAAAGTAAGCGTCGCGGCGTTTAATTCGGACTTAAAAAATTACAAAAGATCATCACCCTGAACTTTAGAGGAGCTCATGAATTTTGAAACCGTGACTTAAAAAAAAGAAGGAAGGAAAATATGTGACATTTGAACCTACAGGAAGGCGATGTGAAAGGAACCATTTAATTTTGAGAGTATTTCAGAAGGGACTTATTTTATATAATTAATTTAAATTGAATATGAGGTGGTTATTCTTGATTAATAAATCTCTAGTAACCATAGAAAAACTCAAGATTAAAATCTACAAGCTTGTGCTAATGGAATGGAAAGGAATTGAGTAGAGAGGATACAAGGAATTAATTAAGCAAGAAGTTAAAAAAGGGAAAAAAGGAAAATTCTTGTAGAAGTTTGATTCGTTAATATAGAATTGTAAGGTAGTCAAGCGTGGAAGATGCTTTATTTGAAGACGAATATCATTTTACTTGGTTTCTGTGTTTGGAAATTTGGAATACATCTTAAAACTGTGGGGGCCTAAGGGCGGAGAGTGCAAGAGAGAATAAATATGGGGGCCGTCTCTTCAATCCTTTGAAAGGCTAACACCGAATATATTAATTACGTGTCACGCTGGCTTTCAACATAATGATTAACGCGTGTGGGGGGGGGGGGGGGCGGCTGGGGATCACACGGAGCGCCCGACTATTCGAACGGCGACACTTTGGAAATGGGTAATTGAACCGACACCCACTTGGAAAAAGAATCTCACCCCGTTCCATTCACCACACAATATCAATTCCAGACGCAAGGCCTATTGCAGCTTATTGCGCCTTCCATACGAATTCCAAGCTTTTTTTTAAATGACATTTCTCGTGATCGGCGAGTTTAGTTGAAGCAATGGAAATCAAGGACCTTTCTTCTCGTCACATCAATGTGTAAATTTTGTGAGAACAGGAAGGATATAGGATGATTGGACCCACACTGGTTTTGGGTCCAAAATTTATCGCTGATTCAACACTGGAGCATGCTCATTGCCCACCAAATGGGACGTCATGAGACAGCTTTCATTTGTCCGTCCTCCTGTTTATGCCTCAAACTTCGGCCCTGGGTGGCTTTAAATTGTCAAACAAATATTCAAAAGCTCTTGACATTTCGGTTAATTAAAATTACGTCATGGAAGGGCTGAAACAGTTAAGAGGGGTCTGATGAAATATGTGGCAGTGGCTCAGGGGATGAGAAATTAAGAACGAATGTACGCATAGTTAGGCTTGTCGGTTGGATAAGATAAACATGTAAATGGATAAATCATTACCCATTAGCAACACGACATCTGTCAAAAGTATTTAACCATATTAACTATTTTATTAATTTAACGCTGATCATATGGCCTATGTTTTGAGAATAAAGATCATTTCACTGTTTCAGCCATTCACGATACATAAACAAGAACATACAGGAACAAACACTCTAAGTTCACTAGACCGATCTACCCATATTGTCATACTGTCTGCTGTGTTGAAAGAATGTAACAAGAAGAAAGAAAAATAATGTAGCATCTGATTAATCTAAAATGTACAGATAGAAGAATAAAACGACAATACTTTCCATATCAATAGGCCAATCCCCTATGGAAATTATTATGGATCCTCTCTTTGACATGCAAAGTACTTTTTGAATATGATATATTTGAAGGTTAGTCTAAAGTACATACAACTAATTTTGACCGATTTTAGTCTTCTCATGAGTACAGTTTTAATTCTCGATCAATTTTGTGCAATGAATGGTCAAATTCTCCTTCATTTTGCACGCATGAAACTAAAGTTTTGCTCGGTGTTTGTTCTTCAACTAATATGCTTGAAATAAGGAGTGTGACAGGAATCCTGTAAGCTGTGGTTGTTGAAAGAACACACTTTGGAGTGTAATAGTAGTGAGATGGACCGAGAAGGAATACCCGAGAACTGAAATTACATCATTGCAGATATTAGCACAAAATGAACAGTTAAATTAAATGATTGTTTGCAATTAATTGATGAACTGATAGACAAGTATTTGAGCATGATCATCTGACATTATGACTGCATTTGTGACCAATGATGGTTCTTCAAAGCCAATGTTTGTCAAACGAAATACAACCAGCGGGTGGGAAAAGGACCAATAAAAAGACACACAATGAAACTTTTGCTCTGTATTTCTTATTTAATGGTAGAGATTCTGGTTCCCAGTCGGAGTGGGCAGCTAAAGAAACACCTCAATTGAGGCGATGATGATGTGCTGTACTTGAGCGTACATTGTGTCTCTTCCAGACGATGTCTACAAATGCCACGCTGCAATCCAGACTTCCTGATGCTATATTTCATCTCATTTCTCAACAACGGTATCAGCAGAAAGCAGTAGCAAAATAACGAGGTCAGCATCGCCCTATTTTCCCCTTCTACTGAAGAACAACTTTCTTTTTTAAAATGATTTAACAGGCTGTACCTTGCTTTTCTTTTTCTTTTTTCTTTTTATTTTACTGAATAACAGAGAATTTGAATAACATCATTCATTTGAATCCTAACATAGAACACATCAAACTAACAATACATAATACTCTGAATACATTAATCTGTTCCAACGGAACTGACACATAAAGAATACACTGTTCTGTGCCATGCAGAAGCAGAAGCCATAAATTATCACAACTGAGAAAGCTGACAATCCATGATTGAATAATGACCAAATCAAATCATATACCAACTATATTTCAAACTGGGAACAACCACCGTTACTCTATGAAAGAATTTCTCACCGAAAAAAAAAAAAGGGGATTAAGGAAAAAAAAAATGATGTAAACGACATTGCAGCCAAATCACAAACTCACTTCATTCAAAACCTGACACTTCCGCTCTTTGCTTCCTGACACTGAGCCGAAAAACATGACTGTGTATAGAGGGAAAAGAGAAAACCTGTAATCACCAAAAGGACCAAAGAGAAACTGTTACACTCAATTCGTATAGGTTTAAGTAGAAATTGGAT
Source organism: Swietenia macrophylla (assembly GCA_032401905.1). Classification (NCBI taxonomy): domain Eukaryota; kingdom Viridiplantae; phylum Streptophyta; class Magnoliopsida; order Sapindales; family Meliaceae; genus Swietenia; species Swietenia macrophylla. Next base: position 8,577,341 of record CP135562.1, on the reverse strand, counting down.
AGAAGAATCAAACATATTAACGAAAGAACAAACCATTCAACAACTTGTATGTACAGATGATGGTCACTAATATAGTGGTGGAAATTAATCATTCTCTTAAAAAGCAGTTGTAAGCAACAAGTTAAACAACATATTTGGGGCTTCATGTTCACAAATCAACAGGGATTTCCACACAGATGTTCATATCACGGGAAAATGATGAGTTTGAAGAAAGGAATTCAAACCAAACAAAAGACATCTATTGCGACACTTAAGAAGCAGGCACACATCCTGTTTTACAGTTAATTTAAGAAAGAGCTATCTTTCCTGAAAAGTTTTAAGCTAACAGTTCATCAACCAATCATAGCTCTTTCGTGGCCCTCCAGATCAAGCAAAGGCAAAAGGCCACTGAGAAACTGCTCCAAACGATCACTCTTTTTCTCCAGTGAAATAAATAGGGTATGAATAGGGGAAAAAAAATCCACGTTACACTGTTTCTGAACATCACACTTAAAATCCAACCTATAGTCAAAATCTGCCCAAGCCTCTTTATGAAACAATTTTTAGGAATTCCCCTCCAGCAGCCATTTCCACCAAGACTAGATCACCGCATTCCCTTCAATCAAAACACCTTTTACAAGTACTAATCACATTTTCATAGCGTTAACTAATATAAAAAACAAACATCAAGATTTAGAACAGTGTCCATCCACAGGGTTCCCAATTCTCATAGAAACACTCTACTATGCCCTAACATTTAGAAGACAATGGTGTATTTTCCAACACCAGACCACAAAGTGCATTGTAACTGTGTGTAACTTGAACAGGCAAGACTAGTTGAGTAATAATTATTGATCTACATAGATGTTTATATGTCCTATATTATGAATGCCTCCAATGATTCTTCTATGAATTGTAGATGAAACACTTCCCTAACCCCCAGCCCAAATCACAATATCATGAATTCATGAGTCAAATAAAAACCCATGTAGTGTAGAAATAAATTCACTAGTACAATCTAAGTTAGAATACCTAAACTATTTAGCTCCAAAAATGCACTTCTAGCATTCCGTGGTCGCTTCAAACAATCACTTCAGGACAGAGAATGAACTTTTGAAAAATTTAACACACTATTCACATTAATATCTGAAAAACTGGAAACCAGAACACAGAGATTATATTCTTAATAGAGACGCAGTGACTGACATGTAATCCATTGAGGTTATAAAGAAACATATTCTTATAAACAACAAGCCAAACATGTTAAATGGTTAAAAGTACAAGTAATTAGGAAATCAAACAATTCAAAACACTTATAATAGAAATAAGATTACCTATTTTAAACACGAACATCATATCTCTTGAGAATTATTTATTCAATTCCCTTAAAAGAATTCCAAAACCATCAACCAAATTTCAAAGGTTCTCCAGGATGTAATGAAGTTTTGGAGCCCGACGACGGAACAATGGTTCGAGCCGGAAAGATGGAACACCAATCTCCCACCTCTTAGCATCATACATGTCATTCCATGCCTGTACTATCTCATCAATTTTAAAGCCAAAACCTGCAAATATTGCATAGTGATTAACATCTTATCCCACAAACTTTAGAACTTAAGGATGAATATAAGACAATTACAATGAGCAAAATGAATAGATATTTTACCTTCAAGTGCTGTTGCATTTGAACAATGGTTCTTTATCATGACAGCTATGTCTGTTGGTGAAGCTCCAGCAAGTTCAAACTTCTCAACTGCAACCTCCAAGCATTCCTCCCAAGTAGGTAGCTCTAGCTTATATTCCACAACAGATCGTTCATACAGTAAGGTACCCCATAAGAGATATATCTGCGAACTCATGTTTGTAGCCTGCTCTGAAGCTTCTTCAGGAGATATGTCTTTTAACAACCCATCCAATCCCATTTTCTGTAACTGAGCTTTGTATTTATCATATTTGGAGAGGCCATTTAGACGCTGCTCCTCCATCTCCTCCCACATCTGCATGCCCCTTTCCATGCTTTCCTCGGCCTTATTATAAAGCTCCAGGACCTCCTGGGAAGGCCCACTGTCTAAATCAACCTTGCTCCCAATTGCATAGTACCAAGAAAGCTTTGCTTGTTCAAACTGTTGATGCCCAAGTGCAAGAAGACCTTCATAAAAGTCTGGTTTGATTTTCAGAGCTTCTTCATATTTCATTCCTCCCTTAATGTACTCTTTCTTTGCCCACTCATATGCAGTTTTAATCTGGGCAAGTATGGATTCCCGAGATCCATCTTCTGGGAGGAAGACCCGCTTCCTCGCCTTGGACAAGTGAATATTTCCCCAATTGAACAATGCTAGAGCTGCCATCTCTTGGAATTTTTCTGCAGCAATTTCAAAGAGTTCTTGGGCTTCTTCACTTTTTACAGTTTCCTCCATTGCTTCCGAATATAACTTCATCCCAAGTTCGTGAAGATCCAAATAGTTATCAGAATCAAAGCCCACATGGTTCCTAAACAGCCGAGCAAATTGAACAATCCAATCTTCAATGCAAGTAGGCTGTTTTTCAACTTCTACTACTTTCCCGGCCTGACCATTCTCAACAAAGTTACGCAGTTCCTTTTCAACATTATGCACCTGATCCTGACTGCGCACTCCGTCATAAGCTGGTTCTTGATCAAGACTAACTTCAGCAACATACAATCTGAGGGAGCCCTGTGAATCACCCAACAGTTCAACAAACCTCAGCTCATCTGTTGTAGTGATTGTAACTAAATCGCCCTCCTGATCCCTGTACTTCACAAGAACACCCTTCAAGCTCGGAAACCTATCCTGAACAATGTCTCTCACCAATCGAATACTACAATTCACAGGCAACTGTGCCCATCTTATGTCATCCCCAAACACCAACTTCACTGTCTTCGTAACCACTTTTTCTTCCTTACTGACAGCCTTTGTAACCTCCTTCTCTTCCTGGACAATACTAGTAACCACTTCTTTATCCTTAATATCACTCACCTTCTCCTCCACAACAGTTTTGCCATCCACCTTTTTCTCTTCATCTTTACCACTCTTTTTCTTCTTTTTCACTTTCTCTTTCACCACTTTATGCAATCGCAAAGCACTGTGCCCATTTCCATTACCATCCAAACCAACTTCTTTCAATTTTTCATCAATGTCAATACCCTTGTCAATCATGGCCTTTTTCACACACTCTAAAAGCTCTAAAGCTGATAAATTATTGGATTCCATACTCAAAATATTATTAACATCCCTAAATGCAAAATCCAGCCGATTCAAAGCTTGATAACATGTAGCTCTCTTCAACAAAGCTTTGCTATATTTTGGAGAAACTTCTAAAGCCAAATTACACTCATTAATTGCTCGTGGGTATTCACCGAGCCCCATTTGCATATAACAACCAGCCATATTAGTTCTCAAATAAGCGACATCTATATGGTTTTTAGGCAATAGTTTAAGGGCTTTTTCGTACTTTAACATGGCGCCTTCATGGTCGCGTTTTTGAAAAAGTTTGTTACCTTCATCTTTAAGCTCTTGGGACATGCTAACGAACATCGCCGTGTCTTCATCCAACGCTTTCGAGCTTGGTCGTTCCGTCATCGTTTTGCTCGACTTACCCTTGGTGTCACCCTGTTTCTGTGCAGCCGTCTCTAGGCTATGCTTCTTCTTCCCAGTTGGCTTTCCCATAGCTAACAAATTCAAATCTCCCGCTTAATTTCTGCACTCTAATTTTGATCCTTAACGAAGATCAAAACAAAAAAAAAAATGGATAAGGGGATTGGGAAGAGAAAGAGTAATGGATTCGCGTTGCAGAGGAGATGTAAAGGACAGAGGACAGACATTCATTCGTTCCTCATTTCTGCATTTCTAGGGTTTCGCTTTTCGTCTCTAATTGAAGTCAACGTTTCCAGGGAAATGCAAACCACCACTTTCGATTGAGGCGCGTGTACGAACAACGCTCCGATCATATATTCGAATAGATGGTGCCTGGCGGGGGCCGGGGGCCTCTCTACCGCGATCAGAGCTGGCAATTTTTTTTTTCTTTACAACGTCGGTTAATCTGGAAATTTTTTCTTTTTCTTTTCTTATTTTAATTTTTTTATCTTAAATTTATTTAAAATTATTACTAAAAATTTATTAATAAAATTCTTAAATTTTATAAATTCATAAATATATAAAATATAATTTTATTAAATACACTTAAATAAAATTATTTAATTAATAAAATTAAAAATTAAAAATATTATAAATTTTTATTATATTAATTAAATAATAAAAAATTTAAAATTTTTTATTTAAATATATTTTTTATTTTATTAATTAAATAATTTTATTACAAAAATTATAAATATTTTATTTAAGATTTTTTAAATGTATTATATATTAAAAATTATTTATAAATTTACTTGTACTTTTATTTTTAATTTTAAAAAATAAAAAAAAATTGCACAAAAGAGACGTGACTTTGTCTAGTTTATTATGCAGCCACTGCCAACGCACAACACTTGTATACAGCATCAGATCAAGAATCAGCATCAGCATCCCAATTATTTGAAGTCCTTACGGCAANTTAATTAAATAATAAAAAATTTAAAATTTTTTATTTAAATATATTTTTTATTTTATTAATTAAATAATTTTATTACAAAAATTATAAATATTTTATTTAAGATTTTTTAAATGTATTATATATTAAAAATTATTTATAAATTTACTTGTACTTTTATTTTTAATTTTAAAAAATAAAAAAAAATTGCACAAAAGAGACGTGACTTTGTCTAGTTTATTATGCAGCCACTGCCAACGCACAACACTTGTATACAGCATCAGATCAAGAATCAGCATCAGCATCCCAATTATTTGAAGTCCTTACGGCAAATCCACCAAAATCGGCCAAAAAATATTTGAAAAACAGAGCAGAGCATATTCATAATCATACCAGACACAAGTTTAGGCATGCATAGAGATAACAACACGCAATACTAACTCACACTCGTATGGTGAGAATTAGATAATAAATGCATACAATTTAAGAGAGAGGGGCATGATTGATTCTTATCAGGCTGATCGTTAAAACATTCATCTGCCGGCAGCAAAACCCATTTATTACCAGGTTCTTAAGTGAGAGGGGCCCGATTGATTCTTGTCAGGCTGATTGGTGACATTTATCGCTGCAAACTGAGTTGGTTTCAGCGGATGTGCAGCTACTGGGTGCCGGCAAACGCGGAGACTGCAGCAGCTGTACAAATGCAAGATTATATTAGAGTTGTGGCTGAACAAGATATGATCAATGGGATGATCCAATATCTTTGTTTCAGTTTGGACAAAGAAATGACATAGAAGAAATTGGTTTTCACAGATATATCAGACAATAGAATGAATTTTACTGCATGAAACACCCCCATCAGCAACTCCAACACTAGTCACAGTTGAAATAGGATTGATTGCAAGCTGCATGAGGCAGGATGAATATTCCATGGAAAACAATAAGACCAGTTTTAATATGCTAACCTTACTTAAATTATCAGAGAGAACTCGAAGCATCAACAGAATACTTTTCAGGTGCTGCCAATATCTTTATTTCGTTTTCATTTGCGGTAACGGCCAGCAGATTACCCTCCTTGTCGAAGCAAATGCGTGGGTTTGCCTTTGCAGCAGAAAAGAATTAGTAAGTGCAATTTAGACACCCCTTTTAGTCTTATGCAATGTATTAGGAGGAAATTTTATTTCCACTGAAAATCTGAATCTACAGGAGAATTGATACTCATATCCATTATATTTCACAATGCAGACACGTGTATGCAGTTGTTCTTAGCAATTTACAATTCCACATTTTGTAAAATATGGACATCCACACCTTGTAATATACAAATGTCTGCACCTGATAAAATATAGACGCTCGTATATTTTACACTGAAGTGCTAAACAATCACTGAACAACTTACTGGCAAGCCTCCACCTGCATCAATGGTTGTCAAGAGCTCAACATTGTCCATATCCCAAACTTTGATCAGATGATCATCTCCAGCTGCCAAAATCTGGTTCTTGGTTGCATCAAACTGCACTATAGCCACAGAATTATTCTGCAAACCTTGATAGGTTCTTTTAATATAACCTTGAGCTTCATCCCATTCAACGAGGAATGAGTCTCCATTTTTAGTAGTCCCACACGAAAAGAGCCTGACAAAGTGTTTTATAGCAGCGGCATTTTAATTCACCCATAAAATATGAATAGAAATATGAAAGATAAGGCTCCGTAATGTAAACCTTTGGTCAGCACTATAAGCCATCCTTATGCAGCCAAGACCAGGAGCATCATAATCAATTCTAGATCCTAAATTATCGTATAACCAAGCTTTTATCTTGCCATCCATTGATGTTGAGAAGATAAACTGAGACACAAAAGAATACATGGAGAAAAGTAACAGACTCAAAACATAAAAATGCCCCAAATCAAAAATATAAACACAATCAGTAATGAGCATAATCAAAAGGTGTCATTACAGGAATCTGTTCCTTGGTATGAGGACAGATAGAATAAACAGGAGCATTATGACCTTCAAATTTATACAGTTGATCACCGCTAAACACATTCCACACCTAAACATAATCATGAGCAAACAGAATGTTACTTTCTTTATGACTTGTAATAATGATTTATCAAATGTAAAAAGGGAAAAACAACCTTAATTGTCCTGTCATCACCACATGTTATAGCCTGAAGTTGCTTATCAGGGACAGAGAATGCAAGATCATTTACGCCACCGACGTGAGCATCGATCTAAATATGAGGATAAAAATTTCAATATTGGCAACGGAATAGCAAACTCAAGCGTTATATTACCGATAGATTATACATTAAAACTACCTCCAGTTGCTGCCGAGCGTCACTTCCACCATGGTAAGAATATAATTGGACAATATGTTTTGAATATGCCACCCCTGTTCAAAAGAAGAGCAACAAAAATTGATGAATTACTGGCTACTTTTTCCACTGCAGTGATCCCACTGTTTTGTACTTGCCTAACAAAGAACCATCTGGACTCCAACTAACGCGATTAACAGAAACAACTGGATCTCTAACCAGAGCTGTCTGCAAATATTTGAAATTGATTCAGATTTTATGATATTCAACTACATTCTCGGCTAGATGTTACATGGTTTTGGATAGGAAGGGGCAAACCTTGAACAAAATAGAGCATGCTCCAATATTCCAAACCTTAAAGTTTCTGGAAAGCAACTTTTGCCCAGAATTAACATCCCAAAGACCTATGTCTCCGATATGGGTGCCAACTGAAGAATTGCTCCAGCAACACTTATAAGTGAACACCACGCTAATATACAAATGTTAAATAATCATTATAAATTGAGAAGTACGAAGCAAAATTTATATGTGGAGACCTAGAAGAAAAGTTCGATGAACGGGATGAAAATCCAGGCTCACTGGAGATGAATCCTCAAACAATGTCAGAGCAACTGTCATGGGAAAATCAGCAAGGCTGGTTTGTCCAAAACGTTGAAACATGTCATTCTTCAAAGACTCCATGTTCAAGTAATCAGGAATATTGCTGTGACTAACCCCAGGATAAATGAAAGTTGATGCTGCCTGAGTATATAAATAAAAGACCATGACTAACAAAAAAAGATTAATTGCGAGATGTTGCTGTACAACTTAATCCTGCTTTACCTCATCAACAGGCATTTTCTCGGACATAATAGTATCAGAATCCTCCAGGCCATCCATAGTTACTGCTATCAAAAGATATTAGAATTTAACAGAAAATAATAGCAAAAAACAAAGAGTTAGGACTTTGATCAATCAAAGCGACACCAAAATAAATGCAGCAAAACCCCAAAATTAGAAAACAATCTTCAACAACACAAACAAACCAGTCACCATCAAGATAATCGTAACGATTAAGGAAAAACATGAGAAAGTTGCTATGCCAAAAGGTTCATAACTTGACAAATAAATTTATTAGTTTAATCAATCCAACGATTCAGCGCGCGATCTTCAGGTTCAAAAATTAAAGAAATCTAAGATTAAACAAGAAATGAAACCATTAATAAATCAAGAGAACTCGATTATGACAGGAAGAAGCAAATACTTACAGCTTAAGTTAAGATCGATGAACCCAAAAATTAGACAAGAAAGTAGTGAAAACCCAGAAATGATCTTAAAAAGTGAAGGCGCGGAGAAAAAGCTCACCCGGAGAAAGTGATGGAAAAGTAGAGTTGTAAAGAAATAGAGATAGGATACTTTATGGAATGTAGATGCAGCTTTCAGAGAAAATAAATTTCCATCTTCTTCACTTTCTCGCAGTGTAGACTGGGAGCCATAGAGTGAAGAAGGGGGGAGACTGAGCACTATAGCAGGGGCGAGGTGTACGAGAATATAGGGCCAATGGCTTATCTGATAAGTCGCCTGTTTTCCGACTTGGGTTGGTGACAATGTCTTGACTTATTTCAGAATATATTCTTGGGACCCACTGCTATACAGGTGGGGTCCACTCTGGAACAGGTGTTGACGTTTCCAATTTGCTGCCCAATGTTACTCGACGTTGACGTGAAATTGGAATCATATAGCTAGGAATATTTCATTGGTATTATCTGTAATCGAGCTTATTTGGGTAAATGTATGACACCCGCAGCACCGTTGGATTCGATCATAATCAATAATTTTTCTTGTTCTAAAGCAAGGCTACACCCTTAGCCTTAGCGTTAGCATTGGCGTTGGCAGCAACAGAAGACGAGCCAGCTTCTCCATGCACAACGAGGCGCTACAAGTTTGAATGATTGGTGACGGGAAACTGCAATTTGCCTCTGAGCTTAGAATTTTCCTGGGGGCATTGCTTCAGTCCTCTCATTATATTTCTTATTTCAATCTTTAGGACACCATATTTGGCAAGTGATTCATGTTGCCTGTGATTTAAGGCCATATGGGTTGTAATTATCTTCATTATAGTTATCTACCGTATTCGAAAGACAAGAATAATTGTAGAAAATCAGACCTGAGATCCTCCAATGGCAACAGTAGAGAAACATCCTTGAAAACTTCTTCATTGTATGGCGCCAAACTTGGATTATTCCATCAGGATTTCCAAAGCCTTGACGCTTTCATGCCTACTATGTCCATATTTCCTTGCGTTTGAGCTGATTCAACCATATTTCCTTCTTTTGGAAGCTGTATGATCATGAATCCGAGCTCTACGTTGAGAGAAGACATAGCTGCCTGCACAAAATCAACCATTAAAATTTGACGACAAGATCTAATTACAAATGGGAAACAAGAACAATTTGATCCAAATGCAATATTAAACCAAAACCAGTGAGATTATATTCTCTTCTGAATAAGAACTCCATGGAAGCTTACCACTACACTGGATTCTGTAAGCTAATAAAAATTTGTGTGGCTTGAGAATTGCTTGCATGGGCAGAAGATCTTTGATTTATGATAGTGGGTTCGGCTTTTACTGTTGGTGAAGACTATAAGCTCAGGTGCTTATATATAAGATATTAGCTAATAGGTCATTTCAATTTTGACTGTTGGTCCAAACAATTGAACAATTTTAATTAGTGGGGCTTTTTAGAAATAATACTCTTTGTTATGGTTACGCGGCTAAAGCCACTTGTATTAAACTTCTATGCATCCATTCCTATGATAGCTTGTGTAGTACTTCATTCTTTAGTGTTGATATCTCATATGAATTGGAAAAATTTAAGATGCATGATTTTGATTGCTGCCGTTTTCTCATTTGGCTTTGTTAGTGTGCACTTATGTGTTAGATGCCATTTTAGAGTGTGGTGTTAGTTAGCTCAATCCATAAGAATTTTTTTTTTTAAATAAAAAAAACAGATAAAATTTAAATTTTATTCACGTTAAATTATAAAAATTTCAGTTTGTTTATTTAGATATTTAAAATAAAAAATTTAAAAAATATGTATTATATATAAATTTATATGTGTTAATCTTTTTAGTTTCTGAAATATAAATGTTACTAAAATTAATAAAAATTTAGTTATTAAAATTTTGTCGCTTTATATTTAAAAATGTTTTAAAAACTTTCAAAAATATAACGGTAATTATATTAATTTGGTGTTATATCATAAAATCACCCACACTTATTAAACTTAATAAATGCATTTAAAAAAATAGCCGAACATACTCTTATTTATATATTCATTTAATACTTATGTAAAATTAATTGACACCATTAAACGATCACTGGTCCTAATGAAATGAAGTATGCCTTAGTTTCTATATTTTTTTTAATGTACTTCTACATGTTTAGAAAGAGGAAAGTGATTTTTATAACCGATAGTTTTTAATATCATAATATATTAATATTAGGATGAGAAATTTTGATGATAGATAGAAGAAAAATATAATAACGCTTATTAATTATTATAAAAAATTATTTAATAACATGAATATTATAATATATTATATATTTACTGATATTGTTTTACTTCATTAGTAAAAAAAAAGAAAAGATAAAAAGTATAAGTTATTTTTATTTAATGGAATAATATTTGAATATGTGGTTTAAAAAATTAAAATAGAATAATATTATAAATTTATTGTATAAAAGTTTAAATAGTGATAATTATTTATAAAAATGCATTCTTAATCAATTTTTTTGGTTATTTTTCAAGTTAATATGATTAATATTTAAAATCTAAATTTTGTTAATTTCAAAAGTTAGGGAATTTTATTCCACAAAATTCAAAGAACGAAAGTGAATAATGGTGAACTACTTAAACAGGTGAGCCCGGCCTCATTGTAACTTTTACCCTCCACGGGCGTTAGACACACTCTCTTTTACAGCGCGTGGGATTAGTATTCTACCACTGGTGGTCTAGTGATAGCGGCAAGCTACACCGCGCCGGAAAACCCACCGTACAAAAAAGTTAAAAACGCGTGGAGCCTACAAATAAACAATCTTTATGGAAGTGCTTTTGGGATACGTGGCACCTAAGTTGACAAGCAACAGTTAAACAGAAAAGGGTCCAATTTGTGTGATAATTACGCATGTGCCACGAAAGTAGGGAGCAAGTTACGAAGTCCTCTCCCGATTTTTGAATGCCGGTTTTGATTGCATCACCCGCAGGGGAGATAGATGGGACTTCCACCAGGTCCGGTTTTTCCCTCTTGGTTAATTAAGAGTTGGTGTATTACCATTTAAAGTTGGATTATCATTTGGATTAATTATAAAAGTTGGGTTATCCAGTGGCTTTTATTGACTGTTTCTAAGACTATTGCAGTATAATGAAATTGTTAGTGAATTAAATAGAATTTTATACAAATTCATGAAAAAAATAAATTTTGTAATTTATATAATAATAAATTAATTAATTAATTAATAATTTCTTAATTTTATATAATTTATTATACTATTTTTTAATCGTTACATCAATACACTTTCAATAGTTAATATTAAATATAATTTATATAATTAATATATTATAATTAATACATGTATTAGATTTAATCTTAAGAATTAAAAATTTATTGATTTAACGGTTAAAATATTGATATAAAAATTTATGTAAAATTAAGAGTTTTTTTAATTCTTTTTCTAAATAAATACATACACGTATCTCCAACTAATTAATATAATATTGTTATCTCATCGTAAAAATTGTATCATTTGTGGGAGAATTTGAAAAAAAGACAATTAGATAATACAAAAATGTAATACACGGTCATTCTTTTATGTTATGCAAAATATTTATACATATAAATTATCTAATAAAAAAATCGTATCGCTTTAACTTTAAATTCTTTGATTTTCAATGTCAATATATCAAAATTATTTTTGTATTATAAAGTAATAATAGTCTTGTTTTCGTATTATATAATATTTTGTACTAATTTATTAAAAGTTACAAAATTTAACGAGTGATATAATTAATAAAAGAACGTGTACACATATTTCCAACTAATTAATAAAATATTTTTGTTTCATGGTAAAAGCCGTGCTATTTGTGGGAGATTTTGGAAAAGAGAGGTAATTAGTGCAAGAATATAATTAATTTTTGGGATTAATATTTTAACCACAAAATTAAAATGGGTTTGGATTTATTTCCCAACTTAGAAGCATGGAAACTGCATACTACCTGGTGTAACAGAAGCAACATCGGTTTTCGGCTACAGACGTTACGTATCACGTCATGTCGAGTCATGCATGCACGAACTATAGTGGACCTACGCTTCTCACACTCAACTTCCTAGAGCGTGTTTTTAACGTGCCTAGAAACGGCGATAATCTCACCACGTGTCTGTTGAACAGTGGCGCTGGATGGTTCCAACCACTTCGATCATAAACAAAGGCAAAGCCTAAATGCAGAGTCTCACACCGGGCGAAGGTGTTATGCAATCGCTCAAAGCGAGCGTGGGTTTAAACAAAAACCTTAACCGTCATTATCTTCTTTTGAAGAGTAGGGACAGCTGTCGGCTAAACTGTCAGTAATACAACCAACCTACAAACCACTGTACTTATCATGATAGGCAGCAGTGCTTATACCTCGAGTGTGCCGCCTCAGTTTGTAATAAATTGCCTATGCTCTGCCTTAGTCGCTAAGAACTCAAAAACAGCATCTTCTGGGAAAGGCATGTCTTAGAGATTGAGAAAGAGAAGGGGAAAGAGAAAGAGAGAGCGATAGAAAATTCTGGCTGCTCTGCGTTTTTCCTTCCATCTTTTTTAGCGGTAAATAAGTCTTCTTTGTTCTGTTTTTCAGCTTTCGTCTCTACTTTTCCATGTGGCTTCCTTTCGTTCAATCGATTTTAAGGCGTACTGCACTGTAGAGCATCGTTTGTTTTAATGGGTTTAAAGTTACTTTACTGTTTTTTGATTCTGAAAACCCTAATTTTGTCCGTCCTTTTTCGCCAACTTTAGCTCACCAGTCTCCAACCCTGCAGAATTTTCCTCCACTCTTAATTACTTAATTGGTTTTTTAGGTTCTCTCTGTTTATTTCGGCTTGATTTTGACATTTCCGTCTCGTTTTAAATGCATCTAAGCTTTGTTTTGTTGATTGACTAAGAGCTCTGTTTGACTGTTTCTGCTGGTTCAGTGAACAATATTTCTGGGAAACATTTTCCAATAAAACGGTTATTTATTGAATGTTTTACTTATTATATACCAGTAATAAACCACAAGCAATTATAATATTTTTTATTTTTGGTCAGCAAGAAGTTTCCTGGGGACATTATTTTCGAAACTAGCGTTAGTCCTTTGTCTGTCTGTTTTTTTTTCCTTTTTTGTTTTGCATGTATGTATGCGTGCATGTATATATATATATATATATATATTTATGATCATGATAGATATGTATTTGTGTTCTTTATAACAGTTATAATTTGGAAGCTGCGGAGAAGAACGTGGAGCTACGATGACATCTTGTCTCAGTAGAGAACTTGTCTTTTTGATTCTGCAGTTCCTTGATGAGGAGAAGTTCAAAGAAACTGTTCACAAGTACAATGATAACCCAACTCATACCTCCATCTTTAAATTTTGTTTTACTGACCTATAACCTATGCATTTTATTGTTTTAATATTTTGTTGATTCCTTGACTTGAACAGGCTCGAGCAAGAATCAGGTCTGTTCTTTAACACCAAGTTCTTTGAGGAGTTGGTGCTTAGTGGAAAGTGGGACGAGGTTGAGAAGTATCTGTCTGGGTTCACCAGATTGGATGATAACAGATATTCGATGAAGTTATATTTTGAAATTCGGAAGCAGAAGTACTTGGAGGCATTAGACAGGTAACTCTGTGAATTTATTAAAAAATTGAATTTCTGTACTATTCAATTTTCTTATGTTTGCTACATATGTGCTTTTTCTTGAATTTGTGTGCTTGCTTGCTTAAAATTGATCAGGAATGAGCGGGGCAATGCCGTAGATATTCTGGTGAAGGATCTGAAAATCTTTGCTTCTTTTAATGAAGACTTGTTCAAAGAGATTACTCAACTCCTTACATTAGAAAATTTTAGGTATGTATGTGCACCCGGTAAGATTCTTGAATTTTAATTAATTTTGAGCCAACAATGTTTCCTCACAAGTTTAAGGAATGAGTTGTTTTCTGCAGGGAAAATCATCAACTCTCTGGCTATAGAGATACAAAGACAGCTAGAACAATTATGTTGCTTGAGATCAAGAAGCTTATTGAGGCAAATCCCCTTTTCCGAGACAAATTGCTGTTTCCTAACATAAAAGCTTCAAGGTTACGAATGCTCATCAACCAAAGGTATGGTTATTATAAACGGATTACGAAAATAAATTGTATTTAGCTTGAACTTCTATAGATGATCCACAGAATTGATTTGGTTATGCTATGTGACAGCTTGAACTGGCAGCATTCACTTTGTGGAAATCCTAAACAAAATCCTGATATAAGAACCCTCTTTGTGGATCACAGTTGCAGAAATTCCAATGATCCATACATGCAGCTAATAGGTGCTACTCCAAGGGCTGAAAGATTTCTTCCAATGGGTTCACATGGGGTATGTAAATGTAATCTTGCAATCTTGTAAATCTTTGGCCATTTCCTATTGTATGACTGCTTTTGTGTGTTCTATCAGCCGTCAGCAGGAGTCCATATTCCGCTGACCACATGGATGGCTAGTTCCTCAACTACAACTCATCCAGTAGCTTCTGGAGGAACTGGTTTTGGTGGTCCAATGAATCCCGGTAATGATGTAAATTAGTCTCTAATTCATCCATAGAGTCCTGATTAAGGTTCATAGATTACACAATCTGAATTCAAAGAATTTCTTACTTTCATTTTATTCTCTGGTACAGCTACAATGGCAAAGGGTTTTGGGGATTCTGATGCCATGTCTAGAACAAGGATCTCGGGAGTTTCAGAAAGGGTAAGTTGGTTTAGTGTAACTGCATAAACATAATATTATTTGCAGCTAACATTCAGATTCATCTTCTCACTATGTGGTGTTTATACGTGGCAGATAATGATGTTGGGAAACAATTCTGGTCAACATCCCAGCTCAGCACTTAACACTAGTGATGAATTACCAAAGAATGTTGCTCGCACTTTAGCCCTTGGGTCAGTTACAACAAGCATGGACTTCCATCCTATTCAACAAACTCTACTTCTGGGTTAGTTTATATGAGTTTTCTTGATGCTATTAGTTTTTAGGTTAATTATTTCAGATACCCTTTTCATCTGTTAAGCTGTAAATTAACTTTTATGCTCTGATGCAATTTTTGCAGTTGGAACCCATGTGGGGGATATTAGTTTGTGGGACATAAGTTCTGGTGAGAAGTTGGTTTCAAGAAACTTTCGAGTATGGAATATTGGAGCAAGTTCAATGATATTAAAGGCAAGTTCTATTGTTATCCTAGTAAAACCTTTGAGCAAGATATTGCTTTCACTTTTACAATTTTACAAGTTCTAAGTTGATTTTGGCCTGTTTCAGGCAGCTTTGATTAAAGATCCATGTGTCTCAGTCAAACGCATATCATGGAGCCCTGATGGTGCTTTATTTGGTGAGATTGGCAATGAGTGGTTTTTTTGGCTCATGGTTTTAACAGATATTGTTTATTAAACGATATACATTAATTTATTATTAACGTAGCTTTTCATTAAACAGGAGTTGCATATTCTAAACACATGGTGCAGTTGTACACTTATCATGTTTCGGACGCCATCCGGCAGCATTTGGATGTATACTTCTTTATCTCCTCCATACTATTCTAGTCGATTATGTTTCTGACAAATTTTAATGTTTCATGTATAGATTGATGCTCATGTTGGAAGTGTAAATGACCTAGCTTTCAGCAACCATAGGCAACTCTCTGTTATTACTTGTGGTGATGACAAGACTATTAAGGTTGGTTATAAGTTAGTAGTTAAACGTTAGTCATAGAAAAGGTGGTTTCATCACTTTTTTTTTTCCCTCCTTTTGTTTAGGTGTGGGATGTGGGTACTGGTGCAAAATTGTATACATTTGAAGGTCATGAGGATGCTGTACACTCTGTGTGCCCTCATTCCAAGGATAATGTTCATGTAAGGACTCTGCTTGATACTTCTATTCTCTTGATTCAACCCCTGTATCTCACTTCCTACGGCTGATCTACTCTCAGTGTAGTTAAAGTAAAAACTCAATTCTTTTATGCGTCAGTTTATTTTTTCAACATCAGTGGATGGAAAGATAAAAGCGTGGTTGTATGACATGATGGGACCCAGGGTTGATTATGACGCACCTGGTCACTCATGTGCTGCTATGGCATATAGTGCTGATGGGAAAAGGTTGGTCTGCTGATCATGCTTTACATATACTCTTTCTCTATTTTATTCATTTTGTTCACAAAGTAAGAAATACATGACTTTGTTGGCACATGTAGGCTTTTCTCATGTGGCACCAATAGAAAAGGAGAATCACACATTGTTGAATGGAATGAAAATGAAGGTACTGTTAGGAGAACCTATCGAGGATTTCATAAGCGTTCTTTGGGCATTGTGCAATTTGATACTACCAAGAACAGATTTCTTGCTGCTGGTGATGACTACTCTATCAAACTTTGGGATATGGATAACAATAATCTTTTAACGACCATTGGTGCTGAGGAAGGCCTACCTGTAAGTTCTCTATTGAATAATTGCGGACAGTATTTCATCGTTATCTTTGGCGTGGTTAGTGGTGTTCTACTTATACCACAATCACATATTTTAAAGAAAAAAGGACTATGGTTTAAGCTGCTTTTTTCCTTATCCACATTAAGGCAAGTCCACGTATCCGCTTCAACAAGGAGGGCTCGTTATTGGCTGTTTCTGCTAATGAAAATAGAATTAAAATCTTAGCTACGGTTGATGGGCTCCTGTTGATGCGTACGTATGAAAGTCATTCTATAATTGCCTCAAGAACAGCATCTGATTCTCTGAAAATGGTAACCAACTGTGCTCTTTAACTGTCTTCATTATATCTTCTACTACTGCTCTGAATATATGTACTATACAGTTTCTTTTCTATTCTATCTAATTTTGAAGTATGCAATAGGTAGAGTTAGATTTCTAGAATGGCGAACCTTTGGTTGCATCTCTTTCTTCAAAATGTATTTCTTCCTTCATTGCAGATCTTGGTATTTCAATGTTATAATTTTTCTGCTAATTACTTTCTGCATTTTCTAGAATGGTGATTCCAGAAACCAGGAGGATGTAAAATCTAGATTAACTGAAGAAGGAAACCCAGTGAAGATCTGGGAGCAGACAGAGATTAGTGAACCTGCTCGGTGTCGGTCATTGAGGCTTTCAGCTCATGTTAAAACAGATAAGGTATTTATCCTCATGACACCGTATACAAATCAGAGACAGTGACTGTTAACCATACAATAGAAAGATACAAAATAACACATTTGTCTGTGTATCAACTGTCACATTTCTAATTCCTTTTGCTGCAACTATTGCAGATCTCAAGATTGATCTACAATAACTCAGGTACTGGCATTTTGGCATTAGCCTCAAATGCCATTCACCTATTCTGGAAGTGGCAACAAAATGAGCTTAATTTAAGTGGGCAGGTATAATGTTTCTTTCCTGTTTCTCTCATAAAGCTCAAACATCATCCTCACTTCTCTCCACTGCTCTCATGATTTGAATTGATAATTACTAAGGAAAAAGTTTTATGGCATAGGCAACTACTAAGTTTCCTCCTCCACTAGTGCAACCAGCGTCTGGCATGTTAATGACCAATGATTTAGTTGACGCTAGGCCTGAAGAGGCTGTGCCCTGCTTTGCTTTGTCCAATAATGACTCCTATCTCGTTTCAGCATCTGGCGGGAAGATTTCCTTGTTCAACATGATCACGTTTAAGGTAGCGTTTGAAACAAAAGTCTTGACTATAGGTTTATTTGTGCATATTTCCACAGGGTGTCATGAAAAACGTGACCTTTCTGCCATAAAGGAACTTCAGACTTTCAATTTTGAATTAGACATATTTTGTCATTTTTTGACTGAAAATTGAGTTCTGTTGGGTACTTCCAGACAATGGTGACTTTCATGGCTCCACCACCTGTGGCAACATATCTTGCTTTCCACCATCAAGATAATAACATAATTGCTGTTGGTGTGGATGATTCTACAATACACATATATAACGCTCGTCTGGATGAGGTATGGTTATTCTGGGAGAAATTATACTTGTGACACCCGCAGAAAGAAATCAAGCCAGTTTGTCACTTTCTTTCTTGTTGTAGGTCAAGGCCAAGCTTAAAGGTCACTCTAAAAGAGTCACCGGCCTCGCCTTCTCCACTGTGCTGAATGTACTTGTTTCTTCAGGTGCTGATGCTCAGGTTTGTATTCCAACTACTACAGGATGCATCACAGAAACATGCAATTCTGTACTAGGTTCAACTGTTGTCTGATATGATAATTTTTCTTATCTGATTTCTGAATTTGTGAGGCTGCCAGAAATCACCCCATTAATTCTCAATGCAACTTGCTTGGTTCGTATTTGTTCTGTGCTAGTTTCCATGAGATGCATAATTGATTATACAGTGTCTCAGTACAACCAAACTCTGCTGTGTACTATCTTCTTTTTTATCTCCCTTGTTTTATTTAATTTCTAATTTTGAATATTTTCAAGAGCAAGATAAAGAATGATGACAAAATCTTGGCACCTAGTTGTCCACAGTTAAAACATTTTTAGGCAATCGTAATCCTTATGGATATTACTTGTAAATTATACAATTTGGTTCATCTCTGTAGATCATTTTGTGGAGCTGCAGTGAGTGGGAGAGGCAGAAGAACATTTTCTTACATATTCCCCCGGGAAAGATACCTGCAGCATTGTCAGACACACTGGTTCAATTTCATCATGATCAAATACACTTCCTCGTTGTAAATGAGACTCAGCTTGCCATATATGATTCAAGGAAACTGGAATGTTTAAAGCAGGTACTTTTGTTTTAACTTGTAATTTGTTGTTGCCGAAATTAAAGTTGCTCATTTAGGGTGCTTTTTTGTGGAATTGGTTCCTACAATTTTCTCATATCAAAGTGACTACATATATATAGAGTGGTCTTTCATGCAGGAAACCTAACTTTTTGTTGAATTGAAAGAACCTCTTTTTGTAAAAAGATGTTGTGTGCCATGACAAGCAATGCATTGAAAATGGCCAAGTATATAGGAAACAGTCATGTATAAATGTAGCCCTCTTTTGCATCTTCCCATTTTACCACTTTGCCTTTCAAATTATTTAATGCATATGTTTGTGTTTGTAGTGGGTCGTAAGAGAATCCTCAGCACGAATCTCCCATGCGACGTTCTCTTGTGACGGTCAGTTGGTGTACAGCAGCTTTCTAGATGGAACTGTGCGAATATTTAGTTCTTCAAATCTCCAAATACGATGTCAGATCAATTCTTCAGCTTATCTTCCGTCAGATCTCAGGTAAATATGGCTTATATCCCTAGTTTGTCTGTAGACGCTTCTTTTTTCACCTCAGTTATCATATTCATAATGGTTGAACTTTTGAAGACTGTAGATCTTCAACAAAGAGTAAGCATATTAGTTTTTGTGAATCACTTTTCCTGGCGGAAATGAATATTACTTCAGATGTGATCATTATGCTAACTCAGTGCTTGAATAGTTCTTAGTCAACTTGCCAGCCAAGTCATCAAAATCTCCAGTTTTGCCGCCTTCATCTGCACGTACATTATTCAAACTCTTGTTTTCTATCACTGTAATTGCAGTTCTGCATCAACATACCCGCTTGCAACTGCCGCTCATCCCAAGGAACCAAACCAGTTTGCCATAGGACTGACTGACGGCAGCGTGCTTGTCTTTGAGCCTCTTGAATCCGGGGGTAAATGGGGTTTTCCCTCTTCTCTTCAGAATGGCTCAGCAAGCAACATCCCACCTCCAACTCAGGCTGCAGCTTCAGATCAACCACTTGGTTGATGTACTTTACAAACTAGTCTCTGTATTTGCTAATTTAAACCAGTTTTATTATCAGGCTGTTATGTAATTATGCAGAATAACTTGAATGTGAGCAATGTTGGATGCACCAATTAGCAATGTTGTAAGTTTACTGGTCAGGGCCTAGTCTGGGATCTAACTGGTATTTGGCGATCTGTGCTTGTAATTCATGATTATATTTATTATTTAGCTTTAATTAATAAAAATATATTAATTATGTACTTTTTATGGGATCTATGAACTATCATTCTTCCAGTTTAGAAGTTTCTTTGAATGTAATAAACTCCAATATTGATTTATTTAATGGACAGGATTTGCTGCACAAAAATCAGGTGTACTTTCTAATTTATATGAGTAAAAAATAATGTCAGACACTGATTCGCTGAACTATGAACGGTCGTGATCTTGTCTGTAACTCCAACATAGAACACCAACCAGTGGCAACTACAGCTGACTCCACTTTACACTTCTTTTAGGAAAATTCTAGAATCTGAAATAGACAGAGAGAATCAAAATAAAAATAAATTATTTATTTTAATTATAAAAATTAAATTATTAAAATATTTTTAATAATTATAATTATAAATTTTTTTTATTAATAATTAATTATGTGATAAAAATATTAATAAAAATAATATTAATTATTATCTATATTTTTTTTAAATTTAGATAATTTTATTTTTAAAAAATAAAATAAAATATTAAATTATTAAATAAAAATAAAAAATTACTTTAAAATCATCCTCAATTTAATTTTTATTTAAATACTTAATTTTTTTATTTTTAAATAATTTTATTTTTAACGATCACGCATAAATTGCACGTAAAATAAAGTAATTTGGACAATATATATAGGTATATAATCTTGCTCTTCCACTTCATAAATTTTTTTTTCGGCTGATTCTGCGACGATCAACCGAAGAAGAAGTAAATACGATGAGGATTTGGAACCCAGCTGAGATTGATGAACCTAATCAGCTTCGGAAATTGATGGTTCCACCGAGTATTGGAGATACTAAAGTATGTCAATTATTTTATTTTATTTTTTTTGGCTTTACTTTGATGATACTGTAGATAAATCAGACACTGTTAAGAACAGAGTATAAATTTCTAACGCTTTAGGGTCTTGGATTTTGGTTTCTGCATGCTCGTTGCCTTGAGTTTGATAGAGATGACAAGGGTTTTTCTTTGTCAATGGCTTTCTCCTGTGACTATGGCAGATCTTAAGGTTGATCTACACACGTAGAAAATGGAATGATTGTATTGTTGTCGAATGGGGTTAACGTGTTATGGAATTGGCAACGATGTTCAAGTAATCCAAGTGGACAGACAGGTATGAAATAAGGCTTATTTGCTTTCTGTCATAGAGTTTTAACAGATAATTGAAATTTCCTTACTTATGATCTGAATTGATGGTTGGTTATAAATAGTTTCGTGGTGCGGGCAACTACTGAGGTTCGGCCACAATTAGTGCAGACAGAATCAATCAGGTTCATGATCAATGATTTAATTGGTGCTAAGCCTGCTGGAGAAGCTGTGCCCTGCCTTGCTTTGACCAATCATGATGCTTATCTCATGTGAGCATCTGGAGAGAAGGTTTAAATGTTCAACATGATGCCCTTTCGGGTAGTTTCTGAGAGAGTCTTAACCGTAGGTCTATTTGTGCAAGTTATTCACAGGATGTCATGAACATCCTCATGTTTTCCCTGAAAAAGAACTTCAGGGTTCAAATTCTGCGATAAATATATGCTTCATTTTTACTGAATATTGATTTCTGTTGGGTAATTCTAGACAGTGGCCACGTTCATGGCTCTGCCACCTGCAATGACATGTATTGCGTACCATCATCTAGATAACAGCGTAATTGTTTTTGGCATGGAGGATTCCACACTCAAAATATATAATGTCCATATGGATGAGGTATGGTTATTTTGGGTGAGAGTGATTCCAATGATACCTGTAGGAAGAAATCTACATGGTTTGTCATTTTCTTGTTGTAGGTCCAGGCCAACCTTAAAGGTCACACTAAAAGAATCACAGGCCTCACCTTCTCCAGTGTGCTGAATTTACTTGTTTCTTCAGGTGCTGATTCTCAGGTTTGTATCCCAACCTCTGCAGCATGCATCACGGGAAGATGCGATTCTGTGCATGGTTCAACTGTTGTCTGATATGATAACTTTTCTTATCTATTCTTATCTAGTTTCTGGTTTTGTGGGGCTGCTGAAAATAGCCCCATTGAGCATGGGTGAAATTTTCAGTGCCCCATGTTTGGGACATACTAATTCTGTGCTTGCTTCTGTGAGATGCATAGTGGAGTATATACATGTGTTGGGCTCAACTCAACTCCAAAGTATGCTATCTTCTTCTTCTTCTTCTTCTAAATTGCTCCATTGAGCATGGGTGAAACTTTCAATGCACTTTACCTGGGTCATGTCAGTTCTGTGCTTGCTTTTGTAAGACGTGTAGTGGATGGATAATACACTACATGTCTTGGTCTCAACTCAACTTGACTGTCTGCTATCTTCTTCTTCTTCTTCTATCTATTTTTTTAAAAATTTTTAAACATAAGATAGAGACGAATGATAAAATCTTACTGTTTTTACCTAGTTGTTGACAGTGAAGCATTTTCAAGTAATCACAATTGTAATGGATATTACTTTCACACAATCTACAATTTGGTTCCTTTCTCTAGATCATTGTCTGGAACTGTGATGGGTGGAGAAAGCAGAAGAGCACTTCCTTTTATATTCTTGTTGGAGGACACCTGCAACGATGTCAGACATACTGGTTCAGTTTCATCATGATCAGAAACAGTTCCTTGCCGTAAATGAGACTCAGCTTGCCACATATGATGCAACAGAACCTGAAAGTCTATAGCAGGTATTTTTGTTTTAGATTGCATAATTTATTGTTCGTGAAATTAAATTTGCTGATTTAATGTGCATTCTTGTGGACTGGGTTCCTACAATTGTCTCATATCACACTGATTGCATCATGAGATAGAATGGTCTTCATCTTTCACCAAAGATAAAGAGATGAACTGCAAGAACAATTGAAAGACCACTCTTCATATAATGATGTCATGTCTTGTGATAAGCAGTGCATTGATGATGCCAAATATAGAGGAAATGGTTATGTATAGATGTAGCTCTCTTCTGTACCTTCCTGTTTTGGCACTTTGTCTTTTGAAATACTTAATGTATATGTTTGTGCTTGTAGTGGACCGTAGGAGAATCCTCAGTGCCAATCTCCAATGCATCTCATGTGATAGTTAGTTGGTGTATAGCAGCTTTGTAGATGGAATGATCTGAATATTTAGTGGTATAAATCTCCAATTACAATGTCAGATCAATGCCTCCGCTTATGTTCCAGCAAATACTGGGTACATACACCTTATATTCGCAATCTCTCTGTAGATGCTTCTTTTTTTACCTTTAGTCTCTGGTCTGACAGCTAGTTTCATTGTCATGCATTCTATTTTTCATGGTTTGGATTCTTGAGCTTGTAGACTAAGAGTAAGCGTAGTAATTGCTGCTGTTGTCAACATGAGTCGAGTTATCCTGACTTGCGAAAATGAACATTCCTTTTTCCTCCTGTCAGATTGTGAGTCTTGTAACTAGTGATGAAAAATCATTCTTAATCATAAACCTTAAAGTCAAACTGCTGCAGTGGTAATTTTTCTCTCCTTGTTTCATTCCTGCTTTAACACTGATGTTCCGATGTTGCCATTGACTGATTGATCTTCCAACTTCTATCCTAATTTAGTGCCTGAAATAGTTCTTATTGGACTTTTGTAGTTAAATTTGTTTTACTTTATTGCCAATTAAGTCATAAAATCTCTAGTTTCACTTCCTCCAACTTATTGTCGATTACATAAACTCTTGTTTCTTGTCATTCTTTCATTGCAGTTCTGACACAATAAATCTGCTTGCAATTGCGACACATCCCAGAGCGCCCAACCAGCTTGCTGTAGGACTAACTAGCGGCAACTTTCTTATCTTTGAGCCACTTGAATCTGATTGCGGATGGGGTGTTCCACCACCCCTTCAGAATGGCTCAGCACACGACATCTCTCCTCAAAACTCCAGTACCAGCTCGGAGTAACCACCAGGTTGATACAAACTAATCTGTATATTTGCTAATTTAAGCCAGCTGTGGTTATAGATGGGTTACTATGCAAGTATGCGGTTAAAACTTAAGAGTCCTCCTGTCCCATCATTCTCTTGTAAAATGAATGTTATAATAACTGGCTAGTTGGGATGTTGAACTAGTGGAACAACTATGCTTGTAACTGATGATACAGACATATTTATGTTTTATATTTACTGTTTGAATGTCCGAAATGAAGAATGCCTTTGTTTATATTATGCAACTAGTTTATTAATTATTATCATATTTAAATATGTTTTATTTTTATTAAATATCATAATTTTTTATATTAAATATGTCTCTTATTTAGTTTGTAAAGGGATTTTACTGATTTTTAAAAAAAATTAATTTAAACTCATTAATTAATATTTTATTATTACAAATTCAAATGATTTAGTATTAGACTGGATTTTAATTTATATCATAATATGCTGTGTGATAACAACTTCCAGGTCCCTGAATGTTTCTATTTTTATAAATAGAGACACGATCTTTTTATTTATAATAAATGAGTCCTAACAAAATTATATCTTTCCATGTTTAAATTTGAGTATCACCATGTTTGATGAACGTAGATTAACAATAATTAGTACTTCAGTAAGGATTACCATTAGGGACTTGTTTGTTACAAATAAAAAAAATATGTCGTCCTTTACAAATAAATAACATTAGGGGTCCAAATATCATTATCAAATTAACTATTGGATTGGACACGCCACTCTCTCGAATTGTCGACACGGTCCCGATCTTGTCTATCACTCGAATCTAAAACCCCAGGCGGTCATCCTGTATCTAACTTCAGCCACTTTTGAGAGCCGGTGGTCCCAAGCATTCATAGCAAGTATGTCTTCAAAACCCTAACTAAACCCCCAATTTGAAAAACCCTAATTTTCTCTCACTATTTCTTTTAAACATTTTCGCCAATTTGTTCTCACTTGGGGTTTTCTTTCCCTAGATTTGTTGTTTGTATCCCCTCGGTAGGTAAATGTCAGATATGGAAATGCCGAGCCTCTGCTCAAACGCTGTCGTTTTGGGGAGTGTTCTTCGCTCTGCAATGGAAGCTGTGGTAGCTGAGACAGTCATTGCTGCCTCAAAGTGTATTGTATGGTCTCTCCTGATGGTAACATAATTCTCTCATTTTCTCTGCTCTCTGTTTCTCCTTTATCTTACCTATTCTTTGGAGTTCTTCTTGAAACATGGTTGTGGTTTGTACATTATAACTTGTTGTGTGTTTCTTTACGTTGATTCGGTTTTATATGTGAATTTATTGGGAATTCGATCTTTTCTACGACTTGAATTGTGGTTTTACGATCTGGTTGTGTTTATAGAGGCCCTTTTTTTAGGGATAGTGAAATTAGAGAACTTTAGTATGGACGGTTGCATTAGTTTCACATTTCTAGTAGGTTTTTGATGATAATTCTTTTCTGTGCGCCTGTTTGTGGTTATGCGGCTTTGGGTGAACTAGTTTCTCATTTTTGTTTCACGGATTAGATTGTTTAAAATGTATTTAGCTCTTTAATGATACTTCTTTAAGGACAAAGAGATGACTTTGCTCTTTTGTACAATATTTGAATGATATCTTGAAGATGCCTTTTAGTGTTCCCCTTGTATTTCTTCTTTGATCTCATGTCATTTCGGACATTTTGGTGATTCTGTGGAGAAAGTTCAATGATAGAAAAATGTTGTCTGTTACTCATTGCCACAGACTTTAGAACCAAACTGCGAGCAGGCTTGAAGCTTTTGAAAGAATGAGGATGTGGCAAAAGGGGAGGTACATGAGGAGGAAATTTAATATTAGGATAGTTATCATGTACATAAGAATTTGTATAGGGTTATGCATTTTCTGTTGTGGACCTCTCCTAGACATTGTGATATTTGAACCAGAAAATATTGATTACAACTTAATTTGAGGATTGAAATGTTTCCTGTTGTATCAATAGTGGTGTTTTGTACGAATTTTTGTTTTTTGATTGTAACTCTCACTTGCAATATCTGTTTTTGTTTTTGCTTGTTTTGTTGCATTCCATTTTTATTTTTACCCTTGCAGTTAGTTTTTCCCTTAAGAACTGAATGTACCCTTGTTTTGCATTATTCAAAACCAAATTCAATCTGATGCAGGATCAATCTCCTCAATTCCTGTATTACTTACCTTTTTTCTGGCCTCACAACTTATGGGCTAGTGCTGATGTTAATGTTTTCATGTTCTTTTTCTATTCTGGGTGCGGGCATAGGTAAGACTTGGGTTAGATTCTAGCATAGACCTTATTTTGAAGTCTTTCTAGGGAAGCTAAAAAAGAGGGAATCTCTCCAAGTGTGAACTTCGGTTACAGTGTGCAGAGCAGTCTCTAGTTTATTTGGTATTGAAATCTATGTTTGGAGCCAGTTATCTGAGGTAGCAGAAGAGGTCTTTGGTTCAGTCTAGAACCTTGACATTGTGGCAGAAAGTGTTGAGGTTAAGAGGCCTAACATTGTGTGAGAAATGGTCTGCTGGAGGTACTCCTTGTCTTTAGCGGCCATCATCGGACATTTGCGGAAATTTTCAATCTATTTTTCATCCTAAATGGACCTATGAGATAGATTAGATGAGCCAATTTTCTGGCCATTAGAGCTCACTCTTCATCTAATTTTCTTCACCTTTTTATCTATCCCATTTCTTGGACTTTCAAGAATGAGTTGAGTGATCTAAGTAGGAACCTATATGGAGTCTTGCGATAATTTTCCTTTATTTTTTTTTCCTGAACATATTTGTTTTTTGTTATTTGGCGCTACTTTGCACCCTTTCCATAAATTATGCACTTGTGAAAGCACAATTTTGCCATAATGTTGTTTTTTATTTTGCTCTCCAGATGGGAACTATGCCTAATAGAAGAGATCTGCTATGCAAAGAGTCCAACGCAAGTGGAAGGTTTGTGGCAGGGTTATTTTGCTTTGTTTTATTTCATTTCCCGTTGCTCCAAAGGGTTACAAAAATGTTGTCATGCAGGTTCCCATTTGCCGAGCTTCATGCAGTGAAAAAGCCTGGTCCCGAGAATGAAGATGGTAGTGACACTGAGGATGATGCAGAAGATGACGATGATGAAGAACCAGAGGATCAGGATGATGATAGGGGTGAGGAGGAGGATGGTTCTGCTGGAGAGGGTGGTGAGGATAATGGGGATCCCGAGGATGAGCCGGAGGCCAATGGCGATGCAAGTGGAGATGAAGATGACGAGGAAGAGGATGATGATGATGATGATGGGGAAGAAGATGAAGATGATGAAGAGGAAGAAGAGGAGGATGAGGAAGATGAGGAAGAGATTCCAGAGCCACCAGCCAAGAAGAGGAAATGAAACCAGATTAATTTGGATCCCGTGTTGTGTTTTTCACTTTTGGCTTGGGGTTAGAGTTGGATAGGTGCCTAGGATGGATGTGTTTGCCGTGCCTGTCTGGTCTACGGTAGAAAAGATTGTGATACTTTTTGTGGATTATACTCTGTTTTATATTTCTAAATGTTGCATCTCTATTTTAATTATGTAATTGCCATTTCCTGATTCCTGACCTTTTCTGTTGCTTCCCTTTCCTGCTATCATTATCGCATTTGTTTTCTGCATTTCATTTTTGCTTATTAACCTATCCTTTTAGGACAAACTGTGGCAGAAGACAACCCAGAATTCATTTAGAACAAGATGACATTGCCTGGCCGATCCTTAACATTATTTCGCTCGGTTAGTACAGAAACTACAATTTGTTACAGAAGTCTTCAACGGCATTGCATAATGGAGGACAGAATCTTGAATGGAAACTCAGTATCCCAAGCATGGATAAAATCAATCTCTCCAAGTGCATCCATTACGTAGCCTTCTAATCAGAAGGCAATCATGATATCCAGATCTTATCGGATGGTAGTGATTCGGTTCTTCCACGGTCTGAAATCCACTGCAATCTAATCTCACATTCTCTCTGGTACAATCACACGTATTTCTCAGTCACTGCAAATTCTAGTTTTCCTTGTACAAAATTTCCTGTTCTATTTTGCTCACTAGATATACTTTCCTGACCCGGTGTGTGACCAAATTTCCTGTTAAACAAGAAAGAAGTATTTTTGAGTTTTATAATTATAGATTTTTCATGTTTTATTGAACATATTTTTGGAGAAAAAGATAATGGTGAGTTTGTGATAAATGTTATTAGTCTCGAGCTATAAAGTATACGAGTATGCAAGAAATTCTACTGTAATAAGAGTGTTATACATGAAGAGTCTATAACTCATGAGATAAAATATGACAAATATACAATAAGTCTTACCGTGATAAAGGTGTCACGAAATTGAGTACGGTAGAATGCAATAAAATTTATATTAAATAAAAAATAAATATTTTTAAGATTTACCAAAAACTTCACTGTGATAAGAGTGTCACAAGAGAGTCTATAAGTCTTGAGATAAAATAAAACTGGTATGCAGAAAATTTTACTGTAACAAGAGTGTCATAAAATTAGATAAAAATGAATGTAACAAAATTTTACATTGAATAAAAAATGAGCATTCTTAAAAGTTATAAGAAGTTTTATCATGATAAAAATGTCACAAAAATATTTATAAATTTTAAGATAGAATTTAACAAATATATAAAAAATTTTAGTGTCACATAATTGAAAAAGGAGAATGTCGCCGAATTTTACGTCCAATACAAAAGAAATATTTTTGAGATTTACAAGAATATACTATTAAACATGTTTTTTTTGGAATAAAGTAACGACTCCGGTGGTGACATTTGGCCCATCCCTGTAATTTGTAATTCATATCGTGATGACTTACATTCCAGATACAAGTGAGAGAAAATTCACCACTTAAATGTTACTCTTCTTGCCTTGGCCAATGAGGACAAGAAAGAAAGTTGCATAAAAAACTTTTAGAACAGCTTCCATTGGATTTGCAAGTATGCTGTGAAGTCTGATGATATTGCCAATGTCTATACAGGAAAAATAATGTGAAGTCTTTTGTAATTTTATAATTGTCTGATCACCGAATACCTTTGTCTTGTAATGGGTAACTGCATTCTGTAATAGAAGGTTACATGAATATAAAAACAATCATGGAAAGAAAATCACGATTAACCAATGCAGCAGTATATGATCTCTATATTTTTGTGAGAATTTACCCAATGAAAAATCCTGTGAATCAGAGATTAATGTACAGGAACTCAGCCAAGCTTTTATGGGGCATTATTTTTGTCAAGACTTAATTACCCAAGCTCAGAGAAACAAATCAAAAAGCAACTACATTTCTATATACACAGTACGTTGATATACATAAATCAAGCTATTAATGCATGGATTTCTTTCAAGTAGTACATATCCGGAAGCAGTTGATATGAAGCGATTGATTTCCTTTGATTTGGCAGATTAAGTTCAAATGTTTCCGTTGATTGATTCAAATCAATTCAATGATTAATTCTCTTCAACGCGTGGACAGGCATATCTTCAAGAACGTCGCCTTGAATTTTGGTTTTGCTCGTACCCACAATGGAAACTCGTCATTTTTCCACTCGTATCTTTTATGAAAGAGAGATTAATGGTATTGAATCTGCACTGCAGGAATTATAATAAGGAGGAGATTTACATCTATCGTATATGCACGCCAATTGATTTATGCTGTGAATGAGAAGAAGAGTCAGAATCTGAATTGCATGAAGAGGATGAAGAACATAACCTAACTGGCCCATTTCTTGTATGCTCGTATCATAAACAGTAGCATCATTCTTCGAACTGTTTACGCTAATTTTCATATGTCAAACCATTTGTGTCAATTTTTTCAGTGAAAATTTAAAACATTCCAGACAGAAATTTGGATGGAAATCAAAGGTGAATGGAAATAACTTAATCCTTATTATTTTAGAACGGCATTACATTATTGAGGAGCTATCTCAAAAATAGCTTTCAACTATGTAAAAGTCTCAAACCCAGGATGAAAAGAAACAAAAAAAAGACAACCCTTAACATGCGGGAGCGGCGGACAGAAGGTAGAATGGATACTCCTCATCCCAAGCATAGGTAAAATCAAACTCTTCAGATGGTACAATTGCACTTCCTCTTTGCAAAATGCAACGAGTATCGGGTATCATCACCTTATCGGGATCGAGTTTTTCTACAGTCTGAAATCCATCGCAATCCAATGTAACATTCGTCTGGGGACAATCACAGATGTTGATTACAATCACTTGGAACTCTGTTTTTCCTTTCACAGTTCTTCCCGTTTCCTGTTGATCAATGCTTATTGTCTCTAGAGGACACCGTTGACTCATCCCTGCAGTGAATTAAACTCAAACGCAGAAGATTGTTAGGAAACGAAACACAAACACACACACACAAACGCAAACGCACATCAGCATGAAAAACGAGGGATGCCGAACGGGAACTAGATTTCTTACCTTCGCCAATGAGAGCAAGAAACAAAGTTGCATAAAGAATGTTTTGAACAACTGCCATTGCCACGAGCTTAACAATAAGATATTGAGGAGTACTGCCAAGAAATCTTGTCAATTTATATTGTCAAGGGTTGCTGAATACCTAAATTTCATGAGCTTTAATTACATAATTACATTCAAATACAAGAGGTGATTTGAGCATTAGTAAAGAAACGATTAAAATGTATAAATTTTGTGAGAATTTACTAAATAAAAATCATAGACAATGGACTATATTTAAGATTTATGATCCTTTCTTATTATAAACTTGTTAATTTTTAAAGGATTTATTTAAATATGTATATTTTTTCTTTATGGGTAATTAGAATCTAAATCCTAATTCTATACCCGTTATAAATTTATATTTAATGAGATAAAAGATTCACAAAAAAGAAAAAAATCTTGAACTTATTTTTACATATTATTAAGATGAGAATTTTTTTTGTAATTTTTTCTATTTTTAATTTTTGTACAAATATTGAATTTTGATTAACAGTTTAAATTGAATTTTACTCTTTTCAATTTATATAATAAAATATAAAATTAATTTATAAATAAAATGAAGATATAATATAAATATTTTATTAATATTTATATTATGTGTCATTATTTAATTAAAAAATTAATAATATAAAAGATAAAAAAAAGATACTAATTCATATTATTAATTCTTGAAGAAGCATTTAAAAATATTGGAATATTATTCGGGATCTATACCATAAATTGGTCCGGCAGTGCTTCTGCAACCGTGTAGGAACTCACCCAAGACTTTGCAAGGCACTATAGCTTGGATTTCACGTAGTAGATACTCGGAAGTAGTTGATATGAAGTGATTAAGTTCCATTGATTTGGCAAAATTCAAATGTTTCCATTGATTAATTCAATGATCAATTCTCTCCAATGCACGGACATGAAAGCTAAAATCCAGTCAAGACCTTGAATTCTGGGCCTCTGGCTCTCGTTTGCTGGTAACATTTCTCAACCCACCAACAAAACTCGTCATTGTTTCATTCTGTCTTTTCTGAAAAAGAGATTATTGACTGTCAATCTGCACTGCAGGAACGACAATAAGGAAGAGATCTATGCATGCAAGCATGCCATCTGATTTACATTGGTGGCAGGCATGCATGCATTCTTTGTAACGGAGAAGAAGATTCAGTATCTGCATTGCATCAAGAAGATGAAGAAAATACCTACAGACATGCGAGGGCAGTAAGTATTTCAACCTAACTGGTCCATTTCTTGCATGCACGTAACATAAACAGTAATATTATTCTTCCTTTTCTTTGTTTGATTACTTCAATGATGAGAACATCATTAAATTATTCACGATCCGTCTGTAGAGCTCTTAGAAGTAGACCTTTTGGAGAAAAAATTTGAAAAAAAGAAAAATTCCAACGCAGAAATATCCAAATCCTTATTGTCTTAGAAGGGCATTACATTATTGAGGAGTATCACAAAGATAACTTGAAACTGTGTTAAAAAAGAAACCTCCTGCCCTTAGCATGCAGTAATGGCGGACAGAAGGGAGAATGGAAACTCCTTATCCCAAGCATAGTTAAAATCAAACTCTTCGGATGGTACAATTGCACTTCCTCTTTGCAAAATGCAATTGGTACCGGATCTCGTCACCTTACTGGGATCGATATTTTCTACGGTCTGAAATCCATCGCAATCCAGTGTAACATTCGTCTGGGGGCAATCACAGATGTTAATTATAATCACTTGGAACTCTGTCTTTCCTTGTATCATTTCTCCCGTTTCCTGTTGATCTATGGATATAGTATCTGGACCGCAGTGTTGGCTCATCCCTGCAAAATTCAAGATTCACAAACATTGGTAGGAAGTGATATACACATACATATGTCAGACATCAACATGGGTATGTTTTAGGATACACTTAGCCTTTCTCACCTTCGCTAATTAGAGCAAGAAATAAGGTTGCAGAAAAAATGTATTGAACAATCGCCATTGAAATGGTGGTGCTGTGCTACTATTGCCAATGTCTGTATAGGAAAAGTATTGGGAAACTACTGGGAATCCTGTCAATATAAGTATTGTCAAGATTGAAGAAAGTGTGAGTTTGCTCAGGTGTAAATTTGTACTATTTCAGAAGGTGAAATGAATACAAATACTAATATGGAAATGAATGATAGGAAATTAAGTATAAATCGGATCGTATAGATTTTGTTTGAATAAGAAACTTTGGTAAATTTATACTATTTTAGAAGGTGAAATGAATATAAATATTAATATGGAAAGAAATGATCAGAAAATTAAGTACGAATCGGATCGTATAGATTTTGTTTAGAATTTGTTTGGATAAGAAATTTGGATAAATTTATATTATTTTAGAAGGTGAAATGAATACAAATATCAACATGGAAAGAAATGATCAGGAAATTAAGTACGAATTGGATTGTATAGATTTTGTTTGGATAAGAAATTTAAATAAATTTATATTATTTTAAAAGGTAAAATGAATACAAATACCAATATGGAAAAGAATGATCAGGAAATTAAGTACGAATCAGATTGTATAGATTTTATTTGAATAAAAAACTTGAGTAAATTTATACTATTTTAGAGGGTGAAATGAATACAAATACTAATATGGAAAAGAATGATTAGGAAATTAAGTACGAATCGAATCGTATAGATTTTATTTGAATAAGAAACTTGGGTAAATTTATATTATTTTAAAAGATGAAATGAATACAAATACCAATATGAAAATAAATGATCAGAAAATTAAATATGAATCAGATCGTATAGATTTTATTTGGATAAGAAATTTGGGTAAATTTATATTATTTTAGAAGGTGAAATGAATACAAATACCAATATGAAAAGGATTGATCGAGAAATTAAGTATAAATCAGATCGCATAGATTTTGTTTGAATAAGAGACTTGGGAAAATGAACGAGACAGAAATAACACTATATCCTAACATACTAAGATCCTTACTCAACTTGAAATATTTATTGAATCCTTTAACAAATGTTTTACGTGTTCTTGTTTACCAGTCATAAACTTGTGTTTGATCAGGTAAAAGCTTAGATTAAGAAGAAATCCTAGGCCTATACTCACAATTTGTAGCTTAGTCATTGTGACTAAACAAGCATTATTAACAGTTTATGACTGTCAACAATAATTAACTTAGCCAGACTGCCAATAGACAAGGTAAAACCAGTCATACTCAAACTGGTTGGACCTTGAAAATGTTTAAACAAGTCACACTAAATGTTGAGACTTATCTTTGAATATTATTGCTGGGTTCTTACATAATAGTTTGGGTGTAGGTTATTGGGTTTAACAGTAATCTAACATGGTATCGAAGTTAAGATTACCGTAGTATTAACAGGTTTTATGTTAGGAGTATTGTTCAAGCTCTTTATAGACAAGGCCTTAATTACATGGCATTAGATTTGTTTAACACTAAAAACACATTTAACGAGTAGTTTTTTTCTTCATCGCTAGAGTCTATGCAAGTCAAAGAAACTTTATTGCACGGAGATGAAAGATTATGAACATTTATCTGCCGTTTCAACTAAGATTTTCTCAATAAAAAATTAACATGATTAACAAATTAATGAAGATTTTTGTTTTCTGTTTTTACAAGGTTTTATCATTTAATTATTTTATTCTAAAAAAATCCGTGGTAATTTTGACAAGAGTCACAACGATTACACACCATGGATTTCTTTTAAAAGTTATGTCTCATCCTCTTAGCCCTTTTCAGAAACTTAAGCAACTGAAATTTAAAGTCAAGAAATCGGATCAAACGTAATCAAATCAATGATGTATCAAGCATGAAATTAACTTACAGCAGGCCAGTTTATGGTAAAGATAAATTTTCAGTGTAACATTTCTCAGTTAAAGTAAGAGATACAAGTTCTTATTACGACCATTGCGCTAGAAATTGTTGCATATTCTTGAAAGACACTCCCATTAATTAAGAACACGAAATTTGGGAAGAAATTGGTTCGAATGGAAACGAAGTATTCCAAACATAACTGAAGTTGAATATAGTAGAAAAGCAGACAGGATTTCCATTGTTAACAACACATCCGTCTCCAGATATCGCCAGGAGCGAAGGGTCGATTTTTTCTGCTGTCTGAAAGCCATTGCAGGATAATTTCAGGTTCGTCTGTGTGCATATGCAGCTGTTAAAGATGGTCACGTTCCATTTCTGCTTGTTTTCCACAGAATTTTCCATTTTCGACTGGCTTATTATAATCGAATCCAGTGTGCATCGGCAATAGCCTGCACCAATTCATGCACAAAACCATGCAAAACATAAATCAGTTTAAAAAGTTTTGAAATATAACATGCACAATATAAGCTGACAGCAACCGGAAAATATGTCCGACTTGCCTCTGCCAATGACAGTGTAGAAGATGATTGTAGCCAGAATCTTGACGATTGTAGCCATTGCAGAGAGATACCGGGGCTATATTATAATTTGCAGAATGAGTAGAGATTGGGGTGTTGTTTGTATCGACGCCAGCACAATGCAAAGTATATAGCAAATGAATTACCTCGAGATTTGGCCTAAAATAAAAAGAAGAGTTATGAGCCACAGAGGAATCTTTTTCATCAAAGGTAACCTTATCTGATAACTATGCATCAGCATTTATGAAGACATGAACACTCGCATGCAGCACTTGCTTTTAGAAATACTTTATTGACTTTTCTAAATATTATGTAAATTACAATATGAACATGATGATTCAATTGTAATCGACTAATAGGGATTTTCCTTAAACTTTTTATTTTTGTGTTAATTTTAATCTTAGTTTAATTATAAAGAGATAAAACATATATTTAATTAAATTCAAATATATTTTAATTCCATTAAATAATTGATTATTTTTAAAAGTTTTTACCTTTCACCCATTATGAATTTCTTTTTTTCATTTGTTATATAATTTCTTTCTTTTATAAGCTTAATATTTATCAAAACTCAACACACTTATAATTAACCACTGTTAAATTTTATTTCAAGGGCCTATGATGCCCAGTAAAAATGATTAAAGAAAAAAATCTGAAGCTTTAATAATAGTAAATCGTCATGATGCTTAGTGGCAGAGAGGATGGAACCAGACAAGAAAACAAGAGCGTGCAATAGACCCATAAATGTTGGCTGCAGCCCTAGTCAGTCAGTAACTACACAATTGGTTTGTTAATTAGGCTTCATATATGTCTTTCACGTTTCTGATGAAGACTTTGTTTATTATTCATACCTAATTTCATTGATAATGTTCATCTTCAAAGCAGCAGAGCCTTCAGCTTAAGATTTCTCAGTTACAATAGGAGGTCATACAAGTTATTTTTGGAGAAAAGTAAAGAAAACAGCGTATATTTTTGAAAGATATTATTCCCATTGTTTAAGAACACGAAATTTGGGAAGAAAGAGGCTTGAACGGAAACGAAGTATCCCAAGCATAACTGTAGTTGAATGAAGAAGATTGGGAGACAGGATTTCCATTGTTCGTCACCAGATTTCGCCAGGATCGAAGAGTCGATTTCTTGTACAGTCTGAAAACTATTGCGGGATAATTCCAGATTCGACTGAGTGCATATGCAGCCGTTAGAGATTACCACGTTCCATTCCTGCTTGTTTTCCACAAACTTTCCAGTTTGAGACTGGCTGATTGTAATAGCATCCAGTGTGCATTGGCAGTATCCTGCATCAATTCGTACACAAAACTAAGCAGGTTAAGAAAATCTTGAAACACAACGTGGTAGTGCCTGACTTGCCTTTGCTAATGAAGGTGAAGAAGACAATTGCAGCAGAGAGAATGTTGAGGATTGTAGCCATTGCAGATAGATTTTACAACTCTATTTTTCACAAAATGCATGATTACAAGCAGTAGTGGTGTTGATTATATTATATAAATGTTTTTACTAGCATGCATGCGGACTGCGGTGTCGACATACTATTTAAAGGTTTGATAGCAAGTGAGTTATATGCCACGAACAAACCTTTTCATCCAAGGTAACTTAATCTCATAAACATTTAGTTTTTATGAAAATATGGCCCCACTTTGTATGCTCTTTCTGTATTAAGTTTTAGATAGAATAATTTTATTATATTTATTACGTTAATATAATTGATGTGACGAAATATTTAATTAGTAAAATAAAAAATTATTTATTAATAATAAATAAAAAAATAAAAAATTTTATAAATTTTTGTTATTATCATTAATTTTTTTATTTATCGTCAATAAATAAAATTTTTTTATTTTATTAATTAAATAATTTTATTAAATTAATTATGCTAAAATAATACAATCATTTTACTTAAAATTTTGTAATATTTATGGACAACGGGGGAGTTGGGAAATTCTAGAGAAAACTCTATTGAGTTACAAGTGCATATGATGGGTAAGGTTTTAACGTCGCAAGAAGAGTTGTTGTGTGATCAACGAAAATTTTTCTTTTGATGTGTAATACTATGCAATTCAACGGTGCCTGCTTGTCTCATTGTTAGATCTTGGTTTTGAGCCATTTGTTGTCTTCTTAGTTTTTGTTAATTTCCTGTTCGTCTTTTATGTTGTTTACAAAATAGTTAAAAGACAAAGTAATCATGTTTATTTTTTTAAAGAAAAATAATAGTAATAAGCAAAGATTAGACATGCAATAATCTCTTTGAAAGATTGGGAAAAATTAGACAAAGCAGTAGAGTATCCAAATCAGTTATTCTATAATGTTGGGATATTACTTCATTTACAGACATGAAGTTTATTAGGCTTATATGTGTCCTTCCATATGATGTTGGAATATGTTTGAAGCTAGTTGAATGTAATTTCTTACAACAGCCCAGTACTCAAGAAGACAAGAAATCGCCTTTCATTGTTCACAAGGTTTTTCAATGAAAGTTTGATATTGGATTTTTAATTTCACAAAGTTCCTTTATATTATCGCCGAACACGATTGGATTGTTGAAACAAACAGTAGGGTAATGCCGTAGACTTCAATTAAAATAAATCTTAAGGCCCCTATATAAGGACATATGGGGCTGATCAAAGTAATTCAAGTTGTGGCACTTAATCTCAAGTATCAACCATGATTTTGCTGCTGCTACTCTCAATTTTTCTCCACCAAGCTTGTTCAAGCCCTGTGAGCTTCTCTTTCTCCTCATTCAACAGGGAAAGTTGCTTGTTCGGCAGCCTAATCTGCACGGGCTCAGTGACTGCATACGATGGATACCTTAGCCTTACATCAGAACCTTTACCAGGCAATTCAAGCTCCTCACCACCCCTGCCGCTAAACAAGATTGGACGGGTATTGTACCCCCAGCCTGTGCTTGCATGGCCGGCAATGATCAGTACCACTTTCACCATTAGAATCTTAACATACCCAAATTCACCCGGTTCTGCAGATGGGTTGACATTCATTTTTGCACCTGATAGCAAACCTTCACCACCATTTAGCTATGGCTCGTATCTTGGAGCCATAGATAGGTCAGTTGCAGGTAAATGTCCGTCGAAATATTTAATGTCTTCATAAATTTTGTCATGTGTTTGTTCATGCTACATTGTTGCAGTTACTAAACTTACTTCTAATCGTGCAAATTGTAGGTGGCAATGTTTCGCTTTTGGCAGTGGAATTTGACACTTACAAGAACGAGTTTGATATAGATGGAAACCACATTGGCATCGACACAGCAAGCGTAACAACACCAGTTGCAGCTGAGAGTCTCAACAGCACTGGCATTGACCTCAAAAGTGGAAGATTGATCAAGGTTCAAATTGATTATGATGGATGGACAAAGATGTTGTATATTTCTGTGGCATATTCCGGATACCCACTACAGAGATTTGTCGAAAAACCGATTATCATGTCAGAAACAGTTCCAAGCTCCGTCTACGTTGGCTTCACAGCCGCTACAGGGGCCCTCGCAGAAAGCCATCAGGTTCTTGATTGGTCGTTCACAACAACGCCACTGCCATCTCATTCTCTCAAGAACCGAAAGTTGATTAAACCGTAATTCTAGCACCAACCATGAAGTCATGCAATAATAATCAACTGAGGGAAATGATTCATAAATGTCGAAATAAATTTAAGGACTAAGTTAATAAAACAGGAGAAATGCTAATACTGGAGAGCTACTTGGTAAGAATCTAAGATCGCTGTTAGCAGCTTTCTCTGTATTTGCGTTGGGTAAAAATATAACACTTTGTGTTTCTAGAAATATTTGTGTTAGTGTGTCTCTCTAAATTGACGCATACATGTTCAGCTTCTATAATTAGTAATTACGTGCACTTTGCAACTTCTGAGTTCTTTCATTTTCCCCTTCTCGTCAAGTAATCACGTTCCCTCGTACTAATATAAATATTTAGCTTAATTTTATCCAAAAATTACATTATTCTTTCCTTTTAACCGTAATGAAATTTGGAAAAAGATACTGAATGGGACTGTGCATCGTAACGAATGTGCAGAGGTGAGATGGTAAAGCAGTGGAACAACTTGATCAAGATCTACTATGCAGGCAATACCAATAATATTCCACATGTTATGAGCCGAACTTGAGGTAGGTTGAATCAATCAAATACAAGAAATTAGATATTTTATTGGTTTCAAAGGCTTCATGCATATGCATACAGGAAACTGAATTTGGATTTGCCTAATTGTCCAAAACTCATCTAAAACAATGAAAACAAACACTAGCAACAGCATATTATTCCACTGACAGCAGACTTATTTTATTGTCAGTGTTTTCATAATAAAACAGATTTTTTTTTTTTTTGTAATAAAACCCATTTAATTTATATTTGATAAAACGTTCCCATACTGAATTAAACACCATACTTTTTCCTGTAAATAGGACCAGATGATCACCCAGTTGACAAGATCATGGATCCGTCCTTCAAAGTATTCTTAAGAAATCTGCAACTTCAGCAGTTGCACGGGTTGGTGAAGCAGGAGGAGCATATAGCAGTGGCCCCAATCTGGTCAAATATGCATTTGTCCTTAGTTTCTGGGCAGCGAATCACTGCTGGTTCCAAATTTGTGTTTTGGTTTACGTAAATATACTTTTGATGTTGAATTATTCTAGTTTAATGGGGGTACTTGGACCAGCTGGGAATTGCATCAGCTTATGATGCCAAAACATATTGTATACTGACATTCATTGGTGGAAATCACAGCTTACTCAATACAAGAACTGTTGTTCGAAACTCTGATTACTACTGGTAATCGTCGAAAGTAAAACCTGAGAATATTTCACTATAAGTGCTTCTGTTAAATAAGTACATCGGTCATTGCCAAGATGAGCTAAATAAGCTTTCTTAAGAGGAAGAGACATGCAGATGGATGTTATACCTCTCATTGCTGAATTGCTGTTGTCACAGAGACGACAAAAATACGTGCTTATGCCTATTGTTCCAAAAAATCTGTGAGCTTAATTTTAAATTTCAGTTCACACGAATTATCATACTCCAGATTAATATATCGGCTCTTTTTATCTTGCAGCAAGGAATCATTTTGCTCTGGATGAACCTAGATGGCAACACTTCAGTTCAAGTCTATGTTTCATCGGAAAACACTGGCAGCAGTGGAGATCCGACCGTCCATATGACAGATCCTACTACATTTGCTCCTTTCTCTATTGTGTTCACTGACATTCCCAGGACTATTGTTCCTGCCTGAGCATAGGTGTGGAATAAGTAGAGCTGAAATATAAGTGTAATTTATTTAATTTTTTTTAATTAAATAAGAAATGGCAAAATTGCCGGGCAAATCATCACCCAAGATGTCAAAAGACAACAAATTTCAGCTGGAATGGTTATAGTATTTGATTATTAATCGACTCAATTGAAAGATAGGTTCCAGCAATTCAGAAGAGTGCTTGAAAATTAGCACACGAGGATATGCAAACATGAGAAAGAAGGAACTTATCATCTGCACAAAGAACATGCCGACAAACTAAAGAAATTCATTGAAGATCGTCTCAATTCAGCCTCAATTGCATAGCCATGTAAGAATGTATAATTACATTTGTCACCAAAATTCGCTTGATGCCCACTGAAAGTAATCATCAGTCTTTTTCTACCCTCAACTGAACATGAATTACAACCCTCCAGACAGGAAATCATCCCACATTCAGAACTCAAAACCCACATCCAAAATCTGTTTAGGAGAATAAATGGGTTCACCAAATCTTAGAAAACAGACGCAAGGAAAAAAAGATGCATCATACCTAATTCCAGATGCCATTCAATTTTTAGCTACTTGCTGCTCTTGAAGCGCAAGAGGAACAGTGGGCCTCCACGTTGTGACCTCTGGACTGTCCATAATAGCAATTCCCACGGCAGATAAACCATTCCTAATGTCATCAGATTTTTCATAATTTTTGTTCTTTCTTGCCACAGTTCTTGCTTCAATTTTTTGCATAACTTGATCTTCAGTTAACTTGGCACGCTTCAATGCCTTTTCTCTGAGCTGCTGCAAAACCTGAAGCATGAAACAGTTACTAGTATAAGCGTGGCTATTTTCAGATACAAAGTGTATTTTAACTTCCGATAAGATGAAAAAATTTGAAATCGACTAGGCAAACAGAATGAACATGCAGCAAATAGGAGAAACAAATACATACAAGGGTAGAGGCTAGCTGCCTTTCTACCACACTTCAAAGCAAATTGACAAGTCTTGAACTTTTCTCTGATGTTTAAAAAGGAAAAGTAGTAAAATCTACACCCTAAGTCAAGCTATTTAGTACTACTAAAAATTTGGCTAAAAAAACAAATTTTAACTAAAAATCTTGCTGCATTGAAATTGAAATAGAGAGGGCAGCATCATATATCAGTTTTTACCTCTAAGTAACTAGTTGGCATCAATCCCAAGACAGTTAAAACATTCCTGATTATCTTTTCCAGAGCTGCAAGTGATTCCAGTCACATTGCTTGCTTCTTCCCCTGCACAAATCATTCATTCATTAACAACACCACAAGAGAACAAAAATGAAAATTATGACTTATGTCCTTGGTGAGGAATGGGATATAACTAGAAATGAAGGGTGAATCACCAAAGAGCATAAATTCCCAAATCCACATAGAATTGAAGGCAAAGACCAGCAACGTGGGTGATTCTGAGCAAGACTGTTCCATTGTTCTGCCATTTTGATTAAATGACAGATGCTGAGAATCCTCAGTTCTTATTTAGAGTCAAAATGAAACCCAACGTAATATCTCACCACATCTTAGCCATTAGAGTTTCTGACAAGCCATCGACCAAAATCCACCTAAACTAATTGCAATGCAGTTACATTTGTACCATAATAACATTTCGTATCTGAAATCCAATACCTTGCGTGTATGTAGCAGATCATTGATTGTTTTCAATGGGTCAGATAATGCAGCCAAAACAACAGGAGTGTGAAGATTATCCGACATTGAGGCCACAAAATCATTATGGAACTTGTTGATGTTATTGATAGTGTCGGAAGAGATTGAATCCTTCAATGTTGCTGCATCATGCTGGCTCAGAACATTTTCACTGTCATGTAGGGTCTGCGACCAATTGAATCACATGAAATTAAACATTTATTGAATTGAATAAAGTTAAGCATATGATGTTTGAAATTTATCCTAAAAAAAACATGAATAGGCAATATTTTTCTCCGTTTAAGCTTATCTAGAATATAAAAACTATTGGCAAATTCAGAAAAAAAAGAAAAAAAAGAAGCGTTAAGGAAAATCTTTATTGAAATGCTGCCACGTATCAAAAGAATATTAAAATAATTCATCCCTAAAATGTAATATTTCCTGTAAGGCCCTTAAAGCCAATGGGTTTCTCAGATCAACAGTATCAGGAGACTGATCCGGGCAACAAATGACAGAATACTGAAGGATATAAATGTGATTCACAATGAATTGGCGATTGAAAGAGAGAGAGAGAGAGAGAGAGAGAGAGAGATTCCATGTTCTGGTACCTGATAGATGTAGAAAATACGCTCAGAAGCACTTTCAAGTTGTACAACTGAGCAATTAATGGGAGATCGATAGTGGGTCCCAA
The DNA here is from genome assembly GCA_032401905.1 of Swietenia macrophylla. Lineage (NCBI taxonomy): Eukaryota > Viridiplantae > Streptophyta > Magnoliopsida > Sapindales > Meliaceae > Swietenia > Swietenia macrophylla. The sequence continues at coordinate 8,534,814 of CP135562.1, read as the reverse complement.
TTAAGAAAAGTCTCAAAGCTAGTGGATGGTAAAGTTCTAGAACCTGGAAAAAGATAAAACTTTACAACATTATACACATGTTAAATTTGCCATGGATTCAAAACTAATACTTAAAGTAAGACTTCTCTTTTTCTGTAAGAGGAACAAAAAGTACTCTGCAATCGCCGGTGACAGTAAATTAAAAGGACAAAGAACCACAACAGAAGAAAGGGTGGAGTACTTACCTGCCTAATTGTGAAGACGTTTCCAAGGGATTTAGACATTTTCTCTGAGTCAACAGTGACAAACCCATTGTGCATCCAGTAGCTTATATAACTGTGGTTACTTGCCACACAACTCTGAGCAATTTCATTTTCATGGTGGGGAAACACAAGGTCCATCCCTCCCCCATGTATGTCAAAAGAATGTCCTAGATAAGCAGCACTCATGGCGCTGCACTCTATGTGCCATCCGGGTCTTCCAGGCCCCCATGGACTCTCCCAAAACGGCTCAGCCTCCTTTGCAGACTGAAAAAATAACAAAGAAAAATGACCTGTAATAAGTACAAAAATAACTTGGCCGTAAATATGAAAAAGGAAAAAGAATCTTCACTGTATTCCAAACAATAAACAACTGTATGCCCCTCAAAGACAAACCAACTTAAATTCACTCACCAATACTACCATCATTAAAGAATGAGCAGATGAACATCATACAAATTTAAATACCCTCACCAAAAAGTAATATCTCGTTTCTGTTATAATGCATTAAGAACAACAGCAAGCAAGCCATTTTTACGACATGATTTGCCAATAGTCTGGCCGGTGGGCTGACACAGATGTTAGGACAGACTGTGTCATCTCCAGTAACTTAATGTTATGTATACACCATCCACAAGCATTGTGATAATTGTCCATATTCTGGGAATTTGTCTACAGGGAAGTAAACATCCCCATCAATTGTATAGGCAATTTCATTATCAAGAATCTGCCAAGATGATGCACAATCAAATTAACATTCAAAGTATGACATCCCAAAATCCAAGAAATTGGCAAGGTGCACTCAACAGATAGAAGGGGAGAGAAGTCATGGTATTTTAATATGGAGATAACACATTCAGATTAGATCTGAAAAGACAAAAAAAGATACATATTATACACAAACAGTTTAGCTAGCCATCTACATCAACTTAACCATAGCATTGTGATTCATTTTCACAGAACGAAGACAGTGCAGGACAAGTCTTGAGGCCTTACAAGAGCCAGATCTTCATATTCATAGCCCACACTCGGTACTGTTTAATGTTTCGAGGATGCCAATTTCCAGGCAACTTCTAGAAGTATAAAATTGGACCAAGGTGAAAAATACAAGAGAAAATGATTCCAATAGATTTTAACAGCTAAAATTCAACTATTGGTGATAGGTGTACCTGCTTGATCATATCGATGATATGGGGCATGTGATCTGAAACACGTGGTTCCGTGGAAGGAGGCAAGCAATGAAGATCAACCATATCTTGATGGAACTCTTCACAGTATCATCTACTTAAACTGATTGGATCTTCCCCTAATTCATTTGCTCGAGCAATTATCTACAGAATTTGAAACGATGCAGACTACGCTATCCTGTAATACCAATATGAAAAGCAGTTGGCATCCAGCACTTGTAACACAATAACATTAAAACCTAGCAGCCTACGTAACAGCCAACAAGTGATTAAAGTATGTATCTGAAGATCCTATTTCTCAGTTTTGATTAAAGTATGTATCTGAAGATCCTATTTCTCAGTTTTAACACTTTTATGATTCAAATTAGGAATAATTAAAATTCACATCATTTTTTGCTCACTGTCTCGCCAAGAAGACTAAAGGAATATGTCATAGGGAGTACCTAACCTTCCAGGATGATGAAAACGAAAAATAAACTATTATTTTGTCAGACTTCGATAATAAATGAGTCAGTTACAAAAAGATATCATCGTTTCTTATGCTTATTTACATCAAGAACCAAATAAATGGTTAAAAAAATCCAAACTTGCCCACATTAAAAATACTAAAGACCGAAGAAAATCACTTGAACCATGTAAATATCCGATTTTCCATGCAGAAAAAAATACAACACAAAAAGAAACCAACCTTGTCATCAACATCGGTGAAATTTCGCACATAACATACTTCATACCCCAAATGCCTTAGATATCTGCCTAATTCCCAAAGACAACACAACCCAAACACATCGCATTAGTATTAAAAAAAAATCTCATAAATTTTCATAATCATGCATCAAGAGAGAAAGAGAAGCACAGAGACCTGTAGAGAACATCGAAGGTAACATAAACACGACCGTGGCCAATATGACTGAGATCGTAGGCAGTGACGCCACAGACATACATCCCAACCTTATCCTCAACTTTGGGCTTAAACAGTTCCTTCTTTCTACTCATAGTGTTGTAGAGCCACAGCAGGGTGGATGAACTGGCTGGGTTATCACCGTCGGGTCTGCTGAAACTTTTTTCATTGATCACAGGATGGGCTGATGACCTTAGGGGGCTGAAACAACGAAACAAAAGTCTCTTGTTGTTGGGCTTAAAGGAGTGATGGGTTCTATGTTGGATTATCTGAAATGAGTTCAAGAATGGATAGAATCGGATTGAGATTAGGGGTTTATAGCACTTAAGATTGAGAAGGAAACTACCCATTTGCAGCTCCAACCTTCAGGAGATCCTCCACAGGCTTTCACTTTCGCGCTTAGTGCACTGTTGTGTTATCTATAACGAGCGAACAGAGTGTTCGAAAGAGCAGTTGCGGGTTTAATCTTAGCTAACTCGGAAGATGTTTCAAAACATGGAAAATTTCACACACACCCCTAACTTTCATTTTATTTATAAATCGATTCAGATATTTTCAGAACGTTTCATATTAACCAAAAATTTGAGAAATATTGTGTGCCCTTTAAAACTTGAACCGAACGTCAGACCGCAGTTAATAATAATAGAAGAATTGTCGCACCTGCTCAGAAATTATCTGGGTGGTGTTGCCAGTTTTCCCCTGATGGCCCCAACAGTATTGACTTAGTGGCATGCCATGCCACAGTTTTGAGTAAAGCTTCATGGCTTATTCAATACATTTATCTAGATTTCAAGATAGTATCTGGAGTTCCAAGACATTGTCTCGATTTTAAATCTGGATTCAGCAAGCAATTCAGTTCAACCACTCCTTTATTATATATGTGGGAGAATACACAGTATTTATAAAGGGCACCATGGAATCATCCACACTGAAGACTGTAGAGGCACACACTATCATTTCTACGTGGCTTTCAAATTGGCAAGAGGAAAACATAAAGGCACCTCAAAATATTATACAGAAATATTCTGCTACAACTTTTCATCATAAGTCGGGAAGAATGAAGGTTTCAAGTTAGATTAGCCTGTGCGTGTCTATCCTTCCCAATAAATTTGCTACCAATCTCTACATATGAAAAGAATGATACAATGGCTCATAAAACTCGCACCACAGTAAGCAATAGATGTGCATGATTAGTTGCAAAAGTAATGTTGTTTGACACCAACAAGCCAGAAAGGAAACTGAAATTGTTTGCCCTGATTGAATAAAGTAGCTCCTTTGCTCAAAACATGGAACACACCTTGTCTGAAAAGAAAAGAGTCAAAAACAGATTGTTAACATTCAAGCTCTATTCAAAAAATTCAATCAATAGTGGATACTTATAATCGGTCAAACCCAATCACAGAACAAGGAAAAAGAAACCACGTCCTTGACCAAGTGTGCAGTATTTTTATGATGCGGCATAAACTAAAGGAGATCATTCTAGTTATTAGTCTGTCAAGTATCTATTTATCTACTGGGTATATACATATGTGACTTCCATTCATTAATAAACAAGTGAAAGACAGAAATCAAAGGGTGACGTCAGTGGCACAAAATCACCTTGGTTAATGCTACTGCAGCAAAAACGATTATCGTCTTTATAAGTTGCTCGGACACCCATCATCCAGGACCCAACTGATGTATCATCATAAGCATAAGTCTACAGAGATTCACTGCAGGCAATAAGAGATTCAACAAGATTACACATGCACGACATGATTCAAGGGTGTTATTCATGATTCAAGGATGTTATTAATCAGCCAAAGCACAAGAGCTGAAAAGCCAGTGTAGGTTTTTACATAAACCATATTCAATATCTGAACAGACACTTATATCCCATCAACATCATTGACAACTAACCTGTTTATGTGGATATACTGGGCCAAATTTCTGGAGAGCACAAAAATTGAATCAGCTGCATGTTGGAAGTACCTGAATGGAGAGTATAGTCAAGTTTCAAATTGTAGCAAAGTCTATCTATAAGAGATTTTCCACTTCAAGAGAAAAATTTAATCGATGCAGCTCATTATACCATCAACAGAAGAAACAATAAGTGTGCATAATAACCGAGCAATCAAAAATATCGGACAGTGGTGTAATGCTACACAATTTTCTGCCAAGAGCAATGCAAGATACTGCAGGGAAAAGACATTTTAAACAGTTCCTCTTTTCCTCCTTCCTCTCAGCAACCAAACAAAGCAAAATGAAAATTTATTGTTATAATGTTGATTATGAAAACAATAATGTTTGGCAGATATTAACGATGAACCACTAGTAAAATGTTTGCAAAAATGCATTTAAACAGCAATACAACCAGTAAATACTACACTATTCTCATTCGCAAACCAGATCACTTACGATTTTCCACCCCCAAATTTCCACCATTCAGGTTCATACCATTGCCTTCCCCTGAAATTCAACAAAAGTTGGATAAGAATTCAAGCTTTGTACAGTTTTTCCTAGTATTTGAAAGAATCAGGAAAGATGTGTAAAAATCAACATATCTAAAAAGTAAATGCCTTGACTGCGAATGTATCTGTCAATATCCATAGTAGAAAAACAGGAAAAGTTATCACAATTAAGTGGAATAAGATAAGCTAATATACTCTCAGTTACAACATCTCCCGACTTCGTACACGCAATATAAGCACTATCTTGACCATGACTACTCTCAAGAAGTCCAATCAGTCCCCCTGTTAAGTAAGGAAACAACCAAATTAATATACCTAAGAATTAAGATGTAAGTTGTGATATTCTAGACAAACAGAATACAAGAGAAGCTCTACCTAGATCAAGGTGGATATTGTCCTCAACAAAATTCTGCATCCCTCAGTAATGAAGAAGAACTTTACTTTCTTAGGCAATTCTTCTTGAGCCTCCTCATGACCTTCCTAATGAATATAATACCACATATTCAGATTCTATATTTGCATGTTAATTTATTCCAGGTAATCAATTAAGTGGAAACCCAGATGAAGACATAAAATAATTAATTTTAACCTAAAAAGCCAAGGAAAAAAAATTAAAAAGTCGGCCTTAGTTCTTTAACAAGAGCACAATTGTCAAATGCAGAAAGATATTCAGCATTCATTCAGGATATACAAGTTCAATTCTTTTTCTTATCTAATAACAAGATGTGAAAAACTCAAAATTTGTCTTTGATAATGTATTATTAATTAAACTACTCTGTACCATATATTCATGATCTGGTCCCTCACATTTATTTCAAGCAGAGAGGTTAATGTCGAACCAAAACAATTTGTAGCAACATAGAATTTCTGTGCTTGCAAGAATCAGGAAATCATTTGTCTTGTGATTTTCCTCATCAATATTGCGATCTAAGCTATTACCACAATTGGCGCTGCCAGTTCCAAAGCCACAAAATTGGTATTAAAGTCTGTCCTCTAGAACCACCACCATTGTGACACTGATAATGGCTAGGGAATCAAACCAACTGAGAACTGGTAAGTGCATACAGATATCAAAATAAAGATTTAAGTTGAGGAAAAACCTCTGACCAATCACATAACGTATGACCACTCCTCTTTCCTCAAGTTTTCTCAAAGTGCCCCTGTGAAAGGCACAAGAATGCTTAAGGTACGTTTTCTATACAGTGCACATATTTCTAACAAGTTTTAATTGCAATATGAAACTGACATGTAGGATGACACTAATAAAAATTGCAGTAATAATGGATTTTATTTACAATAAGTATATGACAAGACAATGACTGCAAAGATATAAATAAATAACAACAGAACCTCTGAATTTCAAAATGTGATGGAAATTCAAAGACCACATCCTGAAAATGGGTTTAGAACAATGATTATAAAGATTTTCAATTCATTTATTAAGCGATAAAGATTTATAAGTTAAACACAAAAACCAAAATATATAATTTTCAGCCCCCAGAAATTACTGCACTGGTCAGATTTCACTAAGCTGCAGGCTTCTGAAGTAAAATTAACTACTTCAAACTGACCTTTGGGCATCCACGATCCTCTATACACATTTCAATTCAAGCGACTACCAAACCCAGTATAAACTCCAATAAAAGCAAGAAGCTTTTTTCCTGCAGAAAGTCAACGATGCAAAGTACAATATGTGGAAACATCTCAACTATGAAAACTATTTACCAGAAACCTCAAAACAAAAATCAAGTAACGTACTTGCATCCTAGCAGTATCAGCTTATCTTCAACTGTGAGAACCTTGGGTCTCTAACAGCAAGAACATGAAAACATCATAAGAACACGTTGAAAAATATATCATAACCTAAACAGATATAATTAGATGTTTCCATCCCTCAATTTGGTTGTTAAAATGATACAAGTAACTTAAAAATAGAAAACAAAATTAAATGTTCAATTTATCTCTCTCCCAACAAATCCAAACAATCACACTAGCCTGTACTGTCTAGCAACCAAACTGAGAAGAAACGAAATGACACTAAAACAGGGACTGAACAAACCTGCTCTGCGTTTGTCTTAAGAAGATTAGTAAGTAATGTTCTGTTCTCAGAATCTTGCCACAGCCTGATTGTCAGAAAAATAGTCGCACAAGTCTTATCTTCAAACAATTCCTACCTATCATCAGCTTTCAACGATAATCAAATAAAAAGTAATTAGATATTGATCACTTAAGTAGCAATATAAGATAAACTCATGAATAATGTAATGCAAGCGCACTAGATCGGGCATGTGAAATAAAAATACGAGGATCTGAATCCAATTCCTAACAGGAACAATCAGATACGCAGTATATTTAGGTCCAATTCAATTAGCCAAAGAGTGTACGGGTGAAATGATCACGTCATAGAATTTAGTAGCTACAGATAACACAGAGATGTCATTTCCAGAAAATCAAAGAGTTGTTTTTCCAACATTTTCTAGGGGAAAAAAAATGAAGAAAAATGGCGATCGATTAACAAACCGGCCAGCATCTCTCACTTTCTAAATCTTAAATTACAAGCGAGTTTGTAAATGAAATGAATGTATCCATTATCATTAAATTGTAAACTGACTGAAAAGAATGGTGAGAAGAATGAGAGACTTGAAGGTCAGTGTAGTAATGCAGATCCTGAAACGGAAGGAATTTCCGCGGTTACAACACAGACTTTCTCCCCGAATCATCAATTTTATTTAATTATACTAGTGCCCAAAATGTTTTGGATTCATTAAATTTAACCCTTCCAGATCCAGGGATCTATAAAAATTAATTTCTTAATATCGTACGTATCCATGAAATTCATTTTCATATTAGCTAAGCCCACGGAATGATGGCACGGACATACAGATGCCAGCTGACCAACAGCCGAAGTAGGCGAAAGGCTAACGTCTATCCTTCAAGCAAATGAAACCATCGTGATGAATACAAAATTGTTAGATTGTCAATGTCACAGCACAAAAACAACCATGTTTTTCACACGTCAAGAATTCCCTTCATACAGTCATTTTGAGAGCAAGACGATGGATAATCGTGTATTGACATAGCAAATTCCCACAACTGCGTTGCTGCATAATCTCTCTAGTTCTGAAAAAAGTAGCAGAAGAGCTTGTATAAAATAGAGGGTTCACAGTTTCAGTTTCTCCCAGCTCCTGGTAACAAATTTGCTAGGGAAGGAACCCCTTGGTTCCTCATTTCTTCTTGCGCACGCCTCATCTCTTCAGGATCTATTGATAATACACAACAGATTGATATGATGAGCAGACGTACAGGAAACTGTAATCATAATTTGTAAAATAAATTTGCAAACATGAACCAAATAGAGAGCCTACCCATATTCTCCATTAACTTGGGCATGAGGAACACAACCACAAGCATAAATCCAACCATGAGACCCATTGGACTTTTCACAATAGACATTATGGAGAAAGGTTCCCTAATCTGTGAAAAAATTACATGAAAATATGAACCAGAGTAGATATGATTAACACAGAACTAGATAAACAAATTAGACAAACAGGAAATGGAGGATCAACCTCGTAATACTGCTCATCTCTCAGTGGCTCTAAAACCAATTCATTCAGACCCCTTCTGGTCTCTGTCAATGCTGCCTGAACCTTGCCTGGGTTTCTTGCACTAACATCAACTCGAACCTAAACAAATTCAAAAAGTTTCAATCATGTGAAATCTGCTTCATGATGATTAACCGATCAAAGCAAACAGAATTTGACAGAGAAGAAACCCACCGGAGAGAAGAAATAACCTATTGCAGCCACTTCAATTAAATGAGTCCCCGCTGACATGTTATTGCTTTAAGATAAATATTAAGGAATTAAAATGAGCAGTTCACTATCAGTCCAAGAAATTAAATTTAAAACCAAAAAAAAAAGAAAAGAAACATGTAAAATAAAGAGAATACTTAATTTGACTTCACAAAATACAAAAAGATCATAAGAAAATAGAAAAAAGTGGGATACAATGAAAAATATCCATCAGGCCTCAGAAATGTCACACTTTGGCCACCATTGAGTATAACTTTAACATTTGATATTTTTCCTACAGGAGAACCAAACGCTTTTGTTCCCATACCTGCCAAACGAATTCTTCAATTATAAGTCTGTACTAAGAGATTAATGCTGAACATTAGACTAGAAGACACACTCAGGGAACATATATGCGGGAAAAACAAATGAGAACCATAAAACTGTTTATATCTACAAACAGAGCCACAGTCCAAAACTTCATTCGTTAAGGTTTCATCATCTATGTTCAAACCATCTGCTGAGAAACATAGCACCAGAGTTAGTTTCTAACCATTATAGTCGTTCAGAAGCCGAAACTTTGTGTTTATCTGCATGGTTGCACATACCAAAAACCCAGCTTCTTAGCTGAACTTATTATCATTATTATTTTTAATCAATTGAGCTCTCTCTTTTAGTTTCCGATTTCTTAACCACTATTAGACTAGACCAGCACATGGTCTGCTCTATGACAAGGGATTGGAAGTATTTTAACATATCAAGGAGGAAAATATACTGGACGCATATCAAACAAAGATGCAATACTTTAATAAATGTACTAAAATCTGAATGACTTCAACATGCCAGTTATACTTGGTGATACTTCTAACCATTCTCAAAACAAGCAACAGCCTTTAAGATTCCTAGACCACCTCAATCTTCCTCTGGACCCCAATATTACCCTCTCTCAAACAATGTTGAAGGGAAAATGCAATGAACGCAAGCGATTACCGAAACAGTCAAGTTCAAGATTTTAACAAACACAGAACTTAAACTTTCTGCAAAATCTGTCATAAGATTGAACTACTAAAAAAATGAATTGATTTATTAAGTCTATGAATATATTTCAAAGCACAAATAAGACAAAGGAAACCAAATGCATTTCTGCCACAGCTGACAATTCATAAAAACTGAGCTGTAAAACAATTGACATAAATTTCTACGACAGCACATGGGACTTCTCTTTTCCTTAATCCGCCGTTTCAACAATCAAACATGAGTCGAGACAACAGATTCACACCGTAGAATTCAACTTAAACCAAATAGATTTTGATTTAAACTGAATTAGAACTTAATTATGTAAAAATAAAATAGTAAAATAAAAACTAATGTATACCGGGAATCTTCACTCGACCGCTGATGGAGTAGCCATCGCCAGACCTGCAAGAATAAACGGTAATAATCAATCACATACGATTCCTCCGTACAATTACCGAGCAAATTAAAAGCGAAGATAATAAGCTGATCATAGAAAACTCGAGAGCTGGAATCGTGCCCGGACGAAATCGCGACGGTCGAAGAGGCAAGAGCAAGATATAGAGTAACGAAAAGTATTTCAAGAACCGGCTTAGATCTGAATATCGATGCCATATTGGCGGAGGATTTGCAGAGAATCAAAGTCCAACAGCTAATGACGAAAACTACAAAGTACACTTGTTCTCCGTTTGGAAGATTGTGTGATTCAGAGTCCAGATTGGTTACTTCAATCACGAAATCAGGAACGTTGCTAGCTGGGCCATTACCCAAAACGTGGGCTAAGCCTTTCTACTGTGACAAACGACGCCGTTTTATGGCAATTTGCTCTTGCAACCTTCGACCGCCCCTTCTTTTAAGTACAATTTTGGTCCTTAATGTTGAATCTCGATCAAATTCTTCATGTAATTAGTTTAAGATTTACTGTGATCTACTTTTGTAATCAACTTTAATTTCATTACGCTTGTGGCTCAACCCCTTACAATGAATTGAGTTTGCATGGAAGAAAACCAAAACCTGTAAATTTCATTTGCACAATCAATTACAGTACAACACTACATTCATTCTTTTATCCTCTGTTTGAAAGCCAAGCCAACAAACCATCTCTGAGGACGAAAGTTTGTAGGTTGAATCAGAGATTTGACAATGAAACAAAACCCAAGGGAAAATGGCACCAAGAAAGAATTTGAATTTGCCCATTTTACAAAATGCTATAATCGCAACTTCCTTGAGAACCAATCTGAAAGATTAGCTATTACAAATCCTGCAAAAACCTGCGACACAACGCCAAGGATTTATCAAGACTTTTTAGCTAATTATTTTTCTATCATGTCAGAGATTTTGATGAAGTTAGATGGTTCTATGTTTGGCGAAATAGTCACCTGAGCAGAACCAAGAATGTATATTGCTGAGTAGTGACGGCCATGAATCACCATGTCTGCCACCATAGCTAGTGGGATTGTGAGTGACATCCCCAATGTAGCCACCAGCGGAGTGGTCCATACGACACATAATGCCCTGGAGAAAAGAAAGGATATCAAGTCTTGGAAGAGCTTGAAATTGCTAATGCCTAAATCACTAATCAAGAAACGGATTGCTTTGTATACCAAAAGTAGTCGGAAAGGACACTTCCAACAAAGCCGTTGGCGATGACGACTTCTTCCATTTTAGCCGAACGAGGAATTGTAAACTTGGGCTCAATTCCCAAGGCCGTCAATGGCCAAACTGAAACAAAAATCAAAACAATGAGCACTTGATAGTAGAAAACAGAAGGTAGAAAATGAGATAGGCCAAATAAATGAAACCATTTGTCTGTCGGGTGGTTTCATTATCAGATTGAATGGCTGACATATGAATGTGTTAATAATCAAACAACTCTTACCCAGCCACCATAGAGCTACAAGGGTGAACAATCCTATATATCCAAAAAACTTTTGTACATCAACTCTTTCTCCTTCCTCTCCACAAAACTTTTTAAGAAGAACTGAAGCATTGGGTGGTTGTGAAGTGAAGATGTCACTATATACACTGTCAAAAAACAGTAGAACAACGAATACAAAGAAGTAAATAAGAGAGAGTATTCCTAACCAGTGAATAGTCCATATGACACAGCTGAGAGAAGGCCAAAAAGATCTCCAGCAAGAGAGCGCTTCCCATTGCTAAACACAAAATATTTGCTATCAATGCCCAAAGCATAAATTACAACGAGCTAGCTAATAGAGAAATATGTTAGCAGAAATATATCTAATGAATATGAACAGGCAGCTGGCATAATCTGTAACTCATATATAAAGCATAAGGGTCTGCCTCCCGATTTTTTCAACTTCAAGTACATCAGGCAATGTATCTGCCACGGCAGAAGATATACACTATCTTTTCAACATAAACAAAGATTACTTCTAGGCATACTTCTCATACATCAGCAAACAACTTTACATTTTATGAAGCATATGCTGAGAAAAGTTGAATGTTAAACGGAAAGAAACATAGTAATCCTGCATTAACTGGAATTCAAGATAAATAATGCCCAATCAATAGAGAGAGAACTTACACAGAAGCATTTAATTGTGACTCATCAGCAGCCCATGTTTTTCCAACAGTAGTCATGGCAACACCAGCCATACTGACAAAGACCGCAACTACTTTTGCTGCATTTAATGAATCTTGGCCCAGAAAAGCGCCAATGAAAAGGGTAAAAAGTCCTGAAGTTGAGGATAGCACTGTTGTACTGGCAACACTTGTATGTGCAAGTGCAGCATTTGATAAATACTGCAACAGGAAAAAAAAAAATTCATTAGCAAGAACTCGTTATACTAAATTTATAACCTCAATATGATCAGCAAATATCTTAAAAATTTAAAATTTTGCAAAAATATATTTTTTCAATGGCAAAAGCGTTGTTGTATGACTGACAATTCTAAAATAAAATTGACATATAACCACAAAAAAAAAAAAAAAAAAAAGAACTTAATCCTTAGAAAGGTAGCCCAGTAGAGAATTACCTCTGTTACGAACCAGACAGGGGCAATATAAAATCCAAAAGTAGCAATTTCCCTGGTTGTGAGCTCCTTGTGCGCATCATCTTTAAGTTTAGCAACCAATGGCCCTCCCTCTTCTTCAGATGATAGATCCAGCTCACTGTCTTTTCTGGTGAAAGCTCCTTGAAGCTCCATTTCAAAGATTTTGTGCCTCATAGGAGAACTAAGTGCAGTAGAAGACTCATTTAGGCTTTCTGCACCTTTACCACTTTTAGATGAGCGACATTTTAGTAAATCACATAACCATTCTTTAAGGAATGATATTGGGAGGTAAACTACCATCAGAGAAGCCCCCAGATATGTCACCGCAAAAGGCTGCTTGTAGTCTGTAAAAATACCCTGTCAAATACGTATCCGTCAGTTTAAACCAAGTACAAGTCATAGTTATGCACTGCATGATCATGCAACAGGCAAGAAACTCCGCAATTTGGGCACGAATAAATAAATGAACAAAAGTTTCTTTTAATAATCCACAAAAATATCCCAGTATCTCTATATGGGTAAATGTATAGAACAAGTAGCACATTTTACAAGACAACCTTTGTAGAGTCAAAATAAGAAATTTAAAATTAATTGACACCATGGTAGATGCATGTAGAAATTATTTACTAGGAGGCTCCAAATTGGAGCTACTTACAGCACCCTCCAGTAAAAGTCTTTCCAGTCACAGCTTTTTTGGCAGTATATGGCTTAGCAGTAATAACTATTACGAGGAAGATTGGACTGCCATGACTGAATGCCACCGGACTCAATTTTGCAATTAGCCAATCCACAATTCTACTTAAATAAGAATAATCAATTTTAACCATTTCCTACTCTGTCAGGCACTTTCCATTCTAAGTGCAGGGATGAAACATATAAATTTAGTCGAGAGTAACAGGATTCATTCTGGTAAAAGCTAATCTTCCCTTACGATATAGCTGACTCCTAAGTCAATGTATTGCTTTTGCTAATACAACCTCATCTTCTCTGGCAATCCAACAAAGAATGTTCATTTCTCTGTATATTCCTATTATACACAATAAGCAGATATAGTTCAGCGCCGTTCCTGATAAATTTTTAAGTTTTAAACTAAATTACAACCTTTCTACATTTGACAACCCAAAGTTCACGAAAAAAAATCAAGAACTGGGTTCTGTAAATCCAATTCCAACTTGAATAATATAAACATAATTCAAATGCAAACATTACCAAATATAGCATAGTTGAAGATTTCACCAAAAAGAAAAAAGAAAGACAAACCTGGGTAACTTCTGCAGAGGTAACCCAGATAACAACAACAGCTGCTATCAAGAACAAACCAGCTTTATATTTCCAACCCATAATAAATGAATCAAAGCAGCAAGTCCAAAGATCTGTTTTGTTTTGTCTTCCAATCTCTGAAACTTGTTCGTCTACTTTTCACCAGCTCCACCGACATCTAATATTTTTGGGATCTCAGCTAGCCAGCTTGTGTGTGCCACAATGCTCGACAGAGACATAAAGAAACTAATGGGACGGCTGGTAAGAGTAACAATTAACAAATGCCAAAGGCAGAAATAAAAGAAAACTAGAAACTAAATGTGACAATGAGATGACAAGGAGAGGACATGAAGGAACAAACATTATTGGACTGGTCATCTCATTTCATGGTGTAATGTTCTGTAGGTGGTTATTCGTTAATTTAATTAATTCCCTTTCTTTCTTTATTATTGTGTCGGATGAATTTTTTTATTTAACTTTTGTAATTATAGATAAATTAAATAAAATAATAATAAATAAATAAACTCAACATATTCTAAACATTAAAATGTGATTAATATATAATAAATTAAAAAAAATTTATATAATTTTTTAAATATATAAATATCATTTCTCAATTGAATTAAATATATTTTATTGTGTGTAATTTCATTTATCTCTATCCTTGCACATGTTCTTGGTTTAACTTTCATTTCTCTTTCAAATTACATGTCAAATATTGAATTCATAGTACCCCAATTCTTTAATTGCCATCATGTATGCATCATGTTAAAACATATAATGGTGTTTTGAATGTGGGTGCAATTTTTCAGGGTGAAGTTTCTAATATTGTCTTCATTAATGGAAATCTAGTCAGGGGAAATCATCCGCAGATAGTTTCTTTTATCTTTGAGGGATTAGAGATGGAACAACAAATGAAATCAGGCAGAGACTCTGATGGGAAGGCTGCTTTAACTTTGACAAACAAGCAAATTAACTGAAATGATTATGATTCCAGCAGCCGGAAAATGGAAACATTTGCAGACAAGTAAGTCCAGCTGAGACTAAAAGGATTTAACACGATAACTGATTTGATAATGAATGAATGAACTGACTAATGAAACATTAACTAACTATAATTGTTCATCGAGACTGAAGCATATTCTCTGGATATGTGTTGAATCAGTCAGGCTAATAATTTCCAGGGAAATTGGTAATTTAGTAATAGCCATGCCCCTGTGAAGAGAAATTGTTGAAGCAATTGAATATAGTTATTATGATTCTCTTAGCCTGGCAGCGGCAAAGCTTGATTGCCATTTCTCATCATGCTCTGTAACCTGTTTAAATAATCTTTGTTTTGTTTCCCTTTGCCAAGAGAATCATTAATAATATACACGAATCAAAACAATCCTAATTCGTATGTTACAACCACTGCTACCACACAAACACGAAGACTGCCCCAATTTTTTTGAAAACCCGGGGCAACAAAGTTAATTGTCTGGTCATTTTTCAAGGTGAAGAACCCCATAATACATCTGCAACAGTGGCTGCAGACTCTGCTTCAGAAACAGAGGATTCTCTCACTTTGTTCAGTATTTCCAATTTTACTTCGTCTTTCTCTTTGGAACTCAACCCTTCCCCCACTTCTACTTGAACTGCAAACCTCGCAACACAGTTTACGAATGGGTGATCATCCATATTTGTATTCTCTTCACTCTCCGTTATATTGTCAGATTCTGAATCTTCTTTGCAAATCAGTACACTGTCACTGTCAGTTGATTGTTCTGTTTTGATCAAATCGTCTCCGTGTTCTGATCTCTGCAGCTCCATGAGTTTGCTGATCAATCCTTCTTCTAGCATAGTTTCAATCACTTCTCTTCTCCCAAAATATGCAATTTGATAGATGCAGTCCATTGTGGCAACTTGAATGGACAAGTCTTCTGAGCTCAGAAGGCTGAGAATTTTTGGGATTTCTCCCCTTGAGTGAATTTCATCAATCAGAGGACTTCTAATTAGATTGATGAGTGAACACAGAACTTGCATCGAAATACTCGAATTCATTGATGTTAGGGTTTGAATTGTTGGACCCATTAGCACGAGTCCTACAAATACATTTCTGTTAAAACTAGCTAAAGCAGAAATAGCAAGTGCTGTATGTTCTCGAACTTTCTTAGAGGAATTTTGATCACAGAGCAACCTTTCAAGAACTGAGAATACCTTCGCCTTCAAAATCAAATCTTGAAAATCCAAATTGAAGCCCTTTGATAAACGCTTTATAAATTCGATCAAGACTTCCAGTTTCTCCTCGTCATTCTCTGACTGTTCTTCGAGGGTCTTTACAAAATTTTTTATGCTCTCTCGATCGACACAAGCTTGAATCTCGGCCTCGATTGCGTATGCAAGTTGGGAAATCCTGTAGTTGGTGATTTGGCGGCGGAGGAGGGATTTCAAGCCATAGTCTTGAAACTTTCCGAGCTTTTCCAACTGGTTTTTGAGGTTGCCAAGAAGTTGTGAAAGTTTGAAAAGACACGGGTTTTTAGAGAAAACCGAGTCGTCTGCTTTTGTGACAAGTTCTAAGAGAGATTTGATGTTATCATATGAACTATTCGATGAGAAAATAGGGTTGTTTTGTAGATCTTTCAATGCTTTTCTGATAGTTTCTAGTAGCTTTAATGCCTGATCTTGGTCCCTGTCCATGTCTGCTTGAAATCAAAGCCTGATGAATAATGTGCGCGCGCTTGTGAGTTGAGCGTACAAAAGAGACAAAAAGATGAGAAATAACTCAACAACCAGTCCTAACAAACAAAGAAGAACAGAATGTCAATCAATGTGATGATTCAAGAAGCCATTAGTGAAAATTCCAGATCTGTACTAATTCCAAACCAGAATGCTAGACATTTTGCTATGTTTGAAAGTGAA